>WEKY01019210.1:132967-196626 GCA_013390045.1 Picathartes gymnocephalus | reverse complement strand
TGCAGGCGCGGCCCCGCGCCCGCCCTATAAGGCACCGCCTCCCGCCGGCCCCGGCGCGCCCGCCCCCGCCCCTGAGGGCGGGCACCGGCCCGGAGGGACTGCCGGCGCTCCGCCGAGCGAGGGCAGAGCAAAGCGGAGGGATGGGGAGGCGGCGGGCAGCAGGGTCTGAGGAGGGGGAGAGGCTGAGTGGTGCTGTTCCATCACCCACCCAGCTGTCACGGCAGATGGTGGCCGTTTGCCTTTGTTGCAATCTGCCCTGTTGGGAAGATTCAATTCACCGTCGGGCCACTTCGGGAGCAGACAGATCTGTTGCATTCAGCATGGGTCTATGGCCCAGCACTCGTATTTACAAGCTGAACTTCTCTAACCTGGGGACCTGAATCCTCCACACACTGTGCTAAAGTGAGATCCACCAGCTAATGGTTACTGGTTGGACTCTATGATCTCAGAGGTTTTTCCCCGTCTAAATGATTCTATGATTGCAACTGTGGCATCTCCCAGGAGATCTGTGTGCTAGGGAGGGATTGATAAGCAAGTGTTTAGGTTAGCTAGGAAGGAAAAATAATCACACAGAACAGGATCTACTGATTCCATCACAACTCAGGCACTGCTACACCACAGAAAAAGAGTCAGGGAGGGAAGTGGCTTATGCTTGGTGTAACAAGCAGAAAATCTCACACCTTCAAAACTCGTTTTGGTTCTAAGTGCTAATGAAGTCTTACAGCTCTTATAAAAACATTTATTTAAACTATCAAAAGAGATCGAAAATTTCCTGCCTCTTTATCATGGCTTTTAATAAAGAAATATTTGGCACGTGAAATCAAAATAATATTTCTTAAAACCTATTAATATTTTTCATTTTTATTTTATTTTCTAAAGGAAGACTTGTTAAGAAATTACATATCCGTACATGCACTTCCACAGCTGCCCTCTCAATTCTGCGTGTTCATAGATTTGTTGACCAGAGCTCAGAGAAGTGTTTCCCACTTTCAGTGTGACAAACAGTAGAAATAGTTAAGGGGACCATGTGTGCTGCAGGACTGGTGTCATCTTCACAAACGGAAGTGTACTTGATGTACAGACACGCTATATTTGTCCAAAATGTAGCACTGATATTCTGGACCTCGAGATTTCCTTCCTGATAGGCTCTTTGTCCGTGTACTACTTCAGCCCTTGCTTTCTCTTGGATCTACACACGGAGGTCCACCAAAGGCAGTGAGGATAGCGATCTTCCTGGGGCTGCTGCCTGCCCGGAAATGATACTGCCAGGGGATTCACGTGAAAGCGAGTCCTTATGTAATTTCTAACCCACTTTTACAGACACAAACTTGTTTGCTCAAGCTTCCAAATTCCAGCGCGTTAGTCTACAATAACTGCTGCAATTCCTGAGGTTGACCTGCTAGTCTTTCCCCTATTTCATCTTTTCCATAGACTATTCATTTAATTCTTTGTGTCATTACAAGCCATCTTGAAATACTGAGGAGAAATACTTTTTGATACCTATTTTGTCCCCAGAGAAATTGTTCCCTAAGCAGAAAATTGCCCTCTTTGTCCAAGAGACTCATCACCTCTTTAGGTGCTATAGAGCAAGGAGCAGTTTGGAAGCTGACTGACAGAGGAACATAGTAGTGACCCAGTGCATTGCAATGCTGTGTCTACACAATTTTTACTCAATTTCTTTACAGTCCAAAAAAATCTAGGTTAGTGTGTCAAGCCACATGTAGACCTAAGAATATGGTAATACAAAGTATTTTTGTCTTTATTTTTGTTTTTCTTTGTCTAAAACAGAAAGGAAACATACATTCAAGTTTGGTAAAGATATAACATTTCTATTTTTTTCAGTTCCTTGTTCTTGACACATTATATTCATACTAATTAACAGTTTCCTTCCTTAACTAGTTTCCTTCTATAGTAACACCTTTCTTTTTTATAAAAAAAATAGTGTCTCCAGTGAAGAACAAATAGGATTCTGGTGGCATCTAAGAGAAGCTGTAATAGCATTATGGATATTTTTAACACCTATCTAATGACCTGAATTTGGAGATTTAGGGGCTGTGTCAGGATTTGGATTCATCTGTTTTGTAGGGAGCATGATGCCATGCATCTGGTTGGATTCCAGGCACCATGTACAGCAGACCTCCACCAGTCGGTGATTGTTGAACAGCATATTGTCCTGAGATAAAAGGCAGAAAAAGAAGTTGACATATGGACAAATAGATTTGCTTAGTTCCAGCTGAAATTCCCTGAAAACAAGCAGAGTAAGTGGAGGCAAATTAAACAGCACTTCATTCTGGGGCAATGCTGTTACACAACCACCGCTGTTCCAAGTGCAATACCACAGGGAGTTAGCTTGAGCACTGCTGGTCTAGAGGTTGCTCTAGGTTGTACCTTATCACAAACTATCTAATTTACAGACTCACAGACTGGTTGAGGTGGGAAGGGACCTCTGGAGATTATCTGGTCCAATCCACCTGCTCAGGCAGGGTCTCCTACAGCTAGCTGCCCAAGGCTGTGTCCAGTCAGATTTTGGATATCTTTACGTCTTAGGAAAAGCACCTTTGAGTTGAAATTACTTCAGAGCTAACAGGTCCCACTGGGCTTGTAGCTCAGAAGGAAACAGTATGGACAAGGTACCAATCAACTACCAGCAACACTCAGCTCCCATTAAGTTTCAATCAGAAGGATAAAGTTTCAGTTTGGGAGAGAAAACTCTTTCTGTCACCCATTACCATATCACCTATTAGCAGTCACTGCTCTTAACCATGTCATCTTCCAAAGTTTGGAATTTAAACTCAGGACATGCCTGTCTCACAAAATTATTCTGTCAGCAGCATCTGTCTAACTCACTGGTAAAACGTCTTTTCTGCCTCTGAGCATCTAGCTCAGATCAAAGAGGATATCTTTCTTCTGTTATCTATTCTTTTTCTAATTTTTTTTTGGCACAGCACAATGATTATGTACCTGCATATTTTGATTTTGCTAGTGACACCACGGGGAGTTACAAGGTCAGTGTGACAGAATTTTATAGAATCATAGAATGGTTTGGGTTCTAAGGGACCTTAAAAATCATCTAGTTCCAAGCTCTCTGTCATAAGCAGGAGCACCTTTCTCTAGATCAGCTTGCTCAAGGCCCCATCCAACCTGGCCTTGGCCCCGGCCAGGAGTGGGGGCATCCACAGCTTCCCTGGGCAACTTGTTTCAGTGCCTAACCACTTTCACAATAAAGAATTTCTTCTGTATATCTAACCTAAATTTACCCTCCTTCAGTTAACTTTCGTTAATTTTATTAACTCAGAACAGTCAGAAATAAAACTGTATGGAATCAAATCTGAGTAATCAGGCTAAAGTGAACATTTGGAAGTTTGTTCCCTTGTTTTACTCTGGTATGGTTAGTTCTTTCTAAATGCCATTTTCAGCTTTGAAACTACAGCTGGTGTAATATGTTCTTAAAGCTAAAGCTTGTATTAAATTGCCAGCTGCCAGCAAGTAAAACAAAAACTAAATCAAAATAAATTTATGCTGGAGGAAGCACTGAATTGAGCAATTGTGGAGCTCTGAAGTTTTTGTAGTAAGTATTTTGTTTCAGCACCCTCTCTCGGACACAAACCAGCACTGCTGGTGTTTACTCTTAAAAGCTTTGGCTGAAGCTGAAAAGCATTTGCAACAGGAAAAGTCCTTGGCTGCAGTCACAGATACAGCTTTGTTATGTATTTTTGTATTCTACAAATTAACATAAATAGAATTTTTTCATCTCTCTTAGGCTTATCATCTTTATACAAATAGCCTGTGTTGTTCATTTCAGTCAGCCAAGAACTGGGAAAAGCATGCAGGCTCCAAAGCAAATACTGAAGGTAAGTTGTTACAAAAGACCATAGTTCCTTGCTGTTCCTCGCTGTCTGCACGTCTGTGAGAAGCCTGCTGGCGTTAACTGCTGTAAATTGTGGATGAACCTGAATGTTCTCTCTTACACCCACTAGTATTTGGTGTTAGGGAAGCACGTGGAGGTTCCAGTTTGGGACCATGGTCTTGCTGTGTTGAGTCCTACATCCAAGAGCTCACGGTATGATGAGTAACAGTGTAACACAGAGGGAAAGGGTAGAAGGGAGCTCTTTCTCTGTATTCCCTCCCTGGGAAAGAGAAATGTATTAATGCCCAAAGAAAGTCAGCAGTGGAAAGGTCAACGAGTACATTCTGAACAGCAGAAAGGGCTACAATTTGCACCTTCTGCATGAACTATCACTACCTGCCCCGCTTCTGGGGTACAACTGATAGACAGTCAAGATCCTATACATTATTTTGGCTCCAGTAATTGGTATGATTGCCAGTTACCTTCAGAGATACTGTATGTGACAAGAGAAGGATTAAAAAATTAGGACACTGTAGAAAAAAAAAAACTGCCTGGATTACTTTAACTTGCTCTTCCTGCCCATATTCATTTTACTAATCCTTATTTGCAATAATAGCCTTTGGCAAGACTTCCACTTCATCAATGTGGGGTGTGGATGATAATAAACAAACAGGAGGCCATGAATGATGCAAGGGTCTGGAAAAGGAGAAAAAAAAATTAAGTGACTGAAATTCCTTTTCAGGACAAGAATACATGCCTTATATAGAATAATTTCTATGCTGTTTACATATAATTTTTTTTTACAGCTAGTCAGTGGTTTTATTCTTCCTTCTGCTGTCTCCTTCTAGGTAATCAAGTGTGGGTTTGCTGAGCACTTGCAGCAGGTACAAATAAAGGGAGGCATGAGATTTTCCCCACATGCCAGCTCAAAAGCAGGCCAGAAGGTGCAATCAAAAATCAGTTGATACTTCAAAAGTGCCTGTCTGCCTCAGCCCTCTCCCAAGTGAAGGAGGGGTAATTAGATCCCTCCCCTTGTCTTGCTATGCAAACACAAACATTGGTTAACTAACTGCTGTGAAACAACTGGTTGGTCTACACGTATCTGCTCTCACACCCTGAAAATAAGGTTTGTGCCCTCAGCATCTGCATCCCTCTTTCCTGAGCTAAAGAGCCTTTAGCTCTCATATTCACAGCACTGTGGGGCCTTGCTGCTTTGAGGAAACATGTCAAAGGCTGCTGCTGGGAGCCGGCCTGTGGTCTGGTGCTCTGCTGGAAAGAGACTCCCTGAGTGCCCCCTTACCTGTCTGGTGCTGCAGCCCTTTTACTGCCTGATGGCCTGATCATCCTCTTTTCCCCAATCCTGAAATGTATCTCAGTGTGTCTGTAGTTGTATACACTGAGAGAAAATGTGAGAAGATTGATCAGTGCTGAGCATCATAGGAAAAAGTGTTACAAGTAGAATATTGGTAGTATGCAGTGAGCATGTAAAAAGAGGATGGATAAAAGGTCATAGTGTCGTGAGTACGTTTTTCCATCCTCCTCAGGGAATGGATGAGCTATATCCAATTCTGTGACTCCACTTTACATATATACACTTAAGGAACTGGATATACCAAGATTACATTTGTATAAGCAACCTTATATCTGAAACTCAGTTAATAGAAAACCTCTTGTGTCCAACACTAATTCTGGTTTCTTTTCTATGATTTTATGGGGCTTTGAAAAATAACAATGCCCATATTGCATCTCACTTATCCCAGTTCATCATCATTCATATTCTACAGATTTTTGGCACGTTAGCACATGAAATGATATCTAGTGGGATAGATGTGTATTTATTTGTGTCATTTAACTTTCATCTGAAGAAAAGTCTTAGGTAAAATACGTGTAATATGTTTGGGTTTTTTAATTCAGATAAAGATTGGTATATAAGTCTCAACTGACACAAAGCGGCTCAAAAGAAAGGGTTTATTTCATGTATTGGGAAAAATAGAATAACAAAGATTGTGTTGACCAAATGGTTGGAGGAGGAAGAGTATCTTCTTGTATCTCATGGCTTATTGTAACAGTCACCCCTCACCTATACATCTACCTCCTATTTAAGTGTCCCAGCCATTATGCCAGAAAGTCCTTTTTATGTCTGTCCTGAGGACAATTTCAGTAGTTCACCCATATTGGCATTCAGTAGTCTCAGGCAAGATATTAGAGGGAAAGTCTGGAGCAAGGAAGGCTTATCCTCAGTGGAGCAGGACCACCTTAGGGGAGACTTAAACAAAATGAAAATATCTCAAGTTCCCAGGGGCTGAGAGGTTGTATCCTCAACTGCTGAGAGAGTTGGCTGATGTCACTGTGAGACCACTCTTAATTAGCTTTGAAATACAGTGTTGACTGGGAGACGTTCCTGGAGACTGGATGAGACCAAGCATCTCTTCTGTCTTCCAGAGGAGCAAGAAGGAAGGTCTGGAGAACTACAGGCCAGTGAGCCTCATCTCAGTCCCGGGAAAGGCCATAGAGAAAATCCTCCTGGAATTCATGTGGTGTCCGAAAACACGAAGGCCACGGTACCTGTGACTACTCAACATAGATTTGTGGGATGGAAATCATACCTAACACACCTGATGGCCTTGTACAACAAGGTGACTAGTCTGGCATATGAACAAGAGAAAGGGACACTTAAGTAAGTAAAATTAAGGGTTTCCAAACTGAACATACATTGTTTAGAAGGCTTTTACCTGTACAGAACATATGAGAACTCTAATTGCTACTTGTTTTCATTTTTTACTTCCTAGTCTACTAGAGTCATAGAACATGCTGAGTTGGAAGGGACCCATCGAGTCCAACTCTTGGCCCTACACAGGACACCCCAAGAATCACTGTGTGCCTGAAATGCCATATTGCCTTGAACAGTACTATATATGTTTGATCATGTATGTATGATCCATGTATATACACATATAAATATGTATATCCGTGTACATCCAAGGCCTACATACATGGATCACATATATGTTTATCACTCCAAAATTACTTGATTCCAAGATTAATTCTTCCTTCAGTTCCAAATGCTGTGCAGTTCTGCAATGCTTGGGGATGTGATGTGAATTAATTTATTATTATTATTATTATTATTATTATTATTATTATTATTATTATTCTAGTTTGGAATCATAGGATGACATATTTGGAATATTTTAATAGCCCTAAAATGTGACAGTTATTTTACAGAAAAGAGAAGGTAGCAGTCCCATATCCAGAGAACTTACTCTAACTGCAGATGATAAGCAAAAAAATCAGAGAAAGAGAATGGTGCATCTAGGAGGAAGCTTATTTTTCAAAAGTTAATATGGTAGCAACTGTTACTACTTTGCTTTGTTTGCAATACAAAAGAAACCTTGCTTAAGCATATGTAACAAGTGCTGAGCTAAGAATTATAGTATCATTTAAAGATTGGGAGACATGTCGAAGTAAAGACTTGGAAAATAACAGAAAACATGTTTCAAATTAAATGATACTTGCAAAAGACATACTAAGTGGTTTAATACTCCTGGCAGAGTATTAAACAGGGCTTGGAATGTTGGGAAAAAGAAGGCTAGGATTGGAAAGAGAGAACTCTAGTTTGATTTGGTGAAGTGACAGCAAATTTAAGGATGTGGATGGGGGACCGCACGTGCAGGTAGTTTTGGTTTACAGGTAAGTTGAAAGGAGGAGGCATGTGGCATGCTCAGAGTCCAGGAAAACAAAGAATTTTTAGCTTCACTTAAATGGGGAGATTTTTAAATACTGCATAGAAGAAACAAAGAACTGGACTAGCTTTCTCTGACATGTCACTGCAATGGTGGCGTGCCCATGGGAAACCAAGCTTCTGTAATGCTGGATTTACACACGTTTCCAGTAGTTTTAGAAACATTAACCAGCATCTTTTACACCACAAAGTAAAATTATAACTTTATTCCAGTGCTAACAGCCAAGTCTGTATCACAATCAAGATTATCTCACAGTTGTAGGAGATATTATTTCCTCAGATTTCTTTTAAGTGGGAAGGGTCAGCTTTGATGTGCCACCATCACGTCAGCAGAGGGCAAGAGCCAAGGTCAGGTGGAATTCGAACCACGTCGGGGTGGCACAGGTGTAGAATCGCTTCCTTGGCTAAGGCCTGGATATTCCTGCTGTCCATTTGTACGATCCTACTGGAAGGACCCAACGGCAGGAATGACAAGAGGAAGAAGGAGGATTAAGAGATCAGGTTGTCCCATTCCATCACCTTATGACTAAGTCATAGAATGATGGAATCATAGAACGGTTTGGGTTGTGAGGGACCTTAAAGACCATCCAGTTCCAACCCCGCTGCTCTGGGCAGGGACCCTTTCCACCAGACCAGGCCGCTCACAGCCCCGTCCAGCCTGGCCTGGAATCATCTCTCCGTGTGTCCTAGGGATCTTCTGCCCCGCTCAGGGCTCCAGCCGCCGCCGCCACCATCCCGGGGCTTTACCACACCAGCCGCTCCCCCTGCCCTCGCACAGCCCTCACCGCCCCCCGCAATTACCACCGTGCCGCAGGGCACACCGGGACTTGTAGTCCTCGCTGTAGGGAATCGCCCTTCTGCTCCGCCCTGCTGCGGAGGAAGGCGAACTACAATTCCCAGCACGTCTCGCGCACCTCCCCGCGCCAGCGCGATGCCGCGGGAGCCCCGCGCCGCCNGCGGGGCCGCCGCGGCCGCCGGCCCGGCCCGGGTCCTGTCGGTTCCCCCCGGCCGCGCCATGTGGCAGAGCATCGGGCTGACCCTGCTGGTGATCGTGGCCACGCTGGCCTGCGTGCTGCTCTTCATGCTGTGCGGTGAGTGCCGGGGCGCGGGGGGCGGCTGCTGGCCCGGCTGCGGCGGGCGGTGTTGGTGCCCCCCTTCTGCCCTCGCACCGCCGCGCCCGGCTCGCAATCTGTGGTGGTTCCTCCTGGCTCGGATTGACTGAGGGAAGGAAAAGGGCACGGTGCCCTGGGTGGGGGGGGAGCGTGTGTGGTGCGCAGCGCCCTCTTCTCTTTGTTCCCGAGTCGTTTCCAGCCTTGGTATGCTCCCAGAGCCTTACTTCGGTGTTTAATTTGGTGTTTCCTCTGAAGGTGAGGGCTTGCTTTAGTGATGGGACTCCTGAGCAGTCACCCTGTGCGGCTTCTGCATTCACGGGTCTGAAATGCCAGGGAGTGCCGGAAGTAAAACTTGGGACTGGCATCCCTCAACTCCTGACATCTGTTTGCTAGAATTGGTTGAAATCAGCTCTTAGGAGGCTTTTTCTTATGTGGATCGAGAGAAGGAGGCTCATGGAAACCTCATCGCCCTCTACAACCACCTGATATGAGGTTGTAGTGGGGTCCATCTAATGTGTCTGCAGTGAGAGGCCCAGGGGAAATGGCCATAAACTGAGACAGGGGAGATTCAGATTAGGTATGAGAAAATATTTTTTCACTGTTAGAGTGGTCGGGCATTGGAATAGGTTGCCCAGGGAGGTGCTGGAGTGACCGTCCCTGGAGGTGTTCAAGAGGTGGCTGGCTGGATGTGGTGCTGAGTGATGGTTTTGTAATTTGGAGGTTACGGTGGCAGTGCTGGGTGAATGGCTGGACTGGATGATCTTAAAGGTTTCTTCCAACCTTGATGATTCATCCAAGGCTTGCTTTTTTTTAATTTATTTTTTTTTAATATGCAGAGAGAAGGATTATTTCAATGGGAGGCATGACTTGCAGGCCTATTGGAGCTCTTGGAAGGAATCAGCAGTGCGGTGTGTGAATGTTGTGGCCAATATGCAGATCTCGGAGCTCTCAAACAAACAAAAAACACACCAGCAAATTCAAACTATGCCGTAATACATGATGAGAGGCTAGTGAGATTTACAACCACGTATAAACCCACATGGCACCTTGGTGACAGGTGGGTTTACAAGTGGTTTCTGAAAAACTGAGGGAGCAAAGCGAAGACTGATGTTTAAAAACTGCTAAGTTTTGTCAAAATGACAAAGCTTTGTGAGAAGATTTTGCCTTATCAAGGGACTGGATAGTGAAATGGGAAATTAAGTCCAGTATTAACATGTATGGAGTAGGCACATAGAAAGTATGAAATGTATACGCATATAACTTATGTGGAGAAATATAATGGAATCAAACTGGACTGTTATTATCCCAAAGAAAGGATTAGCTGAAGTAATTGCAAGTATCTCTCCAAAATATCTGTGTAATGTTTGTAGCAAGCAAACTGGCAAATCAAACATTAGAAGCCTGAAATAGAAGAGAAAATGTCATTATACTGCTATAGGAATCATCCATGTGCATGTGTCTCCTGCAGTGTATTTTATTATTCAAGTGTATTACCTCATTAAAAAAAAAGAAATCCTAGTTTCTTTTTAAAAAGATAGGGTTTCCTTAGCAATTCTTTGTTGAGAGCTGTGAAATTAGTTGCATGAAGAAACTCTAAACAGGTTAGATCTGTCAAGCATGGAAAATAGATGACTAGAAAAAGGATGATGGCCATGCCACTGAGTAGCATGTCAAAGGTGAAGAGGGAAGCGTTGTGAAATGTCATCATTGTAGAGAAGTTGGGGTATATGAAGTTAAATGGTCAAGCAGCAGGCTGAAAACAAAAGATTTTTTTTTACACAATGGGGAAATAATTTGCAAGCTCATTAACAAAGAATGTTTTGGATGCTGAAACTTCTGTCATTTAAAGTTCATGGAAGAAAGGTCAACATCTTGGTCATTATCTTGGGTGAGGAAATCTGTGCAATACTGATAACTGCAACTGCAAGGCTATACTTTGCTTGGTCTTGTGCTCTTTTCCTGCATGTCCTGTACTGTCTGTTGCTACAGACTAAACAGTGACATCAGTGGGTATTTATTCAAGTTTCTCTACCCTCATTAGGTGTTGACTGGCCTCTTTTCAACTTTTAGAAGATGCAGCATGGTAATTGCTAGGGTTTTTATATTTTCAAAGTATGCATACAAGATCTTTGCTTACTACCTTGCTGAAAGAGTAATACACTTTTGCAACATGCTGTTCAAACTGAGAAACAAGGATCATTTTTCTCAGGCCTTTAGACCTTTGTCTGTATATGACAAATGGAATTGAAATGCTAAGCATGAACTTTGGTTGCTAACATCACCCTTTGCCTAGTGCTTTCTTGGTTAAAGAAAACAGAAGTAATAACTTTATTTTTAAGTGGCTTGTAAATGCTTAGCAGTTTGGAGTTCCATATTGGACATTCATCTTGAATTCCATGAATACTTTGCTTTGAATCCTTCATTGTATTTTACTTTAATCAGTGTCAGGGCTTAAAAATGATTTCTAAAAGCCACCTAGATTTCAGATGTACTGAACACAGGAAGCTGACACATTCATTGGATTTTTTGGGGAGGGATTTGATCTGTTACTCTGTTAGAAGTGACTCTGTGGATACTGACAGGGCCTGGTCAGAGAAAGTCTCAGGCATATTTGCAGCAGTGTCTGTGAGAGAGCAAACTTTCTCATGTGTTGAATAAAAGTTTCTCATGTTTCTGAGAAGTTTATTGTGAGAACTACCAGCAGAAATACGTAAGCATTGTTGCACCTAGTGTTTTGCTCATAAAAGATTTAGAAAATAGTGTTATTTATAATTAGCCAATAGTTTTAAGGGGTGTTCATCCCATTAACCAATAATATAATACCTGTGTGCAGTGGTCTATATAAGACACATGTTTGTAATAGAGAGCTGGATGATCTGTGCTCTCTGAATGCCTATGCCACTTTCTTGCCATCCCTGGAAAGACAGCGACATGACTCAATAGGATTTGATAGTGATTTTTAGTATTTGTAATTATTTTTCCGTCACACAGCATTTATTAATTAATTAATATTGGTTATAACACTTACACTTCTCTTGCCATGGAAAATATTCAAGGAAAACAGTGTCAAGACCACTACTGGAAAAAAAACTGAGTACAAGCTGCTTTGAATTTAATTGTTTGTCTGTGCTAGTGACAGGCAGTTTCCCTGGGAAGGCCGTAAAGAGTAGCAACTTGTAGGTGAGAAGGTGGAGAAGAAACTGCCTAAGTGCTGTGTGTGACAGGATATGAGTAAATGCCATCTGGTAAGACATACAAATTAGTGGATGAATCTGACATAAGAAGGGCTGGATATATAATCTGGAGTAAGCTGGATCTGATGATGAGAGTATTTTCCAGCCATCTGACAAGAGGTACTGAAACAGCCTTATGAGAAGAAGACTCAAGAGCGTAAAGAGCTGGGACTTGGATTTTGAGTGGCTCATAAGAGGACTCATGGTGTGATTGCCTGCAGAGAGTAATACACTTTAATATCCTGGAGACATCCTAGGGTCACATGGGTTTCTGCTGCCCATCCACGTATGATGTGGTAAGTGCTATCAAAACTTAAATAATGAACAAAAAATTCACTTTACCATTTTTTTCAAAGTGAAAAGACAAAATTCAGAGCACAAATTATCAGAAGTTACTTTGACTGGTTCTTCAGCAATGTGAATTAGGCATTTATGTCTATAAATGTACTTTGAATAAATGACCTGATTTCCTTTTCTTTTAAACATGTCTGGATGCTGGCAACTGCTACTTTCAGTGTTAATCTGAATTAGGAAGCATGGGAGGCTTGCAGCTAGTATTTGTATACTGATCACATCTGACATAGAAACCATTGAGGTACTGTAAACACAGCAAATTTTCAGTTGCCAAGATAACTTGCTCCCACTTTTTTTATTCCCACCTTTTCTGATTTTCTGGTCTTACTGCTGCTTTTGTGTATTCCATGTACCTCTGAGATGGGAGCAACTTGTGCATAGTCAAGGATGTAGGATACAATGAAATATCAGCCAAGGTGAACTCTAGTACTGCTTACCTCTGTGTATTTATTTTATCTTCTCAGTGTAGTAATGCATGGAGCCAAGTGAAATTGCCTAAGTGCCTTCACTGGAATAGATGGAAGCATTAATCTCATTTGGCAAAAGAGGCTGATGAAATGTGGTTTGAGAGACACAACCTTAAAATAAAAATCGTGTAACTCTAAGCGCTGAATTGAATGTGTGGTTCACTTCACAAGTCTGAATTCAGTTGCAGATGGGAAAACATTTCAGCCCAAATTATGCCTGAATAACTTTTCTTCAATGCTTTATTTAAGCACTTTTGCAACTATCTTCAATGAGTGATTCTTGGGAAGTACCTCAACAAATGAGTAGTCATGCTTGATTAAACCACTCATAAAGAGAAGATATCATTTAATTTGAAGTTGAGTTTTGAAACTGTTATACATGGGAGATGAGAAGAGAGCAAGTTTCCTTTTGCTCAGTCGGCAAGCAGGAAGTGGCAGTGTTGCATTAAATGGAAGCAGGTTTAAAGGGCTGTGCAGAGCCAAGCACCATGTCACCTGATGTCCTCTGTTATCCCAGTGTCAGAGTAGTGCTTCCTTCAGGTTGATTCTCTCCATAGCAAAACTATCTGCTGCTGCAGTGTTTCAGAGATGTGGATGAAGTGACTTGTGCATGGTTGCAGAAGGTATCTGACAGAGCTCAGAGAAGAATGTTTTCCCAAATCTCAGGTTAGCATCTCAAGCTGCATGCTCTTTTTTTTTTTTTTTTTTGCAGCTGTAGCTGCTTAGGATCTTCTGTGATGGACACTTCAGTATTTGAATATAGGCAACATTCACCATGGTGATACCCCAGTTCTAAATTAGTCCCAATGTTCTGGCATGATAGGATCCTATTTTCAAATTAGGAGGGACACAGATCTTGCAAGACCGCACAGGAATTCCACAGCAGGCTCAGAACTGGAAGCTCGATCTTCTCTGTGTTGTGCAGTTACTGCATCACTGTCCCTCCTTTCTTGGTTTCATGTGTTTTTCACGTAAGAGAAGTCAAGTTGCTTTTCCCCAGCACTCCATTTTAACCCTGGGGTTTTTCTTTTGTTTGCTTTTCCTGGTTCAAATGGAAGAGGAAAATGTGCTCCAATAAAGAAAATTCTGTTAGCTGTTGCATACAAGCCAGTGAAAGGAGAATGAAATAGATGGGCCTGAGACTTGTTATCCCTCACTTTTGAAGTGAGAGTAACTTTGTAGTTGGATGACTGTTTCTTTCCCCTTGACAAAGAACCAAGCCTTGATGTGGGAAGTAACAGAAAAAGTAGTTTTAATGAAGTCATAAAATCTGTTTAATACCTGAATTGCATGGATGTTACATACACCTGCTATGAGTTGGTCAAAGGCTTTGACTCACAGTCCCACCTTCACAAACACATTGCATCTTGATTTATTAGAGGGGGGCTGACATACTGATATCATGGTACCAGATGTGGCTTAAATGTCTTTGCATGGCATCCGGCTGTGGCATTTTTAAGTGAGGTGGTGGCTCCCAGCTTTTATTGAGTACTAAACTCTGCAAGGCTGCGAGCTCCTGTTTTGCCTAGCTGCAAAACACTGGTAGATTAAATTTTGCAACACTGGATTTAAGTGTCTGCTACCTCAAGAGCTGGATCCCCTGCTTTGCACTGCACTGATGTATGTTTTATCTGGCTTATTGCTTTGAGAGGCAACTTCTTTCACCAGTTAGTGTAGAAATACATAGTCTGCATGTCATCACTGCTTGTTTGCTGAAGGCGTGCTGTTGTGGGTGTGCTGTTTGGCTTCCACAGCTCAGTCAAGCTAAGGATGATTTTAAAAGGAAAATCAAATAGCTAAAGAAAACAAAGCAAGCACTGAAAGACTGATTCTAATCAAATGTTTTGTGTGTGGTGAGGCTAAACCAGTAGGACTTCTTTGAGAGCCGCTTACATGAACAGAGTGGAAGTGTTACAGATGCAAACCAACAGGTATCAGTTACCTGTGCAGGAAGAGCTCTACAGCAAAAAACCTGCAAAGCTAAACTGAGCCACATACAGACAAGAATGCATAGAAATGCCAATTTTCCTTTTTTTGGTGTATATTTTACATTAGTTTACAATTATTTTCTTTTTTAAAACACACTGTTATGTAACTTACAGTTCTTCAATACGGCACAGTGCTGGGTGTTACCATTTTGCAATGCTCTTAAGAGAATGAGAAAATAGTAGAAAATGCATTGTCTTCTGATTCAGAGGTAACTCAGTACTGTGAATCTGCCTCCAGGCTTTGTGTCTGTGTGTGTGCTTTTGTTTAATGATGTATTTAGCTGATATTGTGTCTGGAGAGATCTTTTCTCACCCAGAATGACTTGTTCCTTAGTAGTCTGGTTATTTCCAAGGAAATTCTTATTTATTTAGTGACAGGGAGGCTCAGCTGAAGAGGTAGTCTTAATTTGATTCAGATAAATGTGTTTGTTTTGGGGATTTTTTTTTTAATTTTCCATCCAAGCTGGTGCGGTAACTAGAGCAAGTGAAAGAAAGAAGTCTTTCTACTTTGATTACTTTATACCTAAAGGTCGCTGGTACAGGCTAGGAAACCTTGTGAGGTTTTTGAAATTCTAGTTTTCAAGCCTGGTTGCCCTCACACTGTTACCTTTGGCTAAGCCTATTGTAATTTTCCTTTCAACCCACTGCACTGTGGTTTGTTTCACCTGCCTGTTACCCGTGGTTTGTTTGTTTGGCTGCTAGAACCAGTCTCGTTGGCTGTTTATTTACACTGTCTTGTTTGTAGTCTGGAGCTAGAGAGCTCCAAAGTCTGCTTATGATACTTGTGGTTTTGGATACTTAGATCATTTTGCTCTGCTCTCTAACTCACACCAAACACTGAAAAGAAATTAGTGCTGTTTTTCTTGAGAGTGCGAATGAACTTTGTACATTCTTTAGTATTTCCCCAACACACACCCTGTAGTAATTCTGGGTGTTAAGTAGCCTGTTTACAGTGATAGAGGAAGCATGGGGTTTACTTTATTTAGCTTAAGTTAAAATGGCTCCCTTAATGGAATATTTATTTACACCAAATATACTCAAGTCATGCTTCTGTAAAGTGCCCTAAAACCTTTCTGGGAATGCCCTGAATATTTCTGGCTCATCCTCCTCCCTCTCCCCTTTCAATTGAACCCATTTCAAAGAGCTGCTACCTCAATTTTTACTTCTCTTCTGAAAGAAAAGAGAAGCCAAACCCAGCCATCTACCATCATTTTTTTTTTCTAGGTGCAAGGGAATGTAATGTATTTGCAGGATGTCAGATTCAATTTAATCACAAGTCATTTAAGGGTTTAGATATCCATGAGAAAGGAAATACTTGTGTAGGCTCTAGGAATTAATTTAGATCATAAAAGGTTGTCATAGAAAAGCTTTCCTTCAATTTCCTCAGGAGCAGAGAAGTTACTGAAATTAAAAAACTGCAGGACGTGAAAAGTACTCCAGGAAGGAAGAGAAGGGTGGGATCTTGTTTTTGTCATGAGCAATGGATTGCCCGTATTGACTCTGATTACAGAAGAAGAAGAAATACAGAGGTGCTGTGGTTAGATAAGTGTTATTTATTTATTAGTCTTTTGTCCCCTTTCTAATAGGTCCTGTTATCCATTCTCAGAAGTCTGCTTCTGCTGGAAGCTGTGTAATTGGGAGGACAGTTTTCCCTATCTCTGTAAAATAGGGCTCTTAATATCTGAATAGGTCAGCAGTACAGGCTTGAATAGTTGGCAAGACCTTCTGAACAGAGAATGGCACTATTAATACATAGATAGCTCTGTGCAGGGCTGGTGGGTGTTGGTGTTGCAAATGATAGTTGTACAGCATTTGTTTTCAAAGAGCTGTTTGAATTTTGCTCCACTTAACTGTATTTCACAGAGAAGTTGTATTCCTGTTCAGTGGGTTCCTTTAAAATGAAGATTCTGGCTTAAGTTTAGATATATTTATATCTGCTTTTTAAAGTTTCTTTGGCTACCTATTACAGAAATGCTTGGACAAGAGAGAGGAGGAGGAGCAGGTGGACCTTAAGTATTTTTTAAGAGAGTTTCTAAAAATGTGGCCATCGCAGCTCTTTACTTGCATAAGTTTGGGACCTAAAGTATTTTAGCGGTGGAGCAGAACATAAATTTACCGCAGAATGCTAATTTTACTTTAGTGGGATTTGGGCATGGCGAGGGATCTCCTTGAATTTGGGGAATATGGTCTTTTAGTGAACGTAAGGAAGACCTTGCCCATTTCAGAATATGATTTATTATAAAATATGGTATTAATTTGAAGATCTGAGCAAGTGTGCTTAATAGTGATTATGTAATACAACTTTTAAAATGTGATTTCCAGAATGGAGTGTTTGCTGAGTGAGGGGAGAAATTCTAGTGCTATCTTTCACAGTGCCTGTGTAATGAGTCCTGAGTCCTTGTTTGAGATACAACCTCAGGACTTCTGTTCTCCTGACAATTAAGGCCTTCTGTGTGACGGCAGTGGTGATCACCTACCTATTTGCTGTGGCAGTTCAGTTTGGAATATGTATAGCTTTTCCTGGAGCTTAAATGTTACTTCTGGATGAGGACGAGCTTTATGAAGTTGAATTGGTATTTATAGGACTGTAAAAAGAAGTGGATGTGTTGTGGAGTGCTGTTGGGATTGGCAAATAGAGGATGGGAGCTGATCGAATTTTTTTTCCCTTTTGTGATATACTTTGCCCAAGAGCTGACTATCAGTTTGTATGAAGTAACTAACCAGTACCTTTTTTCTTTTTCCTGCAGGATGGTATGTGGTCTGGCAATTGTTTTTGTCTAAATTCAAATTCCTGAGAGAATTGATAGGTGACACGGGGTCCCAGCAAGGAGACAACGAGCCTTCAGAGACTGAAACTGAACAGGAAACTCCACCCTCGCCTCAGAGAGGGAGACAGAAATCGGCTCGGCAGCGAAGGGCACCTACAGAAGACACGACTTAAAGTACTCCATTGAACTTCTGAGTAACTGTAAATGGTTAACAGCTCTGCACTGCATCCTTCAGTGCTGTGACCTTACTGAGAAACTGACCTAAGAGGTAACATCTATTCCTGTGGACCTTTGCTTCTGGGCTACCAATGGATGATGCTGCTGTGGTAGAGGTTCAGGGAGGGCTTCAGCAGCAAGTCACAGAATACTGGAAGAATGGAGGGGTGGAGAGAAATCTCCATCACAAAAATGCTGAGCTCGTGTATCTCCTGTCTCAGCGCGCAGATGAAGAACAGGTCCTGGACCATAGGCTTAGCCTTTGCATTAGTCTGAACATAGTAAACATTTCAGACTTGAAATAGTTTATAAATTATTTTTTCTTTACAGCACTGTAACTACATATAGTGAAATTGACTTTTATTTCCTTAGCTGTATATGAATATATATATTTTTTCAACCTTGAGAAAGCATGTGAACTTAAAAATCAGTTGAAAGAACATCCTACTTTAGAATGTATTCTAAAGTGAGATTTTAGTTAAGTTCTTGTATATATAAAAAGTATAAATGAAATATGAAAAATCATACTAGGTGCACATGATTTGGAGATTTTTATTATCTCCTCTTTTTTAAAAAAGAAGGAGATGCAAAGAAAGCAATCGGGTGACAAGACCTGTTTTCTTGGTTTTGGTATATAAGAGGGGTTATAGGTTAAGCAGTTCTGCTAGGCTTCTGAATGTTTTTCCTGAACCTTTTACTCCAAGTCCAACCTGTGCTGGATGGAGACAGGAAGGTGCCTGGGTTATACAGTACTCACTGTTTAGTATTCTGAAGTGTCATCTTTGATGTTTGGATACCAAGCACTTCTCTTAGCTCTCCTTGTACACCTTTACATCAGGTATTTGGTATTTGACATAACTTTTTTCCTGGAAGCAGTTAAGGCTCTCTTACCAGTTTGTCAGACATTGCTGGGACACTCTGACAGTGTTCCAGCAGGGAATTTGGTACCTCATGTTTGCTGGAGGACTTACAGATTTTTACCAGTAATCAGCAGTTGTTCCAGTTTTCTCTGAGAATGACTTATACGGCTGTTTTGACATTGCACTTCAGAATGAAGAGCTCCACTTCTGTTTATCTAGCAACTCTGAAGATTGATGCATGAGATTTTGGAAAGAGGAGGAACATGCATGTACCACCTCTGATGTGTGTATGAGAGAGAACTACCAACAGGTCTCGTCTTGAACAGCTTCAGCTATCTCTTTTAAAGTTTGGATATGTGGCAGTGTTTGGATCATTGTTCTGTGTATAAAAACTTAATCAGGACTTTAAAATTGGTCTTGTATTTTCAACTGTTAAGAAGTTTAAACCTATGGCTTACAAATTGTGGTTTGGTTCAGTTATATGGCTAAAAGCAGCAACATTTAGGTTTTTCATCAAGTAGGTCTACATCTGGGAAAACAGCACTCTTCTAGTGCCTTTATGTTTTAATTTGTCAGTTTTGAATAGTGTTCAAAATCAAATGAGGGGCATTCACTTCTTAAAATCATTTGGATGTTTCAGTATTAAAATACATAAGATCAGCCCTGATTTTCTTTTGGAGTCTAAAAGACTTTATTTGCTAGCATGTATATATTAAGCATAAGGTTACATTTTGAAGCATGATTAGGCAGTGCTATGCACATATCCTGTAAACACATGTTGAAATACTGATTGTCTCCTCCTGTGTATTGTGTGCTGGCAAGGGAATGTCTAATGATGATTAATTTGTTTTTTCTTTTTTTCTTTTTTCTTTTTTTTTTTTAATTAGTAAAATTCCCATTTACTCAAACTGAGCAAAAGTAATCAGATTCTATTCCCTGCTGCTTTCAGTTTGCCTCACACAACTTAATGTCACAATTTTCTTGTGTGCTTATGTCTTGTCACATGGTGAGACTTTCAGTCTAGCAGTGCTAATCAAGTACTGGTACATTTTTCTTAAGAAATTAGCATCTTTGTCTTAAGCTTTGCTAGTATAGGCTTACAAATAAAGACCCTTATTCTGTACTGACCTAGGATATTGACACTCCACTGCACTTCATTTTACCTAGACTTTAGTGCACAGAAGACAGCAAAAGGCTGATGCCTATGGTGTCCCTGGCTAAGAAACAGTAACTTAGTCCCTGCTTCTATGAGCTGTGAAGAAATGTGAAGTTACAGCAATATACATAGCTAGTTCAGGGTAGCTCTGAAGGTGCAACAATCAAGACTCTGGAGCAAGATAATGAAGGAGAAATTCATGTGGGTTTGAGCGCAGACACTGATCAAATATGCAATAAGATGGACACGGAACCTCTAGGTAGCTCATCTGCTCTAGCCAAACAATTTCCTTGTCCCTCCCTTGCTGTCTGTAGATGTACATTTCACTCCCCAAAGTTATTTTCAGTCTCTTTGTTTTTTTAAAACAGCTGATGCTATTTTTTTAGTGTTGTTGTGAGGTAGCTGCCAATAATGCTATCTGCCTAGTGTATAGCTTTAATGATCTTACTAGTAGCAGGCCAAAGGTATATAATATAATGTGGCTTGGAAGAATTTTGAAATGCTAATGTCTTCTGTCAATGCATAACTTTTCTTGAAGGAAACTAGTGAAATCTTTGTATAGGGCACTTCATGCAAATGTGTAGGAGTGAGGCTGTGTGTGTGGGACACGTACTTGTGATAAGACCTGGGTTGTGATTGCTGGCAGTCCAATATACTCATGTCTTCAGGTGTCCTTCTGAAATGTTAGTGGTGGGTAAGCACTTAACTTTGAATTCACCCATCCAAGACTGAAACCTTTTGAAGGCAACAGGTGACACAGTTGGTCTTGTTTTGTTTAGTGGGATCTGTTTTTAAAACTATTGCCTTACTGTTGCAGCCGTTACCTTGAATGTATTTTGGGTTCTTATTTTAAATATAGTCATATCAT
The DNA here is from genome assembly GCA_013390045.1 of Picathartes gymnocephalus. Classification (NCBI taxonomy): domain Eukaryota; kingdom Metazoa; phylum Chordata; class Aves; order Passeriformes; family Picathartidae; genus Picathartes; species Picathartes gymnocephalus. The sequence goes on along the minus strand of WEKY01019210.1, from coordinate 176,015 downwards.
CTTTGTTGCAGGGGCTGTGTAACTTTAAATAAGCAGTAATTTCCTGTGTTGTATGTAACAGTGCTGCAATTGGTGATCACCATGCTGCTTAGTGTCAGGTTTTACATTGAACTAGACCTGTCTATGTCCTTCTGTTTCGTTTGGAAATGACCAGCATAAAGAGTGTGTTCAGTGTGGTCATTTGCTTCTTCAGTGTTTTGAAACTGTACCTAAAGCTTCTGTGGTTGCCTGTTTTCATCATTAACTGTTCTTTTAACTGACTGCACAGATGAAAAATAAAGTAACCAGACTTGATATGAATATTTGACCTCAGTGATTTTCTGACTACTTTTTTGAGTGGGATTTTGTCTGTAGAATTAGATTGCTTGTTTGAGCATGAAACACTACAAAAGAGGACTTGTCAAAAGTCACGTTCTAGCTGGTGTAATACCTGCAGGTGACTTCATTGTAAAGGGCAGGTTAGTGTCTATCTTTTAAAGCAGTTGTTAGTAAAAGTTGTTTTTCTGCCTTACACATTGAAAGTTGTAATCTCATTTTAGCAACTGAAAAACTCAAAACAAGGAGCAAACCCCCAAAAAATCAAACCACCTCCGTGCTCTGCTTTTCTTGATCCTTCTAAGATTGGTTGTAGACTCTAGTTTTTCTAAAATAAGTGTCTTGGTGAAGTAGGAGGTTCTTATTTTGGAAATGAAGATGTACAGGAGAAGGAAGTGAGAACATGCATCATCCCGTATTGCTTCTGTTAAGTAAAATGCATACACTGTATCCTGCGTTATTTAATAATCAGACATTAAAAGAAGATTGTGAAGAAAAATCTGAAATATCTTGAGAGAACAAACTGTTTTGCTGTAGTCCTACTCTTCTCACTTGTAAAAACAATCTACTAGTGGAGTGCAGAAAAATATTCTGGTGTTACGTGACTTGAGCACCTGGGTCTTTTCACCTCAGAAAGTTGTATTTGTATGTGGTGGTGTGTGTTGGGGGCTGATATAACTGAGAACATTCAGTTATGGGCAACTGGTGTCAGATGCCTGTGAAACACATGCTTGCTTTTCTGCTTTGGTGCTGATCCCAAGGAACCACCTTGTGGTCTGTTCCAGTGGAATGAATAAAGGTGCCATTGTACAAGTTTGCCCCAAGTTCCACCAAAAGCTGTTTTAACTGATACTATGCCTTCCTTGTGGGCACTTGTGTGCTATCAGGGGTCTCCTGTGGCCTCGATTCTATGTAATTAAAATACACAATCTTTACATCTTGCTTGGGTTATACTTACATGAACACTTTTTATCTGTGATCAGACTGGAAGTTGGCAGCGTGAATATGCTGGTTTTGTGCTAAATGTTTAAGACATGAATATTGCTGTGTTCTTCATGCCGACCAGAAGCTCTTGTGTTTTGATCATCTGTGGGTGTTTGTAATCACAGTGTTATCTCTGAAAGCTGGATGGAAGGGAGACTTTTGGCACTGCTTCACAGAGCCTGGGAGAAGGCTCTCATCTGGTTTTGGGCTAGTGTTGACGTGTAGCGGTGTTGGACTCTCTTTCAGGCAAAGGAATGGCAAGGTGGACCTGTGGGTGGGCAACACAGCATTATGGAGTCAACAGAAGAACCAACCAGTGCTGCTGTCTGAGGGTGTAGTCACCTTTGGAGGAGGCACAGCTGTGCAAATCTGGAGAGAAGTCTCTTAGAGGCAGGAGACCTCTTATCAGTAGAAATCAAACCAAGACTAATGTCCTTATTTTCACAAAGGGGGGACATGGCAGTCAAGTACATCTTGGGCTTTATTTTCCATGTTTCTATTCACAGGGCTTTTCAGTTTCCGTAGTGGGTAATGAATAGCACAAATGTTTCTTTAGCTTTGGTAGCTGGGAGACTCTAATATGTAGGGAAGGATGGGATGGGGCCATAGTGTGGCCACTCTGGGGTTATTGTCCAGGTGTTGTACGCATACTATTTGTGGTATGCCTGCCTCTGCTGGCATGTTTTGTGTGTACTGCCACTGTGACTCGTCTCAAATGCTGGCAGTGTACTTGAACTGAGAAGGGTATCAAGATGATGTGGGAGCTGTGGCCTGAGAGGTACTTGCCTGTGAATCCTTCTCACTGGGTCTGGGTGTGCTGAACAATTTAGGCACCTGACTTCTGTCCACACTCTGTTAAAACATCCAGCCTTCTATGCAGATAACAGTGAAGTTTCAAAATGAGAAGTTACATGTAACCTGCATCTTCCTCACCACACTACAAAGGAGAATACCTTGCTCTATGTCATACCAATTTCCTCTCCTCTGCACTAGAGTATTTTAACATCTTTTATGGGGAATTGCAAGCCTTCTGCCAGCAATTTTGTTTGTTCACAAGTAACACAGGCTGTATCTCAAAGCAAGTTTTGCTACTACTGTGTGCTAAGTTGAACCACTGGGGCCACCAGTTGAACCACTGAATTTTTGTTAAGGTCTGTCTTGAACTTCCTAGCACAATGCCCTGCTCCTTTGTGTTTAAGGACTTAATGAGGAGCCTTCTGTCTTTGAGAGAACTTGTTTATTTTGAGTTGATTGCAGCTCCTGTGGCAAATGAGTCTTTTGATGCCAGATGATCACCTTTTCTGTGTTTAAAAATGTTAGGCAATTTCCTTGCCATGGTGGAATGCAGCAAAATCTGCCTCTTGCACACCACTTGTTTCCAACATGAGTGGTCTCAGTTTTTAGAAGTATAAAGAGTTGCTCCCCTCAAGTTTGGCATAGACCCTGCTTTGAGAACATCCTCAGAAGAAGCAGGAGATGCTGCCTGGTGACCTGGGTGGTTGTAAGTGGGCTGAGCTTGGGTGTCTGCGAGGTGTACACAGAGGATGCGCTTAGCTCGGACATGCCAGGTCTGCGGCATCTCTGCTGTGCTGATAACCCCCTAAAGCCCTCTTGGGTTGGTGGCTGGGTGGCACCACATCTGCTGTGACTTGGGATCATGGCACAACTTGATTTTTGGTTTTCCAAGAACAGAACCAGTCTGATCAACCTCTGGTGTCATGGAACAGTTGGGGGCACATTGGTAAACACGAACCAGCATGGGTACTATAGCCATGTGGGGAAATGCTCATCTTTCCTCCAGGCCAGCAGAGGAGCCATGCCAAGGCTGGGAGCTGTGAATTTCACTTTGTGGCTCTGATTTGCAGGTCTTTTACTGAATTTCTGTATTAGCCTCTTTATTTTCCAAAATCATAGAATCACAGAATGGTTTGGGCTGGAAAGGGCCCTAAAGATCATCTAGTTCCAACCCTCCCTGACATTGGCAGGGACACCTTCCACTAGATGGGGTTCCTCAAAGCACCATCCAACCCAACATTTTCAAGGATGGGTCATCCACAGCTTCTCTGGGCAAAATCACGAGGCTCATTTAACAACTGTGGCACTGAAGTACTAGCAGAGACACTTATTGCAGCCTTAGTTTTTACATTTTCCAAAGATTCACATACTGAGGGTAGACTTGATTTTGCTTTTCCTTGTCCCAGCTTCCAGGCTTTCCTCACGTTTCTCCTGAGCTCTGAAGTGATGGCATGGATAGTGGAAAACGCTTATCCCTGAACCAGCCACTGCAGATTAAGTCTGAAATACTAAATAAAGAAATAGATAGTAAAATCCTGGAGGCTTTTAGTATCCAGTTTGGGTGGGAAAGGCGCGTTGGGACTGGCTGTCACCACTAGATGGCACGGGCCACCAGGCTTTGGGGATGGGCCCTCCTGGCAGGGCCGATGCTGGTGAGTTCCTTTGCCGGTGCTGTCGCTTTATTATTTTTTTTATTATTATTATTATTTTATTAATCTTTTTTATTAATAGTAATTCTGCTGTTATTTAGTGGGTTTGGGAAGTACAAGGGCAGCTGCTTGTAGGAATTGAGCCTGACTCTTGTTTGGCTGTATACTGCATGCCAAAAAAGCTGTGGCAATACATGGAGCCTCGTGTCTACAGGCACTCCTGTGTTCCTTTACTTTGTAAAGGAAAGGGACCTCAAAACTATCTGCTTCAGGAAGGGAGGTCTCAAAAATGCCAAGAGAGATCTGCTTTTCTTAACTTGCACCGTGCTTAAGGGAAAAAAAAAAAAGCCTACAAAACATACCACAGCAGCACTTCTTAGGGTTATGTACCAGTGTCTACAGCAGTGTAAGAAAAGCGTTGGTTTTGTGGGGTTTTTTCCCACAGTCTGATGGCAAGGGCCAGCTGCCTGCTGTCCAGATCTCTTCAAAACCAGTTCTTGGAAGTGCATCCTCATGCTTCTCACAGTTTCACTGCAGAGATGTGAGGTGAAATTCCATCCCATCAAAGCTGGTCTAAATCCTGCTAGTTACTGAGCAGGTAAAACAAGGGCTCATGATCAGCTTACTATAAAACCTTCTCCCAAAGTCTAAAATTAGTCCAATAGTATTCTAATATTAATATAAAATTCAATATTAATAGCACAATATTAATATTAGACTTGGGGGCAGAGAGCCTTTGTAACATTTTCCTTGCAAAGGAAAATGCAAAGACAAAAATCCTTGAGAAAATCTAGGGGATAGAGATATGGTGGGAGCCTCGTTGAGTTACACTGCCGATGACTATATTCAGGCTAAGGGAGGAGGAAGCACTCTGTTGCACAGGGCTTTGGAGAAACCTGTTTTCTCCTTATTGAGTCCCTTATTTATTACTCAAGACTTACCATGAGTCCCCATTAGCAAATTTAGCATTTACACTTAGAGAGTTGCGTGCATTAAAAACAAACAATTTTTTTTTCAGTCTGTCTGGCTTGCCAGGGAAATTCAGGCTTATTCCAGCTGTGCAGGTGTGTGCCTGAGGACTCTTCAGCTGCTGTTTGGGTCTGGAGGGCTGCTGCTCTTGTGTTAGTGATCTCTAGCGCTTGCAACACAGCTGAAGTCAAAGCTGAGAATAAATGCTGGGATTAAAAATTGGGCTGTCTATAACACCCAAGCAGGGCTGAGGGTGGCATGGGCTCTTACACCACTTCTCTGCCTGGCAGCAGGCAGCTCCATGGGGCATGCAAATGCCACTGGAAAGGAGGTGCTTGCCAGTGCACTGGACCACTGCAGCTGTGGCCACCCACCCATCCTGCAGGAGCTTGGACAGGAGGAAGAATCCTCTGCTCTGTGGCTGAAGCCAACCTTTTGTATGTGAGGTGTTTAAGGCTAAAAAAGACAGGGCTTCTATTTTTCTCTTGTCCAGACTCCAGCCCGAGGCTGACTAGCCACGATCTGTCTACAAAACCGGGAAATACTTCGGTCATGCTGTATTTTCTCCCTTCTCCAACATCCTTGCTCTCAGTTCATGTTAGGTGAGATGTGCTTGTCATCAACACTTTAACCAGGACTGGAGGGTGCTTCAAAAGTAATTGTGATAGACAGCAGGGTGAGCCTGTCCTAGGGAAAGGAAGAAAGTGTGCTGAGGGGAGTGTGGTGGGGGTGGTGGGTTCAGTGCATGCTTCCACTCTGGGAAGGAAACAGAACAGACTAAGGACACCTTTTCGAGGTACAGGTATATGACAGGAGCAGTGTCTTTTCTAGGATCTCCAAGCACTTCAGTGGTGGCTGCAGCAGCAGATTTCTTGGGATGTCCCACATGTAGATAAACACTTCACACAGTGGGTAATGAAAACCTGCAATCTGCTGCCACAGGATGTCACAAAGATAAGGTTGTGAACCTACAGATACCAACTAATGGATACTTCCATGGGCAAATCCCAAGTTCACAGGATAATGAGAGGTTTAGTCAGTGTTGTGTTTCCTAACATCCAATATCCAATGATTGTGAGCACTAGGGAGGGTCGGCTTGCGAATATACCCTGAGTGGACCCACCCACCCCGTCAGACATAGAATATGGGACTGTGTGCTCCATGGCCTGACCCATCTGGGAAGTTCTTTTTTCCTTAAATGTTGTCAGGCTGATAGCTAGAAATGCTCACAGAACAAAACCAATGGAATACATGCACACCCCCTCAACTAAAATATGTCTCAAAAGTCAAGAAGGAAGAAAATCCTTCCTTTATTTCACAAACAGCTGTCATATTTACTGCTGTGAACAGTCAGTAAGAAGCCAACATGCAGTGCAGTACATGGGAGGAGATGGCAGCCTTTCCTGCCCAGGATGCCCTGCATATGAGCAGGACCAGCAGAGATCACAGCTGGGCTCTGCCTTTGAGCTTTGAGCTGCAGCCAGCAGGTGTGAGACTGTCTCACCCTCCTGTAGCTAATTTCACCTCTGTAAGGAAGCTGTGAAGAGCTTATTAGTTCCTACTTGTGCAAAAGGTATTATTTGTTCTTTATCTAAAGTGCAAGGACTAGAGGCAAATCAAGCCTGATGGACTCATTCCTGTGCATGTGGAGTGAGCTTTAACAGACATTGGTGATGGACCCACAGCTGTGGCTTTTGCGTGTGTAAGGCTTGTGCCTTCATCATTGTGCCTGTGGAAAAGCAGCATTGCTGAGGAACAGAGCCTGCTTAAATGGCCTCCTAGCTGCTTATCATACAGTGTCCTCCTGGGAAGCCATGGATGCATTCATGTAGGAAACATTGAATTTTACTTTTCTACTTGATTGGTTTTTTTATAGGATAAGAAACTGAGCAATGATCACAGGGCATGGAGATTTTATGCTCTGTTGCCTTGCCTGGAAGTAGAGGTTGGCATTTTCTCCTGAAGTTACTACTTGTGAATAACTTACATGGATCAGATGAGTTGCTCCAAAGATTTTGGTTTGCTGTAGAAGAGATGCCACAGGCTCCTTTGTCTGCCTATTATGGGAATTTTAGCAGAAAAACTTAACTGTAAACTTCCGCCCATGCTACAACAACCTGAGGCAGAATCACTTGCTGGAAAATTGGTCAGCTGCCGGGCTCTGGATTGTATGGTAATACTGGTATCCTGTGCTGGCCTCCAAGTGGGTGCTTTCGTTTTATCCAATAATGTGTTGTTGGTTTGTGGGACAGAAGCATCTTAGGAGTATCCTGACACTTCTCTATCTGGTTAACAGCTAATGAGCACAGTGCCTAAATACCTGACTCTTTATTCCTGTGCTGCCAGCTGCCACTGCAGGTTACTGCTTAGGCAGTGTCTGGCTGATACAAGGCTTTGCTTGTGTCATTAGGTACAGCATTAAGAATAAGCTCTTTAGAAGGTTTTTGTTTTGTTTTTTTGGGGTTTTTTTTCTCAAATATCGTGAAGAGGAAAACAAAAATGTGAAAACTCTTTCAGCTGAATGTACATACCATACTTATGGTTTCCAGTTGTGCCATCCTCATTCCCATATGAGGAAAAAAACAGACAAAAATGGGATGAGGCATATGTGCTGCTAGTGTAGAAGCAGTCAGAGTAAATGAAACGATAAACCCTTCACAAACCCTTTCTCACTAGAAGAAGAAAGCAAATTCACTTTGTCAGAAAATAATTTTGAAACCAACACTTCAAAACTAAGAGTTGTTCTATTGTTTGACTCTCCTTTAGCCTCTCTTGGTTATTCAGCCATTCCTGTGCCAAAGGCCACTTGACATCTGGTGTGTGCTCTCCCTGGAGATGAGTGCCTGGAACTGCATGTTACACTTTTCCAGCAAGGCAGAGATATATGCAGGATTACTTATGGAGGGGAGCAAAACCTCACCTATCAACCACCCGTGTGACCTTAAGGAAATCTGCCTTATTTTCCTCTTCTCCTGTGTTTCTCTGCTCTGGTACAAGGAAGAGCAACCTTACCCAGAAATCCTTCAGGCTTGGAGCTCCTAAGCAAGGAACTCTGTAAACACCTGGACTTTGCACTGCTACAAGCACAGAGCTGGCAAGAAACCTGCTGAGAGAGTGGAGGCACGGAGGTGTGAATTGCCTGTGTGTCCAGCTTTTCCCCCATCTGGCACAGAGCATGTTTTAGTTGATGGGGCTTTAGAGCCAGGGCTGATTACAAAGCCTGGAGGCTGTCTGAGGGCAGGAGGAGGTGGCAGGACTGGGGGTACTCAGTTTGGATGTGGGTTGTGACATTTCCTGGCTCAGGCTCCAGGAATGCCCTGACTTGCTGAACCCTCAGGACCAGTACTTTGATGGTACCAATACCAGCTTCAGGCTTGGAGGACCAGGGGGAGACCATGAGTTTCTACAGTGATTTAGTGTTCAGGTTGTGGCTTGAGCTATGTATGTGGCCCTACCAGGTTTCAGGAGGCAGGTCTTCAGGTAGGATTCAACATCCTCAAAATTTAGGAGTGTATGATGTGGTCATTTGCACCTGAGCTGCTTGTCTCATCCGCTCTTGAAGACCTAAGAAGATGTAACCATTGGAGCCCATTGAGGATTTATCTCATCCTAAAGTAGATTTAATCATATAGATTGGACCCTTGTCAGTTTAAAAAGGGTCTCTGATGATATTTCACATGCAAATTCCTTTAGGTTGGCAGGATGAATTCCATCTGAGGTGTCTCACACTGAGGATAGATACAGAGTAACCCAAAATGAGGCATTTCTGAACATCACCCACCCCCATGGAGAGTAAAGGAGGGAGTGAGGAAGAAGCTTTCTTATTTGTGTATCTTGGTATCTTCAGCAGCTCTACTTCTTGGATGGAGCTAGTGCTTCTGTGTACTGCATGCATTCAAGGGACCTGTGGATTTCCTCCTTAACTCTCAGTGAGCAAAGGCAGGTCCACCTGCTGCTGTTTCATGGTGGAATGAGGTGTCCTGTGCAGTGCAGCCCTGCTCTAGCAATGTCCATTTGGTCATTGTAGCAATTCCCATGAAAGTGATACAGGTTTCCAGCAGGGCTGTTGTGCTTACTCCTTTAGTACATCTGCGAGTGGACAAGTGAAAGCTGTGTCTAGAGCAGTGGGGCCTGAACAGTTACTGCAGGTCAAGCACTGCAGAATGCACATGCTCATTCATCAAAAATTAATTTCTCTTTGAAATGCCTCATGAAGAAAAGCCAGGGAAGTTAACTTCTCCCCTTCTGGAATGCAAGTTAATTGCAGGTACCTGTTTCCAGCTCAAGTCACATCCTGAGATAAAAGGCTTTTGGGTGGGCTGCTCCTAACATCCTTCAAAAAAACAAAGCATAGGGTGAAAAAACAGTAAAAGTCTATTTTTTTTCTTTTTCATGTTCATGGCCACTCACCCTTGTGGCGTTTTCTCTTTGAGCTTGACTGGGAATAAAGGCGGGCTTGAATCACTGCACAGCAAAATGCCCTGGGGTCCTCTAACTGCACAAAAAGTTTGAAGATTTACTTTGATTCTTTTCTGTAAGAAAATTTAAAGCCAGAGCAGGCTTTTTCCTTTTTCTTTTCTTGTCCTCTGCTCTCCTCCTCCAGATTTTTCTGCTTGTCTTTCACTGTAACCTTCATTTGACCACGGTTAAGCCTGCCTTCATATAAATAGCAGATGCTTCTGGGACATCGTTATTGTGCTTTCCTGGTTGGCAACGGTTTGGGCAGCCCTGGCTGCAATGTTGAACAAGATAAAGCTGGCTAAGTAGGAAGCTGTGAAGGGCCTCTTAAATTTGCTTTCCTGCAGCTTTACATCAAGGAAAGGGCCCTGATTACTTTTTCTGTAATTAAGGGAAATTACACGGAAGGAGAATAAAAGCCCTCCTGATCTCAGAGGACAACTCCCCCCACCCAGCATCAGGATTTTTACATCCCTCCCTTGGCTGACAGGAGCTGATACTCCATGGGTGCGAGGCTGCACGGAACCAGGGAATTGTGATTTTTGCCTGGCCTTATGGAATGTGTAACCCTCTGGGAGCCCGCTGCGGGCAGGGGCAGCAGCAGCTGCAGCTGTTCCTGCTGCAAAACCAAGGCAGCACGGCGGAGCAGATGAGCTGAGCTTCATGGATCTCCTGGAGACCCGAGACTTTGTGCTCCCCACTTCCGCTTTTACCATAATCAGCCTGGCGTGTCTAATTGCTGCGTGTACAGAAAAATATATCCTTTCCCTTGGTGTTCCTAGCCCTGTCAGGGCGGTGGTGTGGATGCTGAGTCCATTGTAGCTGCAGCAGTGCTCCTTGGGCACCTGTTTCCCAGGTGTAGTAGTTGTAAAAGTCCTTCCAGGAGAAAAAAATTGGTTTTTTTCAAACCATGACACTAGACACTGGGCTTCACTCTTGGCTGGGACTCAGAGGACCCATGGAGGTGGAGAGGCCAATAGTGACAAGGTGAATTCTTGTGAGGAGCATTGACTTGGTGGACTTTGCCTGTGGGGGCCTAGGGCCAGCAGTTAAGCCCAGAGAGGTGCAGAAAGAAGAAAGCAAACTGCAGCTCGATTGTGGGTTGAGCCAAGCCTGATACTGTCTGCTGAAAAGAACTGAAGCACAAACTGGTGTGAGGAGGTTGCTATTGCAAATTAAACCCCAGGAGAGATGGGAAAGTGATCTTCTGCTCAGCACTGCCTCTCCCTCTGAGCATTTTCAGCTTCTCCTGTTTAGCACAACATCTGAGAGCAAAGAGTGTGTCTGCAGAGACAAGGGTTTATCAGGAGGCACAAAAAGCTTTAGCCATGGGATGGGCAGCTACTGATTTTCTGCTGCCCTGAGAGGCTGAAGAGGAGGCCTCTAAAGCAGCTGGTAGTGTGCATGCCTGGACTGTGCCCTGAAGTTTTGGCCTGAAACTATCCTTGTTGCTCTGGGAAGCCACCCCTAAGTGGTCCTAGCCACTGAGCTGGAGGGTGGGGGGATGAAGACCACCCTGATCTGAACCCAGCAGATTCCTAGGAGCTCAAATCAATGCCCTGGGGAAGTGTCTCTTCCAAGGTCAGGCAGCTGACTGGCTACTTCATACCCTGCATAACTCACTAGCACTGAAGGCTAAATATTTGGGTTTTGCATGGAGAACGATGCACTTGGTTTTCCTAAATGATCCCAACAGCCAGCAATATGTCCAGCGTGGTCAGGCCTTGCTCATGATGTGAACTCCACTCCAAATTTAGCTCTAATTTAATCAAAGTAAAATTGTCTCTGGGCAGTACATCAGAGGGAAAATGAAGCGGTACAAGTTACTGAGAGTCTGTGCTACCCCTCATGCAACCTCCCAGGAAGCCAAACATCATTCCAGCTCTCTGTGAAGTCAACAGATTTATAATAGGGCTGGATTAGATATTTTTCCTGCTGCTGTTCACTTTATGCAGTTACTTACAAGCCCAGGATTCAGTGCCTTCTTCAAGTCAGAAGAATTTCTAGGAAGGACTTTGCAGCACTAGATAAAACTGTAGCTTTACTGTGATGAAAGCCACACAGCCATATCCAGGCTCCTAGACAGAGAAAGCTGTTGTTGTAGGTGGAATTTGGGTGCAGATAACAAAAATAAACTATTTTTAAAAGGCCCCAAATCTACATTATCTAGACAGTCCATCTCTTGGATGGGAAAACCTTCTAACAGAAAAAGGGCTCACTTGATTTAAAAAAGATATGCACATGCAGCCTTTGAAACAGTCAGTGTAACAGGCTAAGATGAAATGAACAGGCATATTTGGGAGTAGGAAGGAATGATTTGTGTCATCTTCTGGGACTGGCATTACCCTGTCTTTGCCCTGGAAGTGTTTCTATCTAAATGTTGACTAAAGCTGTGGACATTGTGAGAGGACAAATGGGAAGGGAAGGTTAAGAACTACCTTTGGAGAAAATGCCATGAGCATCTAAAGCCCTTAGTTTGAGATTGAGGCATGTTAAGGGAGAGCAGACAGCCTGGAAGTGGAGTTCAATAAGGAGAAGCTGGATTTGGATCTGAAAAGCTACAGATGCTTGGCTTGTAGGCTGAGGGAAGGTGGCACTGGTGTGACAACGCTCTGAAGAGCTGGTGATAGGTGTGGGAGGGACACTTCTGAAACAGTCCAGATATTTGTGTCAGAGAGTGCCAAAAGCTCCAGGGCCTAGAAGTTATGGGGGATGTGAAGATGCTGGGGTGTACTCTGGCATCAGGCAATGGTGTGGGAAGTGAGTGTCCTTCACCCATATTGCCTGTGCTGGAACAAGTACGTGGCTATGGAAAATGCAGGAGCTGCACAACCCTCGTTTGCAAGACATGGCAGAGGTAGCAGCAGGGGGCTATGCAGTATGAATTATGTCTTGTGTCATATTATTATGTATTGGTAACTTCTCTAAGACCTGCTCATTTCAAGGATGGCTTTTGCCTCTTTTCTTTCTCCCTCGCTTATCATCCTGGAAGAGGAAGGAAGCCTTTTTCTAATTAACATGAAATAGTAATTATGTAATGTATGGAGCCATGTGTGTTCTGCATTTGCCACTAGCGTGAGGCAGACTTTTTTTCGCACTGGCCATGAGACAGTCATTTCACACTGGCCATCAACTTAGTTGCCAAACAACAGCAGTTTCTTGACAACTGCATGGAGACATTGTGGCTCAGGGAGGGGAGCAAAGAGGCTCTGGTTTCTATTCTGAACTATTTTGTTTGTCCAGTCCCTTCTTTGTTAGTTGACCTTTTTAAATTTAGCAGGGGAACAAAATGGAGCACTCTGTGGAAACAACCCTGCATGCCTAGTTGTCCCCTTGCAAGGACATGGTGAGCCAAACCAAGCACTTTGCTCTCAAGGTTTTCATTGCTGTTATGCTTCCTGGCAGAAACATCTTTCACTAGCAACCAAAAACTCGTGCAAGGACAGTGCCAGCCCTGGGCTTTCTCTCTCCTCCTTGCACTCCTGGGTGTTTGACAAGAGGTTGGGCAGAGTGTCTTGGCAGCAGTGAAATGTGAAAGTAACTTCTGGGAAAGACTTTTTGATCCTTAAAGTTACGGGGTTGTTTCAGATGGAACTCACACCCACATAATGTTCAATCTGGCATATAGTAGAAGAGGGATACTCTTATCACTGGCTTGTGGGGGGAAAGGTGCCTGTACTGAGCAAAGTAGCTTTTCCAGTTCCTGTGTGGATCGTGGCTTTACCAGTAAGTGCTGGAGAGGGGGAGCAGGCCAGAATGGGTGGAAGGCACATCTGCATCCTCTGGTCCCACCTTACTGTGGGATCCTGTTGAGAGGAACTGCCCCACTCACGTGAAGGACCACTGTCAGTGCTAGGATGAGGTGGTTCGGGATGCAGCTTACACGGCAGGAATACACACAAGGAATGGGGCAGGACTGTGGCTCTGTCTACTGTAGGCTCAGAGTTGTATTTTGGACTTGATAGCTTGTGTAGCTGAGTTGCATAAATGCTTCACCTGCTGCTTCTGGACAGGCAGAGAAACTGTCTGTCCCTTCCTCTTCAACCCTAAAGTTCTCATTTCACACTTTAGGCACTGACCAGTGAAAAGATGGAAAGTGAGTTCCTCATTTTAGAATGGCTTTGATAGTATTAGCAAGCAGCAAATGTGCTTTTAATGTGCTTAGAAGACTCTGAAAACAAGAAAAGATAAGACCAAGTTGCCTTTTTTTTTATATAAAAAATGCTAGTAATTTTAATCATTTCAAAATGACTCTCTACAAGATAACAAACTGTAATACAGAGTTGCAATAAAAATTCTCCTTTGGAAAGCACAAACTATCAACATAACCACTACACTTAGAAACACATTTTCACTTTCTAAGAATATACAGTGAAAAAAATGGACAAGGAAATCCAAAAGAATCCCAAACAACAATAGTACAAAACAGGTTCATATAGATTGCTTTTTGGCAACTGGCTGTAGGTTACAAAATCATAACTGCCCTCTCAGGATGTTACACCAGGCCAAGCCTTGGAGCCCATCCTGAGCCAGCTGGGGTTGTGCTGGCTTCCACTGACCTTCCAGGAATGTTCTGCACTCTGGAACGTTACGGCAGCGAAGAGCGGTCTTCGCTCTAAGACAATACGTTAAGGCTGCAGGATTTCATACACTGCTGAAACAGTTCTGTTACCTACAACAACAAATCCCATTTCAATAAGGCACGTGCTCGGCTACAAAATGGAAAAGTCAGGAGTCAGGCAGAAGCGAGAAGTGACTGTTTTCCAGATGCTACTGATCTCACGACCATGTAGTTACCAGCGACCCGGCAAACGCTCTGAACACATTAATGTGGGACTACCTTGAATTAATAAGGACAGTAGTGTTTCTGCTTTAAAAATGCCAGAATCACCTAGAATTTTCCTGAGCTACTGCTTGCTTTGAAGCACAGCTTTTAGGCTGGGGACCACAGGCAAATGGTGTTCTGTGACTTATTTTTAGGGGGTTCACAGATGGCAACGATGACAAATAAGCTGATACGGGTTTTGGAGCAACCAGCATACATGAAATTTCTAAAGGAGCCTAACATTCTGCTAATAATTTTTAAGGGGCTACATTGAAAATTACTAGGTGGGACTGTGCATACTTACTGATGGAACAGTCCCATAAAAACAGGACATAATTTTTGCCAATAGTGTAGTGCAGAAAGGACCAGCACTTATGCAAGAGAATTCCGGAAAAAAAAGCCCAGTAGTTGAATGGAAGTCAGAATTGCAATAGATGCAATTAATTCCCAATAATATGTCCTAGAAAATTAAGTGCTATTTCTTCATTAAATTGTGTATATGCTATAGAGAAGTTTAAATATCTGTTATTTGAAATTAAGCTCTTTTCTTTCCATATGAAATACAATTTGTATGTTAATCCTTCTGAAAGGGATTGGTATTTTGAAACACTGCTCATCCACAGCCTCGAAGATGAGCCCAATGGATCCTGGGATGCCCTCCGGATAACTCTGAGTCCATAAACAATAAGGCTTTCAAGCCTGGCTGTTAAATTAAATTGCCAATGCAAGGACATACAAAGTAAACATGTATGAAATTACATTGCTGGGAATCCATCCACGGTTTTGAAATCCCATGTTGCACAGTTATTAGAAACAGCAAAATATGAATGCCAAAAGATATTAAATATATACAATTCTGCCTTCCTCCTTAGAAGGGCTTGTTTCTAACACAGCCTAAAAATGCTTTTCTCCCAAATGCTGTATGCCTTGCTTGATGTGTTACTCATTGCAGCTGTGCACCTACATTGGTCAGAATGACCAAATATTTTACACAACAAAGTAACATCAAGCGGAGTTAAATTTCACAGAATTAACCTATAGAAAGTAATTTCTAAGAAGGGAATGGAGTTCTATGAGAACCGTTACACTTGCTTCATGGATTGCTACGAATAGGTTTCACAACCAAGTCCATGCACCAGCATCAGGATGGAATGAAACAAAAAGAGTGCAGCATCCAGTTAACAAATATGCTGAGGAAACAGGCTGTATATACAAAAGATATGCACTGTTTACCTGACATGTAATTTTTAAGGTGCTTAATTGATGTTTTAGGGAAGGTAGCCACATATACATATACGCTGTGTATACAAATCTAAATGTGTATAAGAAACATAATACAAAACCAGAAAATATTCCCAGATCCCTGATTTAATTAGACTCTCTAATGCATAAGAATGTATTTAAAATGTTTAATAAAAAATATCTAAAAAAAGATAACATTTACATAAAAATAGCTCCAGTTTGTCTGCTTTTCTGCTCATGGATTGGATGCTGCTGGGTTTCACAAGGATGCCATTTGGACCAATGAGAGTTTGAACAACTGTGCATGATGAGAGAGCTCTGTCACTCGGTCCACCATCTTCTGCAGGGATGCCGTGTTGGGGTAACTCAAGGCAGCCGCCTTGGTGGCCAGCACAACGCTCTTGAGCAGTTCACACAGCTGGTTGCTAGAGTTCATCACTCTGTTGCACATGTCCTGAGTCGTCATTTGCCTCGCGAGCGTGTCCCCAATGAACACAAGTTTGTGAGCGCTCAAAATGATAAATTTGCTGTGTGCCACAAAGATCCGGGGGGGCTGGGAGGAGTTGACACAACTAAAAAAGGCATCGATGGCATTCAGGAGGGAGTTGAAGTGAGTCTCGCACTGGTCGGAGTAGAACAAAAGCAGGCGGCTGTCATGAGAGGTCTGGAGGGCTTGTGGAGGCTTCCATTTGGAGATGTCGTTCTCTACTGGCTTTGTGATCTCTTGCTCCAGACGTTGAAACTGATTGATCTGAAAGGAAAGGCAAAAGCTCTCTTCAGCAAGTATTCTCCTAAGATGTTATGTATTACGATTTCACTTTGTGCCTCGGGACACCCCTGGGTATCCTACATTGACCTTATGCTAAATAAAAAGTATGTTTTCTAGGATCAAGTGCTTTGATTACCACAAATCCAAACATGCAGAGTTCAGAAGGGAGAAACATCTAACATACTTCATTTGCATTAAAAAAACCTAACAACCCAAACTCCTGAATTTGCAGGCTGTTGCTCATTTGGAGTATTCTGAAATCACAAGTGAGAGAGATGGATCCAAGTGGCAATGACTCCTACACAACCTTTAAAAAGCTGTCATCTCTGTGGGATTTTGAGATGAAAACCCTTTAACTCTCACCTCCTCATTGCTTGTACAATTTTCTGCCATACGATATGGCAACAACACATTGAAAAATTAATATGAAGGAAAAGTGACAGCCCTCTGTCTTGTGACCTACTTTTTTAGCACTAAAAGTGATGTTCAGCACAATACTTAAGCTGATGGTATTGATGTTTACTGAGCAGATGTGCAGGTGGCACATGTCACTCAGTATGGTCCAGTGATTGAGGCCCTGGATGGCAGGTCCAGAAAGCCAAGTTCTCAAGCCAGCTTTGTGGCTGAACTGCTGAGACATCACAGATGCTTACTTCTCTTCTGTGCTGAACTTTTAGAGTTTTTAAACTCTCTGCTTTTTATTATCTGTATTCTTTGCACACTGCTAAGGGAATGGCCCCTCCTGCTCTATTTTACCAGTGCTCCTTACATGGTGAGGAACACTGCATTTCAGGGCAATTATACACCTGGGAGAACATACCTGATGGTGCTCTAGCTCCATTTTGCTCTGCTTGATGATATTTTCTTTCTCCAGAAGCTCCTTCTGTTGCCTTTCAAACTCTTCTTTCCCCTGTTTTGCATAACATAAGAGACTGTATTAAATCAAAACTGCTCCTGAGCTAAATGACAACTCACAGGTCAAGAAAGAGGTTGCTTTGTATTGGCTTTTTCACTGGTAGTGCACCACCAAGAGTACAGAAAATTAAAGGGTAGTGTGGCAGAGCAAAAGGCTATCAGTGTTACATATGCAACAGTCCTATCTGAGAGGAAGTAATCACCCTGGTGAAATTACTCTTGAATATGCATTAGCACAACAATCGATTGCTGCTTTCCTGCAACCAGCTTCTACAAAACCCACAGACAATTCCTACATGGCCTCGTGCAGAACAAGGTGTTGGGTTTACCTACCTGCAGGTGAACATAATCATAGTCATCCATCCAGCTCTTCTCTGAGCCTTCGCTGGTGGCATTGTAAGGGTGCTGGCCTTTACCCAGGAGCGGTGGAAGGGAGCTGCAGTGGTTCTGTGCTTTTTCTCCATGATGCTGCATCTGAGGACTGTCATAGACACAGTCAGGAGCGTTCATTATATTCTCTGGTATGTTTTTGAAACGGGAGCTGCCCAGTGCCTGTTTGAAGAGCAGCTCTGCGTTGACACTGATAGTGGTGGTCAGCTGCTTGGCATCGTCCGGGACTGTCCTTGCCACCATAACGAACCGATCCAGGTCATCGCACTTGTTTTGCACTCTGTTGACAGCCAGGACATTCAAAGACCAGCTGTAGCTGTTCAAGTCATGACTGGTTTGGGTAAGGATCTGGTGAGAGTCCTCCAGCCTTTGCACCTCCCTCCTCATTTTGTTGAGGAGGCTGAACTCAGACAGGCAGGAAGCATTGGCTGCTGATCCTTTGGCAAACTGGAGGTACTCCAACAGCGACTGCTCTACCTTATCCACAGCAGCGTGAATTGCATTGATGTGTTTCTCCATATACTCATAGGACCGCCAGTCTGGTGCAATGAAGGCTGTGAGGTGATTGACAGCTGCCTCCACCATCTGCTGGAGGCGATAAAGCCTCTCTATGGCAGTGTCTGGATCAAGGATTAGTCTTTTGTCCTGTGCAGTTGATGCTGAATGAGAAGAGTCTTTTGATGTTGTTGAAGATGTGGACATGTTACTCCTCGTGCTTCCTGTGCTGGAGAAAGACAACCTATTCATCCCATCAGTCACATCCTGTAAGCCTTTATTGTCTTGGAGGACTGGTGGTGGCACATCATAGACACCTTCTCTTCCTTCTGTGATGGGACTTTCACTGAGTCCTGTCTGTTGTCCTGGGAATGCAATTCCCCTCGGGGTATCATAAGCATCTTTTTCAGGTGCAATTTGCTGTCCAAGAAAATGGTTTTGATGGTTCGTAGGGATGTCATAAACACTCTGTGTCTGTGGTATTCCACCTGGCAATAATAGGCGCTCATGAGAAAATCTATTAAGTTCTTTTCCAGTTGCTTTGGTGATGGGAGGAGGAATATCATATACTCCTTCTGGTCTTACACTGTGGCCCACTGGAGATGAAAAATCCTGCAAGTTTTCCCTCAGGGCTGTATCATCTTGGCATGCAGATGGTGGTGCAGCATAGATCTGAATCACAGAAAACAAAACATGAAACCTTTGATGAGAATAGCAAAATATTTCACATCCTCCATTTGGCTTATAAAATCCTGGGATGGAAGATCTGCTATTGACTTTCACAGTCAGCTACTTAACTTGAGTTTGACTGAGTCAGTTTTGATATATCACTTTTTATCACTCATCTCGATGCAAATTCCCAAAAAATCCACAAAGGCAGCATGCTGCCATGAAGATAATGTAGGTCTAATTATCAATTATACAGTTCATAACCTTAATTTTGATGCAGTGCTTCACTTTACCAGTTTTAACAGTTTAAAAACCTAAGGAAGTTTTTGAAGTACTGAATCTCCTTTTCCTTCAGGATCATACATGAACCCTTGCTTGAACATGTCATTTGTCAGACATGAAAATACAGGATCTTGTGGAAACAGAGTAATACTTACCCCTTTGGTTGGTGGTATGTCATACACTCCTGAAGCTTTTGCTTCTCCCATGGGAACTGGAAGTGCAGGCCCTTTAACTGATGTGGGGGGAATGTCATATATCTGAAGAAAGAATAAATTGATTACTGAAAGAATTCACCTGAGGGAAAGCTCTGCTATCAGATGAGTTTTCATAGTTTCTGTGTTTCGTCTCAAAAAGTTTGAACATGACCAGAGCTCCTAAAGTTTTTTCATCTAAAAGAACGTCTTGGATTTGCCTAGAATTTTGGACAGTTAGGAGGAAATGCACTTTGCTACATCTTCTCTGGGCAATGGTGTGGACAGCAGGCTGGAGAGATGAAGTCATGGCTGACTTCCCTCCTGAGAGGTAAATCAGGGTCAGTCTATTACAGATACCTCTTGGGGTGAACAGGGAAGCACACGTGACCAGAGCTGATTACACCCTTAACATCTGGGGTGGTTGAGTTCCAGGTCCTGCCAGCATCCACTCTACATGTCTCTGGTCCTGGGGATGGACTGCTAAGGGTGCTCCCAGAACAAAGATGTATTTCAAGCTGAGTGACATGGTGCAGTCAGGAGGTGGTGAAAACAACTCCCTGCATAGCAGCTGTTCATCTAGGCGATAATTTTACCCTTATTGAGTGAATTACTGTCAACTATGCAACAACAAAGTACAGGGAAAAGAAATGTTCCCAGGCAGCAAGTTTATTCTGTTTAGATATACCCTTTGATCAAAACAGAGAGAACAAATGGAGCTTTTGCATTTGGTGTGCTGCCAAATCTTAGTCAACATCAAATAAAACTTTGAAATACATCTGTGATCTGTGAATAAGCCACAGCATCTAATTAAAACATATTTTCTCTCTGAAATGAGAGAACCTGCCTTGCTCATAAAAGTCTGGTAGAAATTCATCACCTTTTGTGCTCTGTCAGCCCTGTTGGCACTTTTATTGGTACCTACCCCTTGGAGAGGGCGAACGGGGGGGATATCGTAGGCATCCCTCTGGTGCTTGGAAGGGAATTCATAGACATAACCTTGTCCTGACCTGACTGGTGTTATTACCTGTGGGTAAAAGAAAAAGAGGAAATGTTAAGTCTCTGAGGATCTTGGCATGTTCTGTCTGTAACTGCATGGGGTATAAACAACCCAGTCCTGTTAACATTCATGCTTCATTGGCAATGTTAGTAACACCAGTCTGCATACCCTTCTGAGAGCTGAACACCCTAAAACAAGAATTAATAGCTACAAATGCACCATTTTTTCTTTCCAGACCAGCCCTGACATGACTGTTTTCTAGTGCTCTACACTATCTTCTATTTGCCAAGCACAGATTCTCCAACAGGTCTGAGAGCTTGGTCCTTTCTTTGTATTGATCTCCCATCAGCACAGACCACACGAGGTGATGGCTACACCACCCACTCCCTGAGATCAGGGCTGTGTACACTGATCCTATGAGGTGTGAGTGTCCCCACTCATTGTCAGAGGTTTAAAATACTATATTTAGGCGCTGGGAGTCTAGGCCTTTGCTTGTAGAGATATTTCCCACCTACTCCAGCAGGACTCCTTGTGTTACTGTGCTCCGTAGCACAACATCCCGGAGAACTGAGTGTCAGTTGTGGCTTTGGAAATTCTTTACATAGAAATGCCATGCTTAAGCCTTCCAAAGCTGGATGTTCGATTTTGCTGTCTCTGTTTGGTTTTTCTATGTTAGTGGCTAAGAGATGGGAAATGTCAATCCATTCTTGAAGTGTATAATGCAATAACAGCCTCTGAAAAGAAAGCTTAGAATTTACATTTTTTGACATTTTGTAAACCATTAACTACCGTAATGACTACAAATAAAATCTGGTGAAAAATAAATGCCCTAAGTCTTGAGCAGCATCTGCAGAGCAGAATTTCAGTACAATGTGGTATAAAAGAAATGTCACCCAACCCCAAAAGAGAACTGTGTTTGTAGTGGAAATGCTGACATCCTAACCTCTGCTGGTGCTATTTAGCGCTAAGAAAAACATATAAATACTGTAACCCAAAGGCACAAAATGGCAAATTACATAGGCTTGTATAAGATGTGGCTTTGTGCTCAGCTGGGGAAAATTTTATACCAGAGCTACCTAACTCTCCTTAGAAATGTATGCAAGACATACCAACAGCATTTCTACCCAAATGCTCGGTAAGGATCTCGTGCCAGTTTTTGCTGTAAGGAATCCTCGCATCCTGGCCAGATTTCACTGTGAGCTTTTCTTGACTGAGGTCTTCCGGGAAAGTCCCTCATGCCAACCCCCTACCTCTTCTCTGCTATTTTAACAACACAGGCTTTCCTTCTTTTCACTTGCTGCCCTGATTTGGCTGTGTAGTCTCTGTCCCTGTACCATGAAACAATCACTGGACTCCCCCTGAGGTGGGTGCCTTGCCAGCACAAGTACAGGTCTGATTCAGTGAGTGGCCCAAGGCAGCACCAGCCCCTGCCCTGACTGTGTAGGGAAGGAAGAACACTCATGCCTGGCAGGCAGGGGAAGACCATGGCTTTTGCAAGTGCTTTTCCTTGAATTAGCATCAGAAGACAGGAACTGGAAGTGATACAGTCTCCAGAGTGCTGTGTATGAGAGAACTCCTGCTCACTTGGGCATGGGGCTAACAGGATTTACATACAAATGAGTTTTTAAAAAAATAATCTAAAAATATTGCATTTATGAGAGGCCCTTCCTGTCCCCAATGCAGAGTCACCTACTGCATTGTAAAAGGTATCTATGGGCAAAACTTTTAAGGAAGTTCTTTCAGAAGTTACTGGAAGCTTCCCATAATGCCTCACTCTGGACAGTATCCCTTCCAGGCCACTCTCATGTAATACTGGGATTATTCTGTTTGCCAGAGAAAATTCCGACTTGTATCAACATCACTTCTTCATGCTTTTTCTGCCAGTGAGGGCTAGTGACCAGACTAGAATAGTTTGCCATAAATATTTTGCATCCTTTTTTTTCCCCCAGCTGTGTACTGCCAGTCAAATGCTTTCTACCCAAGTCAAGAACAGAAGGATTTGGTTTTAAGCCATATTTACTCAGAGGTTCCTTCCAAGGGCTCCAGAATTACAGCCATGGAGTTGCTTCAATGAGTCATTCGGTGTGTTAAAGTGATGCTCTGGAAAAAGTGACAATGTACAGTAAAAACAAAGGGCTGTTTTCTGGGTAGCCCATCTCCACCAGCCCTGTGAATACTGTGGCATTAGGCTGCTTGCTAATATGCTGGGAAACTGCTTGAGCGTCC
Source organism: Picathartes gymnocephalus (assembly GCA_013390045.1). Classification (NCBI taxonomy): domain Eukaryota; kingdom Metazoa; phylum Chordata; class Aves; order Passeriformes; family Picathartidae; genus Picathartes; species Picathartes gymnocephalus. The sequence continues at coordinate 153,841 of WEKY01019210.1, read as the reverse complement.
CAGAGAAGAGAAACAACAGGGTGTTCATGGCAGGCAGCCAGAGGCCCCACGCAGCACTGGAAGCAGGAGGAATGGTGTACTGCTGCAGTTCTGCTCTGCTTCCCCTGCTGCTTGTTGCCTAGATGGGCAAAGCAGGACTCGGGCTGTGTCAGGCTCCAAAAAGACAGGCACTGGTCACTCAGTGTGAAATTTTTATACCCCCTTGCTCAGTTTTGTTCTACTCCATAAGCTGAACTCTATCCTAAATCCAGAGCAGCAGTAAAATTTGTCCCAGTCTCCTCCAGGCCTCTGATGTGTGATGCTTCTTGTAGTCCTGTTCATGTATGGCACCTCTGCAAAAGCCTTAGGACACCTCAGTTCTCACAGGCTGGCAGAGCACTTTAGGGAACTGCCTTTAGGCAGGCTCAGCAATAACTGTCCTACCCATCTTATGACTAAGCTCCTTCAGGGTACAGGATACAAGACACTGCCACTTCTCTTCTTGCTCAGAGAATTGATCTCCATGAACAAAGTCACAGGCCTCCAATAAAAAAAAGAGAGCTGATCCAAGCAGTGCAAGTAATAAGGCATAGAATCACAGAAGGCTAGAAAAGACCTTTAGGTTCATCGGGTCCAACCATAAACCCAGCACTGCCAAGTCCACACCGCTAAGCCATGTCCCTAAACACACACACGTAAAAATACTTGTTCTTCTTACAGGTAAACATGGTATTTTGCTTTTGTAACAAGAAGCCCTGGTCCCAAAGCAGATGATATCCTTGCACCATGGAGCCTGGATCATGCATGGAAGAGAAGCTTGCTCATGCCCAGTACTTGCAGAGAAATTCTCCCTCACTCTGCATACAGGAGTTTCCTGCAGCTGCAGTTACTCTTGTAGCTTATCTTTAGTGGCCTTTCCCATTTTTCAAAATATCCTGATGTACCAGGTGGTGTATGAAAGATTTACAGTACTACAAGGTTGCTGGTTTTATTTACTCCGCTGTGATACAATCCTAAAAAGCTACACTAAAGCTAGATGGACCACATGAAGGAAGCCAGTTTCACTCAGCGCTGCAGGACTTTTTGTATCATCTAGAGACTTTTGCTCTTTCCCAGATATGAAGCAGTGGTCAAGCAGGGTCACCTCTTCATTTGGTTGAAACAAAACCCTGCTCTGGGTGTGTCTAGCTGTTGTCAAAGAAAGTGAGAGGTGAAAGCACAAAATGCTTGATTCTGGGTATTTATGAGTAAAGTCTGCCTGCAAGTGCAACTGTGGACAGAAGACCTGAGCTGTCTGCAGGGCTGTGTTTAGCAGTGCACTCTACTTAAGGTGGCATTTATTTTCCAAATAAAAATGCATCAGATGCTTTTATGTCTGCTCCTCTTTAGGCTTTCGAAAAAGTTATCTGAAAGGCAGAAAATATGACTTTAAGAAACCCAGCAACAACCAAAGTTTGCTGATAACATGAAAGACAGCTTTTTTCTCTCAGTGACTTGGGTATATTTTCTTGTGTGGAGGATTATTATCCAGTAACATATTATGAGCAATTTCACAACAAAATCCCCTGCAGATGATAATCTGGTCTGCACTGAATACAAGAATGTTTCCTGTTGTACCTCCACTCCTCCTTCCTTCCAATGCTTTTCATTAAGCTCAACATGCCTCTGGATTGCTTATTCCTGGTCAGTTCAGAACAGAAGCAGCTCATCACCAAAGCTTATCTTGAGTAAACATTTTGTAACAGTAATTAAAAGAATGCCCACACTACTTGACGAAGGGAAAATGTGGGGCATGTGTTCTTACTCTCATGACCTCACATGGGTCATCGGGATATGGGGTTGCACTGCTTCTTCTGTATGAAGAAGAGAGGGGTAGCTGGGCAGATGAAGAAAAAAAGATACCAAACCCAATCAGAAGTAACTTTTGATATTCACCTATAAATATATTAAATGAACTTGCTGCTTCTGAAAGGGATGCTCAGCCCTTCCAATGCATTTTTTATGGTTTTATTTTTGACGGTAGTTTACTTTTGAAGATGACTTCAGAAGGAAGGAGGTGACTGCAAAGGAAACGTTCTACTTTTCCCACTTCTAGGACAGGGATAGCAGCCCCATCTGGCACTCACTCATTTATTTTCTAACAAATGTCATTGAACTTCATACCTCACAAGGATTATTTTTCCTTTTACCTCTTTTCTTTAAAGAATGTCTGTGGTCATCCAAGGATAAAAAATAATCCCGCATTTCAAACCAGCAATTTTCCTTGTTTACGTGTTAAAGGAAACAGATGGTGTTCCCACAAACTATCTAGCCCAACATTCTCAAAACATTGTTAACCACTTAATCCATGCAGAGCAACTAACAGGGACCAGCTTTGGCTCTAGTGAAACATGTAATGAGCCTTCAAACTTCCAGTACAGCAAAACAAAGACAACTGAGCAGAAAGTTTGTTCTGGTCTTGTTAAGACCACGCTCTTCCAAAAGCAATTACTTGGGCCTTTTCCATGCCAATGGCATGTCCCTAACCAAGAAAAAAGAGCTGAATGTGCATGTACTCTACAAAATATCCAGTCCTGTGGTTCATTAAATCCCTCTTCCCTAAATATAGGGGGGAAAAAACCAACATTCTATTTCTTCCAGGATTAAAATGCATGTTAGGCTGCAACAGAGAACATTCCTAACTACAGCAACAAGAAAACCATTCTCATGCTTACAGCAGATACACAACACTGTAGTTTACATTTTTTCACAAGGATAAAGAGCAAATAAACCTACTGAAGCAAACAAAATTACTCTGAATTTATAGCAGTACTGTGGAGGGCAGAATTTGGCCTGTTGTCATGAACTCCAATTCCAGATATGCAGAATGATGGCAAACAAGTGAGTTTTACAGGTGAGAGAACTATCAGAGGCATGTTGCAGCTCTGCAACACCTTGCCCCACCGAAACCACGGGCAGAGGGGAGCTAAAAAGGGCAGCTTGGTATTTCCCCGTAGGCCTCTCAACCCCAAGAGCCCACTGATGCCTGCTGACCCCTATTTAAATAGATTTTAAATAGTGCTTTTTGAAGGTGGGAAAGAAGGGGCATATATTTTAAATCAGGATGAAGAGCTGTATTAAAACACATTTCACCCCACAACGCTCTCCTCTTCACCCCATGGGTAGGGCTCAGCAGCTGATGAGCTACTGCCATCAACTGCTTATCCTGGGAAGAGTTCTGCCCTGGAGGAGGCCAAGAGAGGTGCATGAAAGGGGGCTGGCATAAAGCCTGGATATGGGAAAAATGAATCAAAGTGTAAGGAAAAAGAAAAAAAAAGTCATGTTTGTTTTCTGTTGTAAATGATTTCTTTAAATTCAATATGAAGCTCTAATTGTTGAAATTCTGTTCCTGAGCCTCTTAAGTGGATATGTAACAGACACCTGCACACTCTTAGGCATGTAACAAGCATAAAACAGACAAAGAGAATATGGGGAAATATTATCAGAGAGAATTAAGGAGAAAAAAATTCCCTACTCTCTTGAACTCCTAGCCCTTTGCAAGGCAGTGGCAGGAGCCACTGAATGATGTCAGATCAGGCAGTGAACCACCTCTTGGCCCTTCTTTCCGTTTTGCTACATGTACATAGGAAGGTGTCTCTTTAAATGTTTTGAGGGCTTTTTTCCCTTGGGAAAGGTTCAGTGGCTTCCTGAACTGCAGGAAGGCTGAGTTAAAAAACAGTCTGTAAGGTAATTTGGGTAAGAACCTGGCTAGTTGGCTAAAGCTCTTTGTCATTTTTACAAAAAGCACATAGTGTTTCCACTCATATCTTCTGCAAGCTCCATCAGGATTTCCAGTGATTGACAATAAATTACCTGACAGTAATACCTACTGTATCACTTTCTGTTGCCTGCTCTGAAAAAAACAAGCAATCATGTTTTCACCTATTTATTTGCCGTATACAATAACATACAGTGTATTTCCCTGGTGCCAGTGAGTAAAGGTTGGAATTTCACATGTGCTAAGGATACTCTTATCAATGTTTGGGTTTGTAAGTTGCTATAGGTCTTAAGATTATGAACTCATAACCCTTTATTTTAATCAAAATAATGTATGAAAATTGGGCCACTATAAAATGTTCTGGTGTAGTATTTTCTGCCAAGACTGAACTGTTAGAGAGCTTTGATCAAGTCTCACAAGCTGGAAGAGAGGGGAGGAAGCCTGCAGAGGCATTTCTTCTGATGCACTGAACTTTCAGCTGCAACTCTGAGTTGTTTCTAGTGCTGTGGCCCAAATGTCTCTGCCAGGCAAGAGGAAATCGACAGAAATGACTGTATTAATTTTCTGGGCTGGGCTGAGCGAGTTATCAGCTGTAGCGCGCAGCAGAAAGAAATGCGGCATCAAGGCGCATTGTGGCACCTCTGCTTGTCTTTGAGTGGGTGTTCACCACTGAGATTTCTTAGAATATTCAGATGTGTGAAGATAAGAGCACATGACAAATACTACCCTGATATAAAACTGATTTATTTCTTGATGCTGCTTTCATCTTCAAAAAACCTGCTTATTTTCTCCTACACTTTATCTCCATTTGCTGTCCAAGACCTACACCTATGAAGATGCTGCTGTAAGCGCTCTCAAAAGCTAAAGCACGTCCAGATGTCATTTATTCACGGTGTGTTAAATTAAAAATGCTCAAGTCTGCAGGCTCAGGCATTTAAGCAGAAACTTCTAAATCTGCCTATGAAGTACCTCACCAGTAGATGCCCAGTCGTAAAAAACGCCCCTGTGGTATTATCACATAAACAACAGTAGGTAATGAAAATGGGTGTTACAATTTTGAGGTTGTATTATTTCAAGAAGACTTATACAAGTTTTGGGTTGTGAGTCTTGAAGATATAGATCAGAAGTTGTGAAACAAATTTAAGATAAAAAATGTGACATCACAAGCTGGCCTGGATTCAAACCCTCACTGCTGGTGGAAAGGGTATAACCATCTGCTTTACAACTAGCCTACTAATCCTGACTTTTTAACTTCTGGTGTGACCTCTTCCATTAATCAGTACACAAAAGCAGGGTCACTACACTATTTTTCAGTTTTGTTTTTTTTCCTAAATCTGAAGCGCAGATTTATAGTCTTTCCAAACAATTATTTATTGTTTTTTTTAATCTGTGGAGTTACATAAATGTCCTAAGCTCTGATTAGCATAAAATGACAGGGCTGTATGAAGTGTGGTAGAATAGTGCTGACTTGCATTAGCTATAGTTTTAGATGATAGTGTTGAATTTTTTCTCACTGATGTTCATGATTGCAAACTAAATGCAGATAAAAAGGTCTGTATCTCCAGATCTTACCAAATGAGCTGTACAAAGCACAAAATAAAGCTCAACAATTTTGTCACTGGCAAGACTTGACTGGGTCCTTTTTTTTCCTTTATTTTATGATGTTTTCGTGACATGATCCTGCTCTCTCTCACATCAGCTCTAGGGCTTTCTGCCAGTTGTGTTATGAGCAATATTTCTGCTTGCTTCAGTGGAACAGAGCAGGCTTGGTGCTGGCTGGCCTTGAATTGCAAGGCTGACTGGGAAGGGGTATTTCCAAGATTCTGGTAAGAGTCATTCTTGCTTTCAAAATGTAATTAAAGAGAGTCAAACCAAGACCTCTGAGAATGTCCCATTTTTGAGAGGAGAGGAAGAGAACAAGAGAGATGAGCAAATCATACCATTACTATTAAATTATCAGCATTTCCAAGAGGACTGTGAAGAGGATATTTGTCCAACATTCTTGATAAGAGTTTTACCAGTGTCATCTCCATGACAATTACTCATATTTAGGCAGACAGAGACATCATAATTTTTACATCCATTGGCCAACAGAGCTAAAAAGGTGATGTGTTACAGGACTGGTGCTAGAACAGGCATGAACTCTGAAATAATGTCTATGGATGGGTCTTACAGAGAAAGAACCCCCCCCAATTATTAAGTGATACGTTTTAGTGGAGAAATATATGTATCTCCTAAAGCATTCTCTGAAAAGCTGTGATTAAATCTGAGCTGCAGTTTTCATAAATGAAAAGTATGTGGCAAAACTCAGCACCTCAGCATTTGGGTCTCTTGTCCATGATAAAAAAGAGTATCTTGCTTTGGCCATCCCAGTCTGTCTAGTCCCCCCACTTTAAAAAGGTTGTCACACTATTTGCAAACCAGTGCTTGTCATTTGATCTGGTAATACTATGACTGTCTCTTCTCAAAGACAGAAGCCCAAATTTAGGGCAAGTTTGGAGGAGGAGAGGAAAGAAAGAAAAAGGATGAGGTGTTAAGACAGGTAGGGCAGAGGGTGTCTTGTACTGAATGACATGAAATCCTAAAGGCTCACAAACAAAAACCAGTTTGGTTCAGTTCATGCAAATAATTTTAATTCTTTTGAAGTGCTTCATCTTATTTCTGTTATTTCTTTCCTTCTATATTGAATTTCTAGATGGGGGGGAAGCTTCATTTGGGAATTGTTGTAAGAGGGTATTTCCATGACTTCTTGTTTCCCTTCCTTTAAGACATTTCTCAGAACGGATCCTTCCCTGTCAACAATTTCAGTTTTTGTGAATCGGACTTCCCAGTGGGCAAAAAAATGGTTGAGACGAAGCACTGTCAGAGAGTTTCAATTCCACAGGAGTGTTCACAGAGGTACACTTGCACAGAAACAATGGAACTGCCCCTAAATCATTTAAGTTGGGAACTACGCTGCTCTGAGAGACAGAGGCAAATAAAACCTTCCATGAGGAGGAAGCTAGATTTGATTTGATTTGTAGATGTTCTCTGGCTTACAAGCTTTATTGGCTCCATTTCTGTATGGGTATCTCAGGGCAGCTGTACAGACAAGTGCTTCTAGTAAGCGGTGTTTAGATTAGCACAGCTTGCTTTGGCAAGTTTATGGAAGGCACAGACACCTTTCAAATAGATGTAAACTCCATCCTTAATTGTTTGTTGCATCTGTATAATAACTATACCAGACCTCAGTCATGACTGATTGTGCATATGTAAAAGTTGTGATGATAAGACCCAATGGGAATATATTACTGTCTTTTAAGGATTAGGGATGGACTATCTTATGGAAGGTTCTCGTCTCCTAGGAACTTAACTACCTTAATTTCACTTTGCTCCCACTTTTACAGTCTGTTTGGGGAGAATGATTAATTTATATTCATGCTAAAAAAAAAAAAAAAGAAAGATGCAATACTGCTACTGCTATATAAAAAAGGAAAATTGAAATGTTTCATGCAAACATATGGAATGATGATATTCTGCTGCCAATTAGTCGTCCTCCAAATCAAAAGATCTAAAAAATCACAGAATCCCTGCCAAGGCTTGAGATTTCACTAGAACTGTATTTTCTGATGGTCAGCAATCTGTCTTCATCTACCCATTTCCTACCCCCAGAAACCACACTTCCTCCTTATGATGAGATTCACTTTCTGAATAACCAGTTTTCCACTCATGTGGAAGTTTTTTTTCCTGAGATGCTCTGCTGCTGTGCTTAGTTTTTAGTACTTAGAGGGCAATTTAGATACCAGAATTTGGTGTTTTGTTTCAGACATAACCAAAGGTTCAGTTAGGTTTCTAACCATCAAGAAAGAGCTCATAAGCTTGCATTTTTCTTTTATTATTACTATTACTATTGTTATACTATTTTTAGCAAAGGTTTGATCCTGCTCTTGTGCAGACAGATTTGTGTCCCTGGAGACCTTGGTTATTGGATGAGATTGCAGGACTGGCTTTTTTTCTGATACTCCAGGGGAAAAATGCATGCCTTGGTCTACAAATAGAACTGATGAAAAAGAGCCCTGTGCTCAGGGAGGAACAGGGAGTAATGTTGAGCTCATATATTTGCTCAGCCTAATAAAATGCAGTCTTTTTCTTGAAATACTTCTCTACAAATCACATCAGTGACTAACTACTGCTTACTCTGCCTGTGGATGAGGGATTAACTGCACATTTTTTGTCAGTAAAATGGTTGTTCTGCTATTAAGGTCACATGGAAAGTTACAAGTGAAACTCCCGAGCCTAAGAAAAAGGCTGTGTGCTGTTTTAACCACTGAGCTTGTGTTTAATTTGAGGTATTTTCATCCTTTAGAGCACACTTTGTGAAAGTGAGCTCTGAGTGTTGAGGTATGTGTTACCATTCCTGCTGCACTCAGCAAACGTCCTGTGTGTTCAGCACTTTTAACACTGAAGCAGTATTTTGTTTTGAGGGATACAAATCCCCGAAGTAGAGTTTGTAATGTGAAAGCAGAAGAACAGAGGGACTATACAATCACTGCTCGGGCCATTTATGGAAACCCCATCACAGGAAACTGTGGTATTTCAGGCCAGAGGGTAAATGGGGACATTATCTTGGAATGTAAATACATTTTACCAACAAACTGCAAAACACTAGATATGATCCCAGTCTTTCTGATAACAAAATAATCTGTCACACAACTCTTTACTGTGCTTAATGTCTGTCTCTTCTTACTTCATAAATGTGAAAATAGGCAAGGAAAAGAAGACAAATAATGTAAAGGCAGGCTTATTTCTGGAAAAAGCATCGTAGAGCAGCCATTTTTTTCTTCCCAGCTAGGACAATACTTGTGTAATTGGAAGGAAAAACGTCATAATGTGGCTAACTGGCTCCTGCTACTTAAGTCTGTGCCAGAATTGTCAGGGTGGTGCTGCTTGTGGGGTGGTGTTTCTACTTTCTCGTGCATTGAACCAGCATGACTCTTAACATAAATAAAAACCAGGGAACAAGGTCCGTTCCCATAGCCATGGTTTACCCAAACCTTCTGCTGAAGGCAGTGACCTCTGGATAAAGGCAGAGATAGTAGGATGGCGGGGTGTGAAACCCTTGATATGTTAAGGACATGTTTATGCTTGGAAATAGGCCAGGAATGAAGATGAGTTCCTTCCCTATTCCGCTCTATCCACTTTTAAAAGGTGGATAAATCCGAGTGTTTCCTGAACCGCAGTGTTCCAGTCCAAACAGACCAACAAATAAAAAAGCTGATTTGTTCCAAGCTGGCATTAATCTGTATTTGACTGAGTTGGTCCATGCCTTGTGGGAACTCTAGTTCAGGGCTGGTGAGACTCACAGTGCAGTCTCTTCCCTGGTCAAACATCAGTCTCATTCTGTTTTGTGCAGTTTCCTTGATCAGCCATTCTCCTGAGAGCTACTGGTTCCTACAGAAAGCTGTTTTCCAATAAGGAAATAATTCCATTAATTTTTTTTGGCCAATGCTATTTTCAGGATGGCAGGGACAGCACAACGGATCAGCAAGGGAAAACACTGAACCAGAAAATGAGTGTTTAAATTACAGCAGTGACTTTTTTTCATGTGTAGCTTTCCCTATTCTAAAGCTTAGGTGTGAACTAATGATTAATCACAGATGCAAGAGAGTCTTCGTGCTTTTACAGCACCTTTCCCAAAGGATGTTCTCAAAGCAATCTGTACAGAATGAGTTCCCTCATAATTAACCCACATATTTTGCAGATGAGATGCAAAAGCACCACTCAATACCATGCAGAATTCTGTGACAAGGATAAAATCCAGGTTTCCTGAATGACAGATTTGTCTGAAGGTTCTTTCTCTTTGCTGGCTGCAGCAAAAGAGAGTAAGTTCCAAGGCAGAGCACAGAAAGAGGGAATGAATTCTAAGATACAGCTTTCACCCCTTTACACTTCTCAGACGCACTCCACACTTTGGGGTGGAACCGTTTTGTGACTGAACTTGCAGCAGAGCTGGGGCTAACCAAAGCTAATTTTAAACCACCCCTCGTTATCTCTGACATTGGTAGATCGAGTTCTAGAAAGTGCTATTTTTATTTGATAGAGGGAGCCAATACCGCTCTGCTGTCAGCAACCTGTTTGGCCAGAACCAATTAACCACTGTAATTACCTGCCTCAGGACTCCTTTTAGACTCGCTGTGCCTTGCTGGCTAAGGAGATGCGTTACCTCAGCACAGCTCAGTCAGACGCCTGCTGTTGATTTAGTGCTGCTCGAGGCTAGGCAATTCCTGCCCGACAGCAGCTCCTAAGCCCTGCCTGCAAAACCTGTACGGCAGCCAAGCCACACGTTTGCACAAAGCAAGCAAGCAAGCAGACACGTGCAGAAAGGGACGGCACAGACGCTGCTGCTGGTCCCGCTCAGAGTGGTGTCTAGAGGACGCAGTTTTCTCCTCTAGCTCCTGCTATGCGAAAGGAGAAGGCTGCCATACAGTAAGAACTTGTAGCAAAACCCTTCAACGTCCTTTAGAATACCAAAATACACAGCTTGCTGACCCAGCTGACTCTGCTGATGGAAGGAGGCAGAGTGGGTCATTTAAGCCTTTGAAGCAGGTGTCACAAGTCTGAGAAAAGAGATTATTCATTCTGGAAGACAAAGCAAAGAGACCCCAAATCAAATCTTCAAGATGCTCGGCTTTTCTTAATATTAAGTATTGTTTTTACTGATCCCTAGAGGAAGAGGATTTGGAGGGCAGACTGTTTTCTCATACAAAGGAGACAAGTGCTGAAGTGCTTCCCTTTAATTAGGCTTTTCTTTCACAAAGGCATTAGCAGAGAGTTGCAGCTGTAGCTGTAAAAAGCAGTTTAGCAAGATCGTGATGATAAAGAATGGAGTAGTTTTACCTCAGACACCTCCTTCACTAGTAAGTTGTCTCTTGCCTGCCACCGTTTCAATCCCAATGGGCTCCTTTTAGTATAGAACAGAGCAATTCCAAGGAGCAAGAGGTATATCTACCTCTGATCAAAGTAGGACGCTGACAGGAGGTTTGCCTGCCCCTAATACAACACAGTGAATACTGAGATTAAGGATTCTTAGGCTAAATAAATTTAAGTCAGGACTAAAGCAAGTAGTAAATATTGACTAGTGCTAAGCAGGTTGGCATTTACTTTGACTGAGGGTGAAATGCTTTATAAATGTGCAGGTTTAGTTATTTTACAGTTAGCAGCATAGCTGGCCTTTCAATGGGTTGCAAGGAATTAAATAAAAACAAGTCACAACTCCAACAAATAGAAAATTTTCTAAAGAAGGTGACTTGAATTCATAAAAATTCATGATCAAGGTTGGTGAAAAAATTTCTAGGCAGAAACTTGGAGAAAACAGCTGCTTTACTGCTTCTGAGTTTTGCATCTCAATAAGAACTTTGCACTTAAACTAAAACAAAGACTTCAGTCTCTTAGTGTTTCAAAGGTTTTAACACGGTCCTAGCAGCCAACAGGTTTATGCAGAATGTCCTGTTATTTTCATTGGAGCTGGAGGGGGTGGGAAGAGGGAAAAGAAACTTCTAATCAGTTGGGAAATTCTTTCTGTGTAGAGCAGAAATACACATTCATTATGCTAAGCAAACTATCCTAATAGTCATTTAGGCAAGTCAGGTCCTATAATGAAGGTAGATAGTGCTCATTCCAAACTAATACCTTGGGCTTTCCTGACAGACCTTAGTGCAGATCTGCTGTATGGTCCATCTCCTGTGCCCAGGCTGCGTAGCTGAGACATATCTGAACAGTGCTGTAAGATGTTTCCTACAGCCATACCCTAAAATGAGATCTTTTCTGTGCTGCCCTATCAATAGGCTATTTACCAGGTGCTCACTGGTAAATACCTTGGAGGGTATCTGCTGTGGAAAGGCAAACAGTACTGCCCCCGGAAAAGATTTCACTGTACGTAGTCTATACGGAAAGAAGAAAATGAGAGAAAATATATGAGAGTTATCAAGAAAACCCATGTAATTGTTCCAACAAAGCTTCTATCTCTGCCTGTGCAGCAAGTGCAATTTTCTCATATTATCTTCCTGCACAGCCTATAAAGCATAACTGTGGAAACACTGAGCAAGCAAATCTCTTTAGAAATTGACTTGGAAAGGTTTCACAGATCTTTCTCTCTTGTTCAGAAGGCAAAAAATTCATTTATTCTTATCAAGGAAAATGAAACTATAACAGGGAAATAAAAGCATTAGAAGATGTTGTATTCCAAAAGCCTGGTATGAAAAAGGCTGACTTGCAGGTGATGTGGGGAAAAAACACAAAACAGATGGTTTTGCCAATCTAAATTAGATGAAAGTTTAAACCAGTAAAGAACTTCCTGACAGAGCCATCATCTGCTCACATAAATTGGATATTAATGCTATGCTTTAAATTCTAAAGGTAAGGAGGATACTGATATCTGGAGCTGTTGAACCGGTAATGGAGGGACTGAAAGAATTCCTTTTTGGCTTTCTAATAAGGGGCCTGGAAGGCCAAAAGAATTTCCTTCCTTCCTTTGGTATCTTCCTTAATCCTTTTCAGTAACCAGGGTACCTGGCAGGTATCCTGTGAAGGTAAAATGAGGGAGTGGCAGAAGACAGGGAGAATTTAAGGACAGCAGGAATAAGGGGGGATGCAGTGCTTCTCACTGGAGCTTTGAGAGCTCTCAGCTGCTGCAGTAACAGCTGCATCATGGAGCTGCTGCAGCTCTCACTTCCAACCAAGAAATTTAACTGTAGATAAACAGCACGTGCACTCTTAAAAGGTTTAGGTTTAGTATTAAAACATCCCTTATTACCATCATCCTCTTGTTTCCTCACTCTTACAAGTATGGCCTTTGTCTCATCAATCACTGATTCCTCTTTGTAGTTTAGACCCACTGGGACTGCTCCAGCAAGACAGTTTATAATTTTTAATTACACAAAAGTTACTTGGGCAGATGATGTAACTGTTCATTAATAAGTGGGAGAGTAAATCTTGCTGCAGCAGCTCTTTGGATCACATAATATGAGAGTGCCATAGGCCAAATGTGCTTCAGCCTGGGAGGAACTTGAGATCACTTATCTCCGCACAAATGAGCTGCTTTGGAGCTATGAAGTAAAAACAAATGCACACACCTTGTTAGTCAGAGCTGGACCATCAATACACCTCTGCATGGAGGGTGGCACCTGGTAAATATCTTGTCCCACCAGACCATGACCAGTGGGTATCTGGTAAATTCCCTGATTCCGGTGGGAAAGTGGCACTTGGTAGACAGGGTCCCGTGCTGAGGCGTGTGAGCTTGGCACTTGGTAGATCTTTTGGTGGTTGAAGGGCTGATTCATCAGTCCTGAGCTGGGCACGTCCTGGCCAGAAGGACCGTCCTGTACCACGGGACCTATCAGGAGTTTCACACGGTTGCCTGGGACGATGCCTTGCCGGCCGTGTAAGGAGCAGAGCCACCATCCTTCCAGACCCTCGGTGTTCTGCTCTATCACCGTCAGGATGTCTCCCTTGCGGAAGGCCAACTCCTCTGCACACTCGGGAACATTGTCATACAGGGCTCTGGCCATAAGATTCTGTGGAGAAACGAAGGCAAGAATAGCAAATCAACAAACAGTTTTTCTGTATCTTCAAGCACAGTCCAGGTGATAAGAAATAAGAACTGAATTTGAAAAAGAAGTGTGCAGAAAATCAAAATAACATGGAAAATCATACAGCACAGGATTCCTCCATCCCAACTTGGAAAAATGAGAGGTTTGCACATTAGCAACACTGCTAGTGAGAAATTTTCCAGCAACAGTGGGTCAGATAGAAGCTCTTTATATGGCCTAGTCACCTGAACAGACAGAAAGTCAGGAGAGTTCTGCTCCTGGCACTGAGGTGCTCTTCCTGTGAATGAGGGGCTTGTGCCTTCATCTCTTGACATTGATTTCCCTATAAACGTGCTCTGTGTACCGTTACAGCCAGCTAGGAGCCATTAAAAATAAAACCTGAACAAGACTCACAAGGAGTGAGTAATCCAGAGCAGTTTTTTCCAAACATTTTTACATTTGTGGAGTCCCAAAAGACTTTCCATGGGGGTGCAGATCCCATTAGTGTAAAGACAGTGGCCTGGCTTTTCTTAGTTGACACTTGCAGGTGCCTTAAAGGGATGGATCTGTAGACCACCTGGTAAGAGAAACTATCTAAAATACAAGTTGACAAAATGTCACAGATTTTGATCTATGATGCTTGTCTTCGCATGCAGCTTTGTGCCTTCTCACTCTCTGCAAACTTCAGGGGCACTGCACAGCACAGCAGTAGGTTAATAGAAACGCTTCCTCCCCTGCTGCCTCAAAACCACCACCACAGAAAAACCCCTCCAAAACAACTTCAAAGAACATGGTTCCTCTGAGTTCCACCTTCTGTAGAAAGACCTTGAAGAGAAACATATAATTTTAAAAAATAATGTTCCCAGTGACCCCAAGTGGGGTCATGCCTGTGCCATGAGGGAAGCAGTGCCCATCTCTGTGGGCCTGTTACAATGCCAAAGAATGTAAGAATGTAGGTACCAACCAGCACCATAAAGAACCTCTGTTTGTAACTTAGGAGTCTTAGGGCAGCCAAGGAGTGTCTTTGGCTTATATCAACATAATTTAGATGGATTTTGCATGATTATGTCAAGTGAAGCAGTACCACTAACACAAGGAACTTCACACAGCTCTACCTCCAAGCATTTGCCCAGTGTTTCAGGCAGGCTTTGCAGCTTGCCCTGACCTCTGTCCTTTTGGGGTTCTACTCCCAGCACTACCTCTGCTATGAAGTTTAAAGCCAACTCTGAGTTGATGGAAGATTGTTGACTGTGAGGTGTTACTAGTAAGTACCACCTCCTCTCACAGATGGAATTACCCCTTTAGTAGCCTACCTCTACCTTTCCTCTTTCTTTGCAGGCCTCTATGGCACATCCAGTTCTGAATAACTGGCCAAGGTATTCAATGGAAAGTAGGCAGGCTGTCTGCACTAACATTCTTGGATCCCTCAAAAAGGCCATGAAGATTTAATTTCTTGGCTCTGGTGATATTTCCAGACGTGTTAGAAATGACTGCTCCATGACTGCCTGACTTTCAGTGAAGGCAGTCAGCAGAGATGGTTATAATCTAATTGTAAGCACTTGAAAAAATATACAGAGCCCTGGATCTGGAGTGTTCAAGCTGAAATATTTGGATGCAGTACACAAACTGAAATGGTGCTAATCCACCAAAAAGGATGTGCAGCTGTCTTAAAGATTTATCTTTCCTCTGTCAAAGAAATAGCGTCAAGTACAGTTTCGTGTTTTTATCTGTTGTATTTATCCTCCTCCTTGGACATACCAGAACTTTTCTTAATCATCCCTCCCTTGTTATATCTTTCCCTGTTGACACACTGATGTTTCCCCATCATCCCTGTGCTTCCTCGAGACAGAGACATTCATTTGACCTTGCTCAGTGTAGCAGGTTGTGTGCGGGGCTGATTGGTGGATGAAAGGGGGATAAGCTCAGATGTCACATAAAAAGTAAGCGAACTTGCATTTCCCAAGACATGCAGTGTTGAAATGGGGTGCACGAGATCAGTTTCCTCTTCTCTGAATGGGAGATCAGCTTTCAAATGTATGAGAAACACTGGCTTTGCCTTTCATCAGCATCATTAGTGAGGTCGGTATAAATTAAGCTTTGGCTTGGAAAAGCAGGATTGCCATTTTGAACTCCTATGTAGACAGCAGCACTGGGGCCCACCCTTCCCTTTGATGTATGTCTACTCAGCTCATCAGTCAACAACACTAAGAAATGAGAATATAGATAAAGCAGGGAGCAATTTTTGTCCATGCCTTGGCAGGACTGTAAAACTATAATTTAAGCATGGTCAAAACCACTGGTCTCGTCTTGAGCACTACCTCTGTGCTCTTGCCATGTCAACCAGTGGAGTCCATGGAGCTCAGAAAACAAAAGCTCCTGCCTAATCTGAATATTCATGTTAATCTCTTATCTTTCCACATTTCTTTCTAGCACGTCTTTCACAGGGGAAACCTACTAATGGGACTAGTTGAGCCTGTGCAACTTAAGACTTTCACAGAGGAGTTGTTTAAAGGAGGAAGACTACAGCTGCATGGGGGAGGCACAAACCAAGCAGGCTAAATCAATGATAAGTGCTGTATTCTTCTATACTTTGGTGTTTAAAGGTATTTGGAAAGCTTGATTAGCTTCTACAGCAAAGCAATTCTCAGAACAAAGCTGAAATGGTGGTAGAATTAGAGCAGATAAAAGTTCCCATGTGAATTTTTTTTTCCCAGTTGCTCATTATCTCTGTCCCAGTGACCTTCTCACCACCTGGCACGCAGCATGTTAACACTTTCTGGATGGGCTTCAAGAACTTCTTTGCTGCAAATAGCTTCAGATTCTCATTGTCGGTGTTAACTCAGGCACCAGTACATGAATTATACTAATTGGTTGTCACTTGTTTCACAGCCATTTCCCCAAGGCCTTTTAAATAGCCCAGAGCCATGTCACCAGCACCAGTCACTGATGCAGCAGTGAAGCAGGCAAAATATTCCTCCAAATAAGCACTGGGACCAGAAACGCCAAGCCTGTCGCTTGGTGCCAGCAGCAAAGGCACTGCTCTTGCTAAGCAAACCTTCTGAGTTTTCCCTGACTTCATTCTCCCTTCACAGGATTGCTTAGTATGAGCTTCAGAAACAGTGTCACAGTCACTTCCATGAGTCAGCAGAATCAGCCTTGAGAAAAATGAAATTGTGACCACAGAAGGAAAGCTTTTGGAAACCACAGAGGTACCTTTAACCTGCTGTGGTGATCAAGATGGTAGTCTCTACTTTTTCACACACGGAAAGAAGTTCTGATCAAAGACATCTTTCAACACTTGTGGGCCTTATCTCCATAGATTTGACAAATCTGAAAAATTTTTTGATTCTGTAGGCATCGTAGGCCATGTACCAATACTCCTCCTCATTGGTCTCATCAGCTCAGAGAGTGGGAACAGTTACATTAAATTAATTGGACATGCTCTGAAGAGGCATGGATCTGTCCACTCAACTGTCTGAGAACCAGCACCAAGTAAGCACTAAGATCTGATACAAGAAGACAAAAGCACAGCAGTGACCTTTTTGTATCACTAAATGCTAAAAAAACCTCGGCCATTTCCTAGACAAATCAGCAATAGAGAAAGGGCAATGAGAAAATTGTCTTGGAACTTGTTTTCACAATTGATAAATTGTACAAAAGTCCCTTTATATTCCCAACAAAAAGAAAAACAAAGGGAGGGCAACAGATGCAGAACTACAAATTCAAGTTCTGTAAAGGCAGGGGACAAATTACTTGATGCTAGATAGGGAAAAAAAGTTATTTTGTTATAGAAATCAGCTGCACTTCATAAAATGAACATACTAGCAGCTACCAGCTTCTTTTGATAACACTAAGACTGGAAGTGTCTGTTGCTCTCCTTTGGTCCAGTTAAATTAACTACATGACAGGTGCAGTAGTGCTATCCTCAAAATCCAAAAGTACCTATGGTCTCTGTGGAGCAGCTCCATTCTCCTGAGCTCCCTGTGCTGCAGCAGCCCAGCTTCAAGTAATGAGTGCTCCTCTACAACTAACAGTTGACTGGAAAGACTCAGTTCAGCTTTTGTGTCCTCAAGCCTTGCTAGCAATACTGGGATGTCTGGAAGTTGAAGCCAGGGTCAGGCCTCCACTCTGTCATTGCTCTTTACAGGCCAAAAAAACCCCCAAAAAAACCCCCCACACTTGTTCTCAGAAGCTTAAATTCCCCTTAACCTTGGGCTCATGAGTGCAGTAGAAAGCATCTTATGTAAAATCACTGAAAACCGGAAGTTTTCAGTCTTCTGTTAAACAAAGTGCTATCTCAGTTGTCAACAGGTCAAAGCAAAAGGGAGCCTGACCCTAATGACTGCTGCCTGGGGATTTTAGCTGGAACATGTTGCAGGAAAAGGCTCAGCAGGCTCTGCTGATGCCATGTGTCAGAAACTGCCTAAAAGAACTGGAACTGAAATGGATACTCTCTAAATTCAATGCAGATTACAATGCCAACTTTCTACATTGGTTGAGACAAAAGTAATTCTTTCAAGCTCTCTTTAGGTAAAGTGAACCTGGGATTTGAAACTTCTGTCTGAGGTTTCCTGTAATGCTATTTAAAGTCCATTAGATAAAAGCTGGAAAGGTGCAATTTGTATTCTCTGCATGCCTTAGATTTTTTTTTCTTCTGCACCTAGGATGCATGACCCAGTAAGCAAAAGATGTTGCTCTGAAAGCTGTCAGGTGTTCTATTTGCAGAACCCAAACTAAAAAAAAATAAGGCTCTCTAAACTTATTTTTCTTCTCAAACCTTTAAGGAACTACAGGCCATATTCAGCTGCATAAAGGAAGTCTATTGCAGAACAAAGGTGTCTACTCCCTCCTTAGCCTGTTGCAATTGATGGCTATCGTGTCTGCAGCCGGATGAAGACACATGAAAATACTTTGAAGATCACGATCCCTTTTGGCTGCCCTTCTCTGCAGTGAAGGGAACAGATAGAATTCTGTAATTTGTAGTCTGGAGGATGAAGAGGGTGTTTGTTTATGAGCCTAAGTGGCAGAAGAGGGAAGAGGCAAGAGTTAAAGAGAGTAGTGGAAACATCTACCACTTCTGTTAGAGTAAACACATCCAGTGACGTGGGTAACGAGAGTGTGTGAGGTGCCCACAGCCATGGAAGCAATCGCAGGAATAATAAATTACATGCTACGAGATTAAACACAATGGTCTCTTTAAGGGCCGAGTGCGGCGGTGCCAAGCTCCCAGCACAGGGCTGCCGACTTCACCCCGCTCAGCCAGCTCCACAATGAATGAACGCTCAAGGAAAAGGTTCAACCAACCATAAGCTCGAAGAATTTCTGCTGCATCCCTCAGAGGTGCAATATGAGGATACTGATCCCCGCTCTGTGCTTGGCTGCTGAGGCGTACTGTTTTTTTCCCCTTTGTCTTGTTTTTTAATATTGCTTCCTGCGTATAGAGTTTATGTGCAAACAGGACAGGGAAAATCTCCTCTGCTCTTCACTCAGAGAGGGTGGGACCCCTTTTTTCTATTACTGGACAAACTGTTTCTTAAAATGAGAAACAGCTTCTCTCCTATGTTTAGCTAGCTTGGGAGTAGGAAGGGAGGAACAAAGAAAGGAAAGGTGGGGGCAATGTCTGTGAACAAACCAGTAGCTCAATTTTGGTTGGATCACTTTTAGTTATCCATCACATAATATTTTTGATATAGATTCCCATCTTTTAGGTTTCTTAAAAGTGAATGACTGCTATTCCAAAGTAAGTTTAAGCATTTACATACCCTTGTAGGGCTGCATTAGGCCCAACAGTAATGACCTGCCTGTGACATAAAAGGATCGATCTGAAAACCCTGTAAAAAGTGAGTTTTATTCTGAGATACATGGTTTGCCTACAAGTAGGACTGGTAGAAGAGATGGAAATTTTAGCTCTGTTTTGCCTTCTGACAGAAGGGTTTCAGTGCAAGAATCACTGGACAGTTTAACTTCAGTTCTTCTTAGCTCCCATCTCCTTTTCTATTTCTCACTGTCACTGCCCCTGAAATAAAGTATTCATTGTGCTGTGTTGGCAAGGAAAGCGACTCTTGAGGCACAGTAGGTAACAGGTCTATCTATAACAAGCAACCTATCACAAAGGCAACTTTATAAAAGTTAACCAGAGGTGACTGAATAAGACATTCAGCTTTGAAAAATGTCTTTTGTGGGTCTGCTCAAACCTGGAAGAAGGCATTATGAACAGCAAAGGCAGTACCTGGTACCCACAAAGCTGCACTGGCACATTATTAGACATGTCCCTGTGGGCAGTGACATGGGGAGTGGACTGTGAAATGGCACCGCTCAGCCATAAAAGCTCCCATCCATGTGCAGAGCTGAAACAACTCATTGCCAGCAACAAGCTGTGTGCAGACTTCTGCTCTTTATCTCAAGCTGATGCCTACAGCTACACCGAGGAGGCAGGAAGTGCTACCACAGCACGTCTCAAAGAGCTTCTGCACTAGCAGGGTGTTGCAGCTACTGCAGCTTCAGCAGGGGAAAGGCCCCGAGCATCCAAGTCAGCCTCTGCCTGGCTCTGGGAACTCTGAGCTCCCTTGGCTCTCAGCTAACAACAAAATAAGGAGCCCAGTTGCAAATGCTCACCATAGTAATGCTTCAGTTCACTCCTCAGGCAAAGCCCATTGTTCTACTCTTCAGGCACTCTCTTGCTTTCTAACACCAAAACCCAAAAGTTTCTGGTTTCGCAAAGATACTGCTCTGGTCAAGCATTGCTCACCCAAACAATTACAAGTCCTGCTGGATGGAAATTAAGGCAGTTTTTCACGCAGAGATTTGGAAGACGGGCTTCACAGCTAATGAGAGAGCCTCAGCAGAGCCCTAAGGAGAACAGGTCTTAATCCACCCTAAGTATCCTTACTCTCTGGTCATGTGCATCTCTGGGACAGAGGCTGTCAGTCATGCTAAAGTACACCAAGCTGCCTGGAGGTTGTGATGTGGAAAACCTTCTTTCTGCAGGGCAGAGAGGCAAATGCCTTATTTCAGTGTTCCACCAAGCTGTCCCAGCCCCTCTGCCTGCCTGAGAGGCCTGACTTTCACAGTTTGCCCTGGCTGGGATTTTTTTTTTGGTAGTGCGACAAGTTACACAGAAAGCTAAGGAGGAAAAAGGGGAATGTTCCCTTTCTTACAGGACCACACTTGGGTAAGCCAAAGTAGGTACTACAGCTGTCATGCTCTGGAATATTCACTGCCAGTTTTTGCAGACACAATACTCCACAAGCAGGGCGGGCAAGCAGCAAGCAGACCAACCACAGCTCAGGCACTTCCCACTCCTGCCCAAGGTGCTGATGTGGTCCATTGGCTCACCCAAGACTGGGATTCAAATGTGAAAAACATGTGAGAGACTGAAAGTGGTCTGGTCTGAGAACCCTTTTTGTTTCACCATAGCCGCTCCATTTCAAGTAAATAGGAGATATTTGTGTATCCATTTTTTGTAGGTAGTTGGCAAGGTAGTTTGCAATACCGAGGCACAGCAGTGAACCTGTAGCTTGGGAGGGAATCCAAATGCGTATCTACGAAAGAAAGAATTAGGAGGCTAGAAAA
>WEKY01019210.1:113840-124276 GCA_013390045.1 Picathartes gymnocephalus | reverse complement strand
CGCCGCCGGGTGCGGCGCGGGCCAGAGGCGGGGGGGAGCGGGCTCGGGACCGGGCGCGGCGCCTTCAGCTTCCCTCTGCCGACTGCCCGGGAAAGAGAGCCCCGCACAGAGCCAGGGCTGGCGGCCCTGCTCCCCGGGACGCCGCCCGTGCCTTTGCAAAGCTGCTCGTCTCGACTTTTCCCCGGTGGAAGAGGACCTAGGGGCGCAGGTCGGCAGGGGCAGAATAGGAGCCAGCGTGTGCCCAGGTGGCCAGTAAGGCTAGTGGCATCCTGGCCTGGATCAGCAGTAGTGTGGCCAGCGGGACCAGGGCAGGTATCCCTTGTAGTGGTCACTGGTGAGGCTGCACCTCAAGTCCTGTGACCACTTCTGGGCCCTGCAGTGAAAGAACTTGAGGTGCTGGAGCAGGTCCACAGAAGAGAAGGGCAGTGGAGCTGGTGATGGGGTTGGAGCACAGGTCCTGTGGAGGGAGACTGAGGGAACTGGGGCTGTTTAGCCTGGGGAAAAAGAGGCTCATGGGGCACCTTATTGCTCTCTGCAACCACCTGACATGAGGTTGTGCCCAGGTGGGAATCAGTCTCTTCTCCAAGCAGCCAGCAACAGGACAAGAGGACATGGCCTCAAGCTGTGCAGGGGATTTTCAGGTTGGACATACGGAAGAATTTCTTCATACAAAGGGTGGGTAACCCATTGGAATCCATGCCCGGGGGGGCGATGGATTCACCAACCCTGTGAGTGTTCAAGAAACAGCTGGACATGGCACTTGGTGCCATGGCCTAGTTAACATGGTGATGTTTGGTCAAGGGTTGGATTCGATGATCTCAGAGAGCTTTTCGAACCTAATTGATGCTGTGATTCTGTAAACCTTTTCCGTCCATCCCTCCCATAGGCATTTTTCTCATGTGCAGCTCTTGGAGGGGCTGAACACTGCTTTATTCCTGTCTTTGCAATTATTTTTGTTCTGGTTTGTCCTCAGAAGATGATCTTTTTTTAGCTGCTACTGCCCAAATCAAACTGCCAAGTGTTCGCTTTGCCTGGCTGCTATTTTAACACTGATTAGGCACCAGAGGCCAAGAATGCTTTAATGGCCTGGAGATGTCCGTTATAAAGAGTGACCATGGCAAATAAGGATTATTTGGAAGAGAGTAATAATTAACTCTGGTATCTTGGGAACAAGAAAGAGTGGGGAAAATAGATGTGTGGTGATCCTCCATGCTTTTCAAGTTAGATCTCTTAATCAGGCATGATTAATATGGTGTACATAATAGGAATCTTTGTGTATGGGACATATTCCAGCTTGTTTAGAGGAACAGGAAATAAATTCTCTCCTTTTTGCCCGAGCTGGATCTTACCCAACATTTTTAGGTCACAGATGGACTCAAGGCTATTTCTAGTGGCCTAGGGAAAAATAGCAAGGAATAATCTTGAACTACCAGATCACAAACATAACTACATTCCATAGTACAGTGTTATCCTTAAATTCTCACGTGACTAATCCTCTAGAGGGATCCTATTGCTAAAATGGCTTCTTGACTGATAAAGAATGTCATACTTTTATCTGCAATCTCCTCCATTCTCCAATTCCAACGTAAAATATGTGGCTGTACTGTACAAATTTACTAAACGAATGCAAAAATGCTTTTTTTTTCTATGCTGTCGTCTTGGCTGCACATGCCCTAATAGCTCATGAGTGTGTGTCCCTGTCAGTACAAAGTAAGGCTTGGAAATTAGTGAGAAGAACAAGCTCCTGCTTTCTGCAGTACAAAATGAGCCACTGTGGTTGGGCTGTAGCTTTGCTGCTCCAACCCCTTGTAGGGGTTTTTCTCTGGGCCTTTCTTTCTGTTTTTGTTGTTGCTGTTGATTCTTCTGATTTGCCAAGAAGAGATGCGCAACAGATGATATTTTATATGCACTGGGTTTAGGGCAGCATTGTTTCAAGTGCAGCATCAAAATAAATTTGGGTAGTTTCAAGAGAATAAAGCTCACTTGTATGCTGTATCCTTAGCCACTTTAATTAAGAAAGGAATTCTTCCAGTGATTATGTATAATCAGCTTACTATTAGGATAGTGCAAATCTCTTTGGAGCATTTCTTAACTGAAGAGTTAAGAATCAAAGAAACACTGTTTTATTTTTGCATATTTTTGCCCTTCATATTCCAAGTAGAAAATTCTTTGAAGTACAGAGGATGCAATGGATAAGGAGTTAGCACACTATTGGACTAGCATCCAGATCCCCTTCTTTGAATAAGCCCTATATGATCTCTTCCCATGGCACCACTGCCATGAAGATAAATGCATTGAGGATTGTAAAACCACATCAGCAAGAACCAAATAAGTATTGGAGACAAAAATAAGAAAAGCAACATCGTATTTCTGACTTCACCTATATTTAAACTCAGAGTGCATCTGGTTTCCAGTCATCCCACCAAGAGTGGTACTTTTCACGTAACTGGTATTTTTTCAGAATGCTTTACAATCACATTATGAAACCTAAGCACATTTGAGAAGCTGTGCCTTCTGCTTTTGTTTTAGCTTGCATTGCTTTTAATGTGTGTGTGAAGTCCCTGACTGATTTTAATATGAGGTAACAGATGTGTTAATATGAAATTCTAGTTGGAGTGTTCCTGTGTGCATATTGTTTTGCCTTGATCGCTCTCCATAACTCATATTAAATACTTCTACTTAGATGCCACTGGAATGACACTTTGGGCACAAATCCAAAAGTTTGTCAGTATTGATAGCTGTACTTTACAACTCTGAAGGAGCAGACACAAGAGCTGGTATTTTACAGGGAGAAAAAGAGATTGCCATCGCACACCACCTGCGCAGCGAAGTCCCACTGCTCATTTTATTCACCCATCCTCCCCCCACCCCCACCTACTCCGTTTACCCTAAGTGGGTTTTTAATTTCCCCCAGGGTGAAACACTCCCGCTCAGTGGGGACTTGTAGCAGAGCTGGCAGCATGGCGGAGCTCCATGGTCTATCACGGATATCAGGAATTAGATATGCCTTGAAAGAGAGATTTGTAAACGTGATCCGCTCAGCTCCTCGTGTTGCTGTGAGAAGTCGGGATTGCGGCAGGCTCGTTTGTGGTTAGTGCAAGCACTCTGCTGTTCTTGGTGAGCTTGGCGGCAGCCGTGCCTTTCCTACGTAATAATTGTATTTCAGGCACAGCCTAGGGAAGTTTTGAGTCGGTTGCCTTGGATAATCAGCTCAGTTATACAGTGCAACTTGCTGATGAGGAAGCCGGGACCAGGCATTACTGATGTCTGTGTTTCAGAGGCAACTTGAGCTATAGTGCCAGGATTTATAACTACAAGGTTCTATTGAAGTTCCCAGGAGGGTAATTCATGTAATGTGTCTTTTTTGCTTTGCAGCACAGCAATGGCTTGATTCACTGCCTCATATTTATTCTGCTGCAATTCTAGCAGAGTAGCAAATGGGGTCTGTGACTTCGTCTTGTGCCTCTGTCAATGGCTTTTGTTTGTTTCTTTGCTTTTGCTGAGGGCAATTAATATTGCTCTCTGCTCATTTGGGCAACCTACTGCTTGTCTCCTGCTCTCATACCCAATCCTGCTGAGCTTATTGCTTGCTTTATTTCTAATCATGTCTCTGCTCTGTGTGTTCCCGTTGCCCTCCTGGCTGCCAGCTGGGGTGCTGAGGTGTCTGGGAGGTGGCAGCAGGTGAAGTGATAGGGCAGCCACAGGGACTGCTTGTCATCTGGGCTCTATGGCTGGCCTGCCAGAGCCCTTGGCATACAGCATGGAACAGAGCTGCCAGCGGGCCGGGAAGGGAATACCCACTGAGGCACACCAGCCAGCTATCACCTTGTGACAATTGATAGGGGAGCACGAGACAGATTTCCTGCTCTGAGAGGTTACTCAAACAAAAATCCCCTTGTTCCCGTTTCCCCATTGACACAATCTGAGAAAGGAGAGACACAGCAGAGTGTCTCCCTCACAGTTGAGAGAGTCTTTTCAGGAAGGGTCTGTGAGCTCTGTGTTTGGGAAACATTGAGCTGTCTTTGTTTTTTTTCCCTCTTCACAAAGGCCTAACTATCTCTTGGATAATGTTGTGCGGCATCTGCATTGCTTCTTGCTGTGATACTTGGCCAGGGGATTTGGATCAAATTTAATTTAGTTATAGTACCACTGCATTTTCTGGGCATAGGAGTCATAATTAGCTTCATGTCCTGTCACCTATATAATGCTACCCAGGCTGGTTCAGCGGATATGCAGTGGATGGAATTTCTTCGGTGCAGAATGGTTTTGTACACACACTCAGAGTGGTGGAATTTTCTTGCTTGGATAAATCTGTTAAAAAAAAAAAGATGAAACACTGCTGTTTCCTGAGAAGAACGTTAACAAAAGTTCAGCACTGATGTGGGCAGGATTGTGTGTCTGTCTGCACAGAAAGGCTCCCTCTCCCACCTCACTAGGAGATAATAAGAAAAAGATTTCATTCTCACCCAAAAAAGGGAATATTTTGCATTTCAGCAAACCAAAACAAAGTCTGCTCTGTTTTGGGGTTTTTTTGTTGTTTTTTTTTTTTGACCAGTGATGGAAATCTTTTTAAACAAGCATTCTATTCCATTAAACAGTAGGAGAAATCTGTCCTGGCAGACAGAGCAATGGGTAGCAGTCATTGTAGTGGTGAGATTTAAATGTAAGGGTCAAATTGTGAGAATAAAAATTGTGACTTAGAATTATCTTCTTAAATTTGCCTATCCTTTGCCATTTTACCTAAGATGCCTTTTAACCACAGGGCTAGTTCACTTGCCTTGCTTTAGAATTCTACATTAACTTTAATATATACAAACTAATCTTACAGGCATCCCACCTCCTTTCACAATAAGGCACAAAAGCTGTTCACATTCTTGAGAAGGGCATTTTATGCAGTGTATCGTCAGGAATTGCTCATTTAACTTTGTAAGTCAACCATCAAGGCCCTGTTTAGTGACTCTCCTTCAGATAAGGGGAATAAATGCAGCTCCTTCTGTCCTCTCTGTTTTGCTTCAAATGCCAGCCAGAAAGAAACATACTGGTGTCCTCCCACCCAAAAGGTTTTGAGAGTGAATCCAGCCTTTGTTAGCTTGAGAAATCATGGAAGGCGGTTGGAATTTAGATATTCTGGCACTGGCTGTCACTAAGCCACCAGCCTGACCCAGTGAATAAAACCTGAAAAGTTTATTCAGTTTAAAAAAAAAAAAAAAGCGGGGGGGGAGGGAGTAAATAACACAAAAATTTTCATTTGTTATGAGAAGCAGGTTGTCACCTTCTCAATGGAGAATGGACACGGGAAAGGGAAACAGTGGAATGACTATTAAAACAGCATGAGGGGCACATCTTACTCTGGAGAAAAGAAAGAGAATGTAAAATTTTAAGGAAGTAAATTTATCTCTGTTCTGGCACTGGAAATCAGTGCCACAGGAATGATTCTCATCAATGGCAAGTTGAACATGAGTCAGCAGTGCCCTGGCAGCCAGGAGGGCCAACCCTGTCCTGGGGAGCATCAGGCACAGCATCGCCAGCCAGGCAAGGGAGGGGATTGTCCCACTCTGCTCTGCACTGGGGCAGCCTCACCTCCAGTGCTGGGGGCTGTGTTGGGCACTGCAATATAAAAAAAAGACATTGAGCTCTTAGAGGGCATCCAAAGGAGGGCCATGAGGATGGTGAAGGGCCTTGAGGGGAAGCCGTATGAGGAGCGGCTGAGGTCACTTGGTCTGTTCAGCCCGGAGGAGACTGAGGGGAGACCTCATTGCAGATACAACGTCCTCATGAGGGGAAGAGGAGGGGCAGACTCTCTTCTCTGTGGTGATCAGTGACAGGGCACAAGGGAATGGTGTGAAACTGTGTCAGGGAAGGTTTAGGTTGGATATTAGGAAAAGGTTTTTCACCCTGAAGGTGGTTGAGCACTGGAACAGACTCCTCAGGGAAGTTGTCCAGCACTAAACCTGACAGAGTTCAAGAAGCATTCGGTCAGTGCTCTTGGGCTCATGGTGTGACTCTTGGGGTATGCTGTGCAGGGCCAGGAGTTGGGCTCAATGGTCCAAATCAGCATATTCTGTGATTCTATGAAAAGCTTTTCCAGCTCCGTGCAGCAGCTCCCCATGGACATGGCTGGTGTAGAGCACTTGAGTCAGGGGGACTTCATGTTCTCAGCAGTGTTGGGAGGAATTTGTGGAGGACAACACAAATTGTAGCTGAGCTGCCATGCTGCCTTTGCAGAGCTGAGGCAAAGTAGGAGCTCTGGGAACCTTGGTAGGTGCACTGGTGCAGATTGGTGCACCACTGGTGAGAGGAGGGATGGCAGAGGCCCATGGCTTCCAGGTGGGTGCAGGGCTGTGGCAGACTGGGTCTCCAGTGCCTGCTTGCCTAGGAACCAGTGTTGTTGGGAGGGCGAGAAGAATGTGAGGTATGCAGGGAAGACTGGAGAGAGAAAAGAATGTCAGCATGGAGCACGCACTGGCTTATTCCTTCCAGAGATACTGTCAAAGGGTTATTCATTTCCCAAACAAACAAACCAGTCTAACAGTCGTGCTTGCAGACTGCACTCCCTTATATTCCCCTCCAGCACAGAATATTTTTAATACATGGGTTAAAAAGTACTGGCTTGCTTCCGGACGTGTGGCGTGCATGCCATTCAACCTACTGATGCCAGAAGAGATTTTCTTGTTTTTCCTAAGAAAAACTGAGAAATAGCACAACTGTGGAGCCTGCAAAGGACTTCTCAAAGCTTCTCTTGTTCACAATTGTGCGGATGAAATATGATAAATGTGATATAGGGAGGTTGCTCAAGAGGAAATGTATGTTTAGATATCACAGCTTGTTTAAGATGAAAGGAATCCAGAACTGGGACAGAAATTGCCTCAGACAAGAAACTTGGGCACAAAGCTTAGGCATGTTAAGCTTTTCATGCAGTTGTAAGAAGTCGTAGTGCTGGAGTCCAGAAGCTCAGATCTTTACCTGAACTTTCTACTCGAACTTTCCCCACTTTGGGCAAAACTCCGGAGCTGGGATTTTTTTCACATGGAACGTGTTACATTATTCCACTAGATATGAAAACTGTTAAAATGCGAATGAGTAGAGCAAAGTTTTTCTTTTCTTTTGGTTTTTTTTTTTGGTTTCTTTGGTTTGGGATTGTGTTGTGGGGGGTTTGGTTTGTTGGGGGTTGGCCTGCAGTTTTGCGTTGTTTTTGGGTTTTGTTTGCTTGTTTTCTGGTTTTTTTGTTTTGTTTTTGTGGAGGTCACCTAGCACGTCACAGCACTATGAGCCCAGGTTATAAACACCCCAGGCTCTTGAATATGTGCATCCAGCATCCAGAATACATGTATCCAATACTTTGTTTTTGGGAACAAATCCTGAGTTAAATAGCACATAACCCACTCCTGCAAAGGAGTATCTAAATGAAAGCAGGAGTGTGAGTGTGGACAATTAAGTAGGAAACAGTGGTCAGGAATAAAAAGGTTCACTTTCCCGCAACACCCTGGAAAGGTAAGGTTTTGTAGACTAGGATCAGCAAGTTTTTTCTCAGGAGATAGAACCTTTCTCACCTCCTCACACACACACAGGGTAATATGCAGCAACTCTCATCCCCAGAAGCTTTCTCTTGAACACGGCAGTGCACAGCTCTGCTCTTCCCAGCCTGTGGTGCCCTGCTGCTGTCTACTTTTCCTGCCTGCCTCTCCTTCCCCTTCTCCTGCCTTCCCAGTCCTGCAGTTGGCAGGGTGGAGAGGCCCGATTCCAGGCACATATGCTAGCACTTTGCTCTGAGCTTGTGTTGAAGGAGCTTGTACAGACACATGAAGGTACAAAAATGGTGTATAAAGAGGGGTGTGTGTTGAACTCCTCACACATATATTAGATAGATTTAAAGTACTGCTTAAAACCCCTTGAAATCCCATTAATCCTCTGTACAGAGCATTTGTGTCTCTTAACCCCATTTTGGGAGTCAGGGCCAAAGTCAACCTTGTCTTACTACTCTCTCCTTCCTCCAATTTGCAAAATGCACACTACTTTAACTTGGCAAAACATCAAAAATGACCCAAAAATACAATCTTTCCTGACCATAATCTGTCCATCAGTTTTACACATCATTCAAGGAATTGTACTGTGACTGGACTAGCCAGCTGTGTCTGTTTTGCTTGCAATGCTTGTTATATTTGTTCTCTCTGTTTTTAGGAACCTTTTGTTGCATATCTCCCACACTTCTTTTAGCAGACATTATTTGCTCTTGTTATGTTTTATGTATTCATGTTTTCTCTCTCCCTGTCTCTCACCAGCAGTCTCTCAAACCAAAAGCATTTCTCTCTGGTAAGGCCATCAACTCAGTGGTTGCTCACTAGCCAGCAGCCAGTTCTTTCCAGTCGGAGGAGAAGCAAAAATAAAACTTTAATAAAATGCAAGTTTGAGATTAAAAAAAAAAAAAAATACAAAAGGGAAAGTTCTGTTTGCCTTTACTGCCAAGCTTCCCATGAAGTCTCAGCTTGGACGTGTTATAAAGCTTGAGGAATTTCAAGGAAATTTTCTTCTTTTGGAGGTGTTTGGAGGGAAGATATAAGATAGGAAAGCAATCATCTTTTTTCTCTTTTGCTTCAAACAGATCTGTGGAGATCATTTGATATCCATAACAATGGAGAACAGCGTATGAAATGTCTCACACTGTCTGACTTATTTTTCTCTTCTTTGGGTGTTGGTGTTTAAGCTCTCATCTCATACTCAGTGTAAATTTGCATCTCTGCAAAACTGCCAAAAATGGTTTTCTTTGCTGCCATCTAAATCTGTTTATGGTCTACTCTCCCAAAATCATTCTTTAAAGGAAAATGACTGACTTTCAAACCCCTCCTCCTCTTCTGTTATTTTTAACAAGCATTTCAGTGTGGTGTCGTTTAGAGAAAAGATCACTGCATTGCTGTGTGTTGCAGGACTCCCAGGAAACAATGCTGGAAGAGAAGGAACGTGGGTACTCTGTTCCCTTTCTTTTCCATTTGCAAACTCTGAATCTTTCCAGCAACAGGGTACCCAGAGATAGGATGAAAAGGACAGAGCATGCTCCCGTTGGCAAAGCTTCTCTCATCTTCTCCGGGGCAAGGATTTGGCCAAGCCATGCAGCATCCCAAGCCTTGGACTGAGGACTTCACTGGCTCCTCACAGTATGCTGCCTCTGCTGAGGGAGACAGCACTTGCAGATAACTCATCCCTCATGGGTCTCCACCACAGTTATTCTTCTGCTTCCTTCAGTCTGGATACTTGCAGCGGTGATGGAAGCACCAGTCTCGGGATCATATGAAAGGAGGACTCTGCACAACTCTTGCTGGCCTCGCCTTCAACACCTCTGTTCTTGTCTCTGTCTGCCCTTCCCCTCACGTCCCAGCTGACTCATAGTGTTTGCTTCTGAAGTCTGATGAGGGCTTGAGTCATAACAACTGACACGAAGATTTGACACCTCACATCCTCGGAGTTCAGCCCTGTCTGGGAGCTGTAAAGATCTGTCTCCACGTGTCCTTCCAGCTTTTGAGGAGGGGCTTAGCTCTTTTGTTGTGTCATAACACTGTGGAGTACATTTGTCTGGAAGTCATGAGTCAGTACTGGAGAGACCCTCCTTTATCTTCAAGTTCTGAGATAGAACGTGTTGGCTCTGGCTCTCCAGACAGTAAGTGTGGGATGGCTCCACAGCAGCTCTTCCAGAAGTTGTTGCCTCCAGTGAAAGACCATGGTATGGCTGAGTGTTTGCCCAAAAAGAAGACCACAGAGGACATATATATGCAATCCTCTCTCCTCAGAACATAAGTCTGACATGACTGTCTGGTAGCATAAATGTTGGCTCAGAAATGAAAATCAAAGGTGTGCTGGGAGAGCAGGTTCTGGGGATATATGTTTAGATAGGGCCAAAAGGTTTAGACTGAAGCTGGTGGCATAGGCTCCTTAGACTCCTCTTATAATTTCATTTTCCTTACTTCTCAGAGATGGATATTCTGGTGCAGAGATCAAAAGTGGGATAGCTTAAGAAGTGCAAGGTCCCAAATGCTGACTCGTGACCTAAGCACATGAGTGAGGGAGAAGTCTGTTGGACCAAGCTGCTTTTATAGGAGTTGTAACCACTCTGGGGAGTAATGGAGGGAGACATTTCCTTGAATTTGCGGGAAAAGGGAAGGAGGGCAAAAAAAGGAAGATGAATAGGGAAATAGACTATTATTAATCAATAAGAGTGATATAGTTAGGGGCATCAGGGATACAAAGCACCCCACACCTTATGTGGATCAGTACTTATGATGGCCTTTTCTGTCTTTTGAGGAATCTGTTCCACTTCTTACT
Source organism: Picathartes gymnocephalus (assembly GCA_013390045.1). NCBI lineage: Eukaryota > Metazoa > Chordata > Aves > Passeriformes > Picathartidae > Picathartes > Picathartes gymnocephalus. The sequence continues at coordinate 113,965 of WEKY01019210.1, read as the reverse complement.
TTGATACTTAAAATATTCTACACTTGATAAATAACAAAAAATATGGTCCTTAAAGACTGAACCACATTCTGGTAGCAGCCAAGATAACTTTATGAAGACAGACAAACTTGTGTTAAATTAAAAAA
>WEKY01019210.1:87738-113717 GCA_013390045.1 Picathartes gymnocephalus | reverse complement strand
AAATATATATATATATATATATATAACGCTAGAAAGTTATGTAAGATTCTATTTTAAAATCATCTGGTCCTAATTTACTAAATTTACTGCCTCAGAGCTAATGCCAAACTGCTACATTTGATTTATAGAAATACTTTAGCACATTTTTCCATCAGGCTATTGTAGAATATATTTACTGCCTTTTTGTTATAGTTCAAAATGCAGACTTTTTAAAGGAAAGGAACATTTTTGAAGAGCCTATTGATAGTTTCTCACAGGACGCCAGGAGACATGCAGATAGTAAACAATGCTGTGTGCTTAGGAACATTCCAGTCGATTTTCAACTCCTTCACAATCTTTTTTTTCTTTGTAATTGAACAAAGTGATCCATCTGGTAAATGGATGTTTGAAAATGTCCAGTTTGTGCCAAACCACTTTTCTTCAAACCACAGACTACATTTTTTTCAGGCAAATATTTAAACAGCAGCCGCACTGTGATACATTGCTAGCCATTAAAAAAACACACACAAAACCCAGACAGCAGGCAGGGGGGAGTCAGGGTGGAAGAAAGCTTAACAAATATTCCATTAAAAATCTATCTAAAAATATCGTGCTAAACAACCCTCCTTCTTCCCCTTTCTCTTCCTGACAAGGGTTTCCAAATGGGAAATGACTGCTAGGGAGTAGAACCTACGCTCTCTGATCAGCAGAGCAACTGAGCACATGCTTGATTTACACACATGCTCAAGTCCTTCTCTGTTAATTTGTGTGTCTGTGCTTCACAGAACTGGGTCCTCAATAAGCTTCTGCTTGTACAACAAAATTCTGTTCCAGAAGCGTTAGTTTTTCAATATTTTTGAAAAATCGTTGTGCTTTTTTTCTCTCCTGCATCCATCTCCCATTGAACTTATCGACAAAGTTTGATCCATGTGCAGTGAGTTCTCAAATATATGGATATTGGATAGGGTTCTGGTTCAGGTCCTTCCCTGATTTTATTCATCTCTGTGTACTGGTCATCTGAACCAAGAAGTGCCAAAATGCCACAAGCAGAGGGAATTTTTCTGGTATTTCCAGCTCGAGCAGAAGCAGTTGGTACAAGACATCTCTTTCTCTGTGGTAAACTCAGAATTATTCAGATCTAATCTAGCAGTCATAGCGATAGCTCTTCTAAAAAATCCCCATGCAGTTACCCAGAACTGGCACTGCCTGCTTTCATTCTGACACCTGTTTCCTCATCCACCTCTACAAGTGCTCTCTCTTCAGTCTGAGGTTCAAATTCAGGGTCTCTCGGAGTCACACAATCAACTAACCAACTTCAAGGGCTTTTAACTTCAGCCCTGTTTTGAGTCCATAAACTCCCTCCCATTTTAAAGCCCAAGTCTTTGAGTAGTTTTGCAACTGACGGGATTGATTTTTTTTGCCTTCATGCTGCAAGACATTGGACTCCTAATGCCTGCTCCAAAAAAAGTATCAAGGCTTTTAAAGTGTCTGGTTTCGGTAACAGTACTTCCAGGTGGGCTGGGTTTGCACAACTGAAGAGGCTGTTACTCCAATAAAAGGATGAGAGGGTGTAATCCCAGTCCTATCAAAGCTGACCCAAGTGTGGCTGTCACTCCACTGTATCATCAGTTTAGTCTCAAGGTAGAGAAGACTTAACCAATTATCACACTTTCACAGTGCCAAGACAAAATTGATGCCTATTTTGTATCCATTCAAATGCTTTGCCACTCTGTAACATTCCAAGATTTTAGGGTGTTCCACTTTTGTGAAATAGGTTACTAAGCTGTTCTGGGGTTTGTGGTTGGTGCTGCGGTGGTTGCTATGGTTGTTGTTGAAGGGCAGTCAGAAAAGGGGCACCGTGTTTGTTGCCCAACGTGAGAGGCTCCTGGCTGAGAAAATGTCCCTGCAGCTACTCAGTGCAAAGCCACCAATTCTTCCCAAATGCTTCTGTGATACAGATGCAGGACAGCCTCTCACGAAGAAATGGTCTGACATGAAAGAGAAGGGGGGTAAAAAGGTCGAAGCTAGGAAAAGAAATGATTCAGCACTAGTTTTTTCAGGCTGGCATTTGTGCTTGCAGGTCAAAGTCAGTGTAAATTTGTAAATGTTCTGTGTTCTGCTCTGGAAAGGAGGTAACAGCGCAAGACAAGCAAAGCGCTAAAGTCTAAATTTAATTTGACACCCCATGAAAATGAGACAATTGTGTGCTGGCTGGTTGAGGTCCAGAGATGTCACCTCACATTACTATCATTTGTTGAGTCGTTGCCAACATTTGTCCATTTTCACAGCCCTGTTCAATATAGAAGAAGATTTCTAGGGCTCCTCAGCAGTCAGAGGAAGAGTGGAGCTTTGTTTTTTGGAAGCTAATCCCCTTAAACCACTTCCTCTTTCCACTGGAGTGAGGTTTTCTTAATGCCTTTTTGTGTGTTTTGTTTTGTTTGAATGACCAATGCTGTTGGGGCTGTTTCCAGGTCTCCCTGAAAGGTCAGGTCTGCTTTTTTCTTTGCTTGCCATTCATATGGTGAGTAGCAAGTGCTCCTCCTGCCCCTTTCCCTTAGGCTTTGAGGCGGCTCTGTTTACTGACTTCCATTTTCCTCTTTGAGGATGATAGATGTTTCATTATTTCACTCTTTCAAAAAAATGTTCCGTAAAAACTTGTGATTTTGTGTCACTTTTTGCTATTTATCACCACTCACATATCTGGGCAAGTAAAAAATCTGTCTGCATCTTTCAGCCTTTTCTTTGCATGGTGATACAATGAAAGACACCTGATCAGAGAGGAATTTTTCCACCTACAGCTCTGGATATCTTTCAGCTCAGCTTTACCAATTTTTGTTTTCTTGCAGGGTTAGTTCTGCATTTCAGACCATGAAAACAAACATGTGTGTGACATGTTTATATAGTTGTGGTTCTAGGTTTCAGATATATTGTCTGTAAGCAGGTGCTCCCAGATAATCTAAACTTTATCAGGCATACCAATTTTAAAGACATATGTGATATAACTGCTCTAATTAAACTAGCCATACATCCTAAAGATGGTGTCTGTCTTTGATTAGTTCAAGATCTTGGTGGTGTTGAGAACCCACAAGCTACACTGGAGCTGCTGAGTTTTATGTGTCACTACTGTTTCTTGACACCAGTCCAGTTGATAAAACTTGTGTTGAAGTAGCTGACAGTTGCATTCATATGTGTAGGGTAGTCGTTATGATTTGTTACCTATAGATGGGGCTTCTGTATTTTCACCAAATCTCCCCCACTCTCATTGCCTGTGTTGTAGTGCTACAAATAGCACCAGGCTGCATTTCACTTGCTCTAGGGCCTATGTTGTCCTTGTCCTCAAAAATCAAAGTGGTTTGGATGTTTGGGTCACTCAGGCATGTGAATGTTGAAGGCTAGACTTTCAGGAGTAAGTGTGGGTCCACCAGGACTGGGACTGGGTGGCATGGAGTCTGCAGTCACATCTGTCTTGGGGTACCCCTGCTGACCTACAGCTGCAGCTCCAGGAAGACAGCAATAGCCAATAGGTCCAATTGCATGGATAGTTGAGAACTGGGGGCCTGAGCTTTTTGAATCCAGCCCCTGAATGTTTCTTGGGATCATGGCCAAGATAACCTGAACGTCCTGGCTCAGCAAAGCTGAGCTGGAGTTTGAGACCTGCTTCTCTCTCTCTTCAGATAATTTCTTGTGGCAGGAGCTAGACATGCAGAGGAGAAAACACATAAAATGATAATCATCACATCTTCAAAATGTGTTTGAGCTGCTTCCAGGTAAAATTTTCATCCAGGAATTCTGGGAGCAGGAAAGATTTGGTAGTTGGAGTAGCAGTGGTAGAAAAACCAGGGCCAGTTTCCGGTCCCTAAGGTTCAGCCAAGTGAAAATTCATCCATTGTGAAGTTGTCACAGCCTGCTTGCTTGGGCGACCATGACCTCTGCCACTTTGATCCTGTAAATACAATGTGGCCTCTTCCCTGGTCCAGCAAGGAACAGAAAATGATTCATTGCAGTCAAGCATCTCAGTGCTCAAAGCAGCCAGTAAGTTTTTCCCAGGACTTTTGAAAAGCCTGTTCATTTGATGGAATGCACACAGAAGGCAAAGATACTGTAGAGGGAAACTATTCTGTCAGGGTTTCTGTTTTTATTAATTTGTGCCGTATGTAAAAGACCCTTAAATCCATCGCCAATTAACTAACTCGTGCATCAATATCCTGATCTGTGCATCAGTAGTCTACCTTGCTAGCTGCCACGACAACATGTATCTTTCTGGTTTTTTAGAGTGAAATCACACCTCAGACTGGGAGTTTCAAGCTCATATACTCACATTCAGGATGTGGTTTTCAACTTGCGATACAGAGCGGCAAGAGCAAAATGGACTCAGAAATTTTGTTGTGTAGTGCCAGCTGTGACCCATGCTTTGCCATTATTCTTCACAAAGAGGTGAAACCCACTGTTTTAGTTCTCTGAACTGCAACCGGCCTGCTGGGAAGGCTAGACTCTGTTTAGCTTGCATGCTGGCTACAGTAGGACAATAACTAGGACAGGAGGACAAATGGAAACATGAAGCATGATAATTCTTGCCCAAATACTGGGTACAACTGGGCCTTACTTTTTGCTTGGGCTTCTGCTTAAATTGAAGGTATCACCACAATAAATCTCGACCTTTTCATCCTCCGAGATGGGTACCTAACTAGAATTTGCACCCTGGCTTGACTCCATACCTAAAGCTGCCCTATACAAGGAATCCTTATATGCCACCTTTTTGGTTGCCAAGCATCTGCCAAGTCCTTGCCAGTGTTTAAGATTCAGCCCTTTAGGTTTAGAGTCTGCAAAGGGCCTCACTGTGACGAACTCATGGGAGGTACTTTCTGCAGCTAGTTCTTATTCAGTTATGAGAGGCTTAGCATTGTTGAAATGTAGGTGGGGCCATCTACTCCTTAAACCAAATGATAGGGAAAAGCAAATGTGGCGGCTGTCCTGAAGCTTCTTTTAGAAAGGGCTAGTTTCTAGGAACACAGGGCTAGTTCCACAGGGACTAGCTGTGCTGCTGAAGAAGCTTTATTAATTTATTCAACAATCCTGCTGAATTTCATAACACAGAGAAGAAGAATATCTTTCCTTCTTGCTGGCAGGCAGTCATCGTTCACCATCAGTGCAGTTATATCATCAGGGAGTCTTTGCTGGGAGCTCAGCAGTCCATGGCTCTTTATACGGCAACACCAAAGGTTTTCTGTCCTCCATTGTGACAGATTTGCTATTGAATTGAGAAGAAAGAGGGTTTGCCACGCTAATGACATTCCTCCAGTCACTGGCAAACAGCAGAGGCCGTTTGTGCTGGGTGCTGAGGACAGCCCTGGTGTGACCAGGAGATGTGCACGGCTGTGCAACTCAAACATCCACCCTCATCCTGTGGGCATTTGCCACACTCACTTGCCCTTGGCCAGAGGGCCAGGGACTGCTAATTTTCCCTGATAAATCTAAAGCGGCATCACTAACAGAACTGGAACTGCTGAACATACTCAACACAGAATGATTTACTGCTAGCACTGGAATCAAGTCTCCAGCTTTCTTCTCCTTTAGAGGACACAGGAAAAATAAAAGATATATAATCTAAAATCCCTCAGAATCATGGTTTGAGACTGCTACTAAAGAAAAGTTTGAAGGAAATATTTGCCCACCAATTAGTAAACTGATCTTTAAGGACAAGCTCTTGAGATTATTGCATAATTTGTGGTCTTTGACCTCATAATGAAAAAAAAAGCAACCTTCTCTAAAACCACGACCTAGCTGCAAATCATGACTTCATTTCACAGAAGAGCTATTAAAAGAACAAGACCAATTATATGTATTACATTTTAATAATCTTCCACACTAACTCATTTGTGCTGGAGTAGCTTCTTTTTTTCTCAAAAGAAAATATATAGAGCATAATCATCATACATACATTGGGTTCCTTTTCCCATAAATATGTTTTGAGTGTGAAACACAGGCTTAACAACCATTTACCTTTGGTCTTGATTTCATCTGAGATTTTAATGAGTTGTACGATGATGTCAAAATGGCTTCTGGCCTAAGCAGCTTATCCTTCCCCTGGTATAGCAGGAGGCCATGCAGGGTAACTTAAGAGATGGTAGCTGCTGGTGGATCTCATAACAGAAGATGTTACTGCAAATTTTCAGCCCATACTGAGAAAAAGCCCACACTGAGTTACGTGGTAGTGTGGGGACTGCAAAAGTAAAGGGCCAGCTCAGGGCATATTTGCATTAACCCAAATAAATAGATGCTTTTTTTGTTTGTTTTGTTTGTTTGTTTGTTTTGTTGGGGTTTTTTTGTTCTTAAACTTAGCCTCAGGTCTACTGAATCATTCATAACATTCAAAATTTCTAAAACCTTACACTAGTTGGATTTTCACTAGTTGCATCTTCCAAATCTAGCCATGTCAACATGCAATATTTATGTCTAATTTAATATTACAGCCCTGTTCTGCAACTGTGAAGCTTTTTCTTGGAGCAGTGAAAGAGCTTCAAGGGGACTCACACTTATGCGTGGATCTTGTGGTTATTAAGCTAGGCCCTCAGCTTAACAGCAAAGTTTTTGATGTGCTAACATGTGAGCACGTCTCTTCTCTCTAATTTTCTAAGTTCAAAGAATATCAAACCCAAGTGAAAATGGCCCTGACCTTTCTACCAAACCACAGCATTGTTCCATATTTGTGCTCCAGTACATGGATCTAATAATCTGAGCCCTGCCTAATTTAGTTGTTTTGTTCTGCTAATAGTGTAATTTATTTCACGTGGAACAAAGTTTGCCAGGGGAACTGGATGCTCCTCCCTTTAAATAGCACTCTCAGGATCTGCACCCAGGCCATTCTTTTCTTTGAATATTTTCTGAATGCTTACATTTCAAATTGTTCCTACCAGCCTGGCATGAAAATATCTCAATGGTGATGGCTGCAGCAGCTCTTATAGAAGTTGTACAGAAGTCCATAGGCCAGATTATTAAAACTATCTCTAGCAGAGGATTTTACTTTGTTTGTGAAGCGTCATGACTGATTTCAATATGCTACTCATTGATCAAGTTGTTTTCAGTCAGGGTAACCAAATATTGGATTCTGTACCTTCTAAAAAGAATAACTGCTTTCAGTAATTTACTTCCTAATTGATAATGGATATTAAAATGTCTACATGTGTGAAAATTATATCTACATGTAAAGATACTCACTTTACACTTTAACCAGTTTACAACTAATATGGTAACACTTCTCTGATTTTTAAGTACCATAAGTGTACCTTAACAAAGTCAGTAAGTACTAAATGCATGCTTCATTCAAAGCACAGGTATTGAGTAATATCATTCATCTTGTCTGTCTTCTTTCATAAGTGCAAGTGAAAAGTAAATATTCTGGCTGAGAAAGTGTAACCAACTGTGACCCAAGCATCTCTGCAGATTAGTGTAGTATGGAATTTTGCAACAAGAACCTCAAACAGAAAGGAATGTGAAATCAATTTGACACATTTTTTCCTATTTTATGGCATATTACATCAATTATTGAAAGGTTGAGTTGAAGAGTTGGAGATTCCAACTTAAAAGGTGTCCTCCTGAGTAAGGAAAAGGAATGGCCAAAATTTTCTTTTTTTAAAATTTTAAACAGCAGCCCCTGGAACTCAATTTATCTGAAACAAAGAAATCCCCATTTGGTGTCAAGTGCAGACAGAAGAAGGAGTGTAAAAATTTCAGGCTTGCCCCTTGGCTTAGGTCAATCATCCTAAATGCACTGATTTGAATGAGTCAACGCACATCTTCACCATCAGGGACCTGGCCTTTCAAAATGGCTGTGTGGAATGACCTCTACTTTCACAGTTTTCATGGCTGACTATCCATTCATTTGCACTGGATTAAGGTCCGGGATCTTTCTACTAGATTGCAAGAGGTAACAGACCTCTAGTGGATGCTGCTTCCCACCTTTCAATTGCCTCATCTTAGAGAATCAAGAAAAAGTCTTCTCTTCTACCTTTATATAGATCTTTGACTTCTGTAGTTGTTGCTAGTCCTCTGGAAAAGGACAGAAATCAGATCAATAAGAAATACAGATGGTTCAGGTTGGAAGCTCTCTCCATTTCTTGAGGGGATGAGCTTCTGGGTGGCTACTGAGAAAAAATTGTCCCCCTTGCCTCCTTGCCCCCTTTCTGAAAGCTGCATCTAAAAATCTTTCCATCATTCTAGTTCAGCTTAAAAAAAACCAAAAAAAGTAAATTAACATGGAGTAATTTAACCTGGTCCCCTTCTGGGTGACAGAACAAAGGAAGATTTGGAATTGTGAATATCATCAAAATTTTCCCTCTGTAGTTTTTCTTTAAAACTGAGCATGTGTTTGCTGAAAGCCATTGTTCCCCACCTTCCTGGGCTTCTTCAAAATAGGATTTAGAATTGCAATTATCCTGGCAAAATATTAGTATTAAGGAACTTGGGAATTTCCTCTTACCTCGCAGATGTTTTTAGAATGGGAAGCTTTCATTTCTTCTGGAATACGAACCACTCATATCCAACTGCTGCATGGTTTGGAGAGTATATGTGTAGTTCTGTACAGATTTATAATGGCTGCTAGTTTAGGACTGTTCATTCTTCTTTATCTTAAGATATTTTTTCTATGAACTAAATTAACTTTATAGAAATTATTTTTTAGTTTACTATTGAAAGAAACCTTTAAGACAATAAAGAAAAATGTCCTTTTTCTCCTTCTGTTCCATGCTGTATCTGTGAATATTGTATTGCCCACTAATGTTTTCCTCTTACATGGAAAATACAGTGGATGAGAGCCTAGCTAGGGACTGTAGTGTATCAGATTTTTGGTATATGAAATCAAACGAACATTGTATCCTGAGGATAGTGACACGATGGCAAATAAATGCTGTGCATTCAAAATTATCTGTATACTGCAGGTAATGATACTGAGGCAAATTGAAAAAACTGCATGCTTTTCTACATGGAATTGTTAAAGTTTTGGTGGCAGAGATTTTAAAACAAAGCCAAATGGCTTTTATTTCAATGTAATTATTTAGTTTCTGGGAAGAGGCACAATGTGCTTTTATTTTGCGGTATTTCTACCTGATTTATGTCCTTTTTCTCTCATGTACAAAAAGAGGGTGAAACTTTGGGCTTTCTAGTCTGAGGAAGTACCCTGTTTCCAGTTGTGAATAGAGTGCAGATGTTGTGTGAAAGTGTTTTATTTCCTTTGCCTCCTAAGATTATAAAAATATTTTCCTGCATTTTTAAATTACAGAGTATAAAACCTCTGTAATAACTGGGGGGGGGCTCATTTTTATTTTATTTTGTTTACCATGTAAAGAAATATAAGCTCTTGATCTACTTCTCCCTCTTCCAAGGAGCACTTGTACTGCTAGCTCCTCTCATTACTTTAGGCCAATATTCTTATGAGTGTCCATTACTGTAAACACCTTTCACTGGAAGACTAAAAACTTTATGTTTATTGCTCATCATAGTTTTGCTGACACCTGAAGTAGTTTATTTATTCTCATAAACAAAACAAGACTAAGGCTCTGCCTGACTACCCAGCAGAACAGTTCTTACTCTCTCAGGTCGTGCTGTAAAGGACTTATGCCTGTTGTGAATGAAACTTTCTCTAAAATCCGGGCTGCCATAAAGGAGGTAGTAGCTAGAAGCTTTTGCAGGACACCATAGTATCTGGAACTCATCCATAGAAATGCAGTGAAGTATTTTTAAATACATGTGAATTCCCCAAATCTTTGGAAATCTGAGAAACTTGCTTTGAGCATGTCCATAAATTAAATATCTCCCAGACCTGCAAACTACATCTGTTGGCAAGCTTAATCCCAAATACCAAAAATGCAGAGAGAAGCTGTCTCATCAAGTGTGCAGAGACTCTTATAGGTGCAGGTAGGTCATCTCCTTTTGCAAAATCCCTGACAAATCCCCAGCATTTTCAATATGCAAAATCAACTTGCAGCTGCGTATCTGCTACAAAGGGGATTTCTGCACTGCAAAGAGAGGTGGTTTTCTTGGTGATGCTACTTTATCTACATCAAGGGCTTCACAGGCAGTTTGCAATTCCATCTCACTGAGATAGGCTGTGGGTGAGCTTCCAGCCTTGGCTTCTTGGAAGTCAAGAGTTGGGAGTTTCTTTAGTTTAGGTAAGAGGTGATCTGCACACACAGGGAAGGTTCTAAGACATATGTACATGTGCATCCCTTAAGCTTTCATTTCCTTAGGAAACCAGGCACAGGCACACCCCACCCCCACAAGTGCACACACGTACAGATGGGCATTTTGTGGGTCAATTTAAGGATCAGTCTGACACGTTTAACAAACTGTGCTGATCCCTCGAGTGCTGTTTTGTCTTGTGGCACATTGACACGGACAGCACTGGTACCTGGCTTTCAGAATTGAGCACGAGGCAACGTGTGGTTGCTGTAATGCTTTCAACGTACAAACTTCTATCTCTCTACGTGTTAACCAGGCTTGTGGCTGTGGGACTGCTTTTGCATAACTTCTATTCATGTGGCTGAAAAACTCTCCTCTTTTTGCATAATAGAGTCCTGACCATTAAGATCAGAACCCAAAGGAAAAGGTCAGCGTTTAGCAACAATGCATTGTATAAAATGTATTCTTGCTTTTTCCTATCCCCTCCCTAGATAACCACAATGATTCTTTAGGCATTTTTTGCCTGTCAGTTAAGACATGTTCATCATATAGTTTGTTTCTGCGTTTTGGTATTTTGAAAGTTGATTTATTGATTGTTTTTGTTTAATTTATTCTATGTAAGGAAACGAGAGTCAGACTTTTCCACCAGTTTCTCAAGAACAAGCTCGTTCTTCTGTTGCTGCTGGTGTACATGACTGTTTATCCTGCACTGAGGTAGGACTGAGTTAGACTGTTCAGAGTTAGAACTGCTTAACTAGTGTTTTATTCCTCAGATCCTTCCAGCCAGTGAGATGTGGAATTCCTCAAGCATTTAGTAGGATAACATTATGAAATCATATATTTTTTTTTACCAGCCAGCAGATGAAATGACAGCACTCCCTGTGCTCTGGAATGTCATTGTGGTGGCCTCTTTTACAAGTTTTGTCAGCTAAAGAAAAACAAATACCCTACTCATTTGCCCGAAGTCACAAAATAACAACTAGGTATTTAGTGTTGTTAAAGGGAACCATAATTATTATCAATTACCAAGTATGGAAACGTATTTTGTTTACTCAATGGATTTAGACCTATTTTCATTCCAGTCTAATTAGAAAGCTACATGGTAATCGCCAGCCTCAGGCTTTTCCTACCCATCCTTGAGTGACTGCTTAACTTATCCTTTCAAAATAAACAAAGAGCTGCCACATCCGCAGCAAAGCTCCAGAAGGAGGTTCCATATACTGTGACACAGCATTGACATGCCTTTTTTAAAGCAATTCCCTTTTATTTTGCTTTATAAAATTGCCTACTAATTACTAGCTTCAACTGGGGAGATTTAATGTTGAAATTTTTTTTCAGTGTTTTTACATCAAGTTAATATTTTCTTTCAGACACGTTGGGAGAGGAAGAAGATAAATTTGAAGCAAAGATTAGTTAGTTGACTGTATGACAAAAAAGATAAATTCGGTGACTATAAAGTACTGAAGTAGGAATCTGAATGAGCTTATGGGCTCTTCGTTCTCGTATGCCTTCCCAGAGCATGTTAGATAAACATGTGTTGGGGTTAGCCCATGGATATTAGACCATGCCTGTGGGCAGAAAATGATATTAGATTATCTCAGCAGGTCTCTTTCAGCCCTAGTTTTCTAAGATTAATTTCGAATTAGACAGGAGGCTGAGCTTTGTGAGTCACTGAACTTAATCCACTACTGCTAGAAATCAGGGTGCCCACTGTGCACCCTGAAAGGAAAGAAGAGAGAAGAACTGTGCTGTTGCAGGAGGAGGGGGACATGGAGACAGGAGGTCACTGCAGTCCCTCCCTAGGCTGGAGGCTGTGAGCAGCACCATTCATGGTGGGTCACTCCCCTGGCCTCTGACACTGGCAGGGTATTAGGGAAAGAGTTCAAAGCCCACTCTTCCCCAGGGAAAACAAAGAACTGAAAGAAGAGGGGTCCTATAGTTTAGGTCTCCTTCTCCCTCGTGGGACGTTGCAGGTGTCCCTGATGTAATTGAATGTTGAAAGGAAGCTTGATGCCCAGCTTCCAGGTGAGCATCCAACTTGCTGGATTACTGATGTTCCCTCTTACTTCCTGTGTTATCTCTGTCCCAGTTTAGGTGGAGGAGCAGAGTGGAATAAGTCCCTCTAGTGCAACAGTGGGAGGACCACTCTCAGCTAACAGGTAACACAGCTGCCAAATCAGCCTCCTGGGAGTTTGAGAAACCATTGTCAAGCAACAGGTTGTTTCATATCAGGCGAAGAAATATTCTGGTGTCCCAGAAATCGAATTTAGCCATTGGCTCCCTTTATAAAAGAGTGTCATAGTTCTCATAGCCTTCTCTTGGTTGTATTTGTATTTTAGTCGAAAACACAAACGAACCTCTTTAACAAAAGTGAAGATCTCATTGCACAAACAACATTTATGTCAGGAAGAAGGGGCCCCATACACTAGAGAGGGTCACACCACCAGATGTGCAGCAAGGAGGTGTTCAACACCACAGCAATGATGCTTCCATGAGATTTTGGGTAGTTTAGAACAGAAGGTTCAAGATTTCAAGCGAAGGGCAAGTGGTGTGTGTATCCCCATGTTCACTGTTGGGTGTGCGACAGCACGTGTTCAGTTGCTCCCATGTTTCATGGGAGAAGCTGGAGTGTCTCATGTTTTCTGCAAGATTAAGTAGCCAGATTCTGGCAAACAGTCGGACTCTGTCCCTCTCTATCATGTTAATGTTTCCACTCAGGGATATACAGTGGCTTTAGGACCTCAGGAAGAGATGTTTGTGCAAATTACCAAGCAATTCAATGGTATGTGCATTCCAAGGGCTCATAACTCAGGCAGAAGGAAAAAAAAAATCAACAAATTGCTCAATGGAACTTGTTTAGGGTAGCAATTTCCTTGCCATATTTTAGCTCTCTGTCTCCAGCTATTCAAGCTCTCTAACATAAATCACTAGGTGCTTTTCTTCTTCTTTTTTCCTGAACAATGGGGAAAGCGTGATCATTTTGTTTGTGCTAGCTCCCCTCAATTTTTTTCATTAATTCTCCTTTTTCCCTAAATCCAAACAAAACCTGTGACTGTTTCTGTTGACAGCTCTACTCTAAGACCCAAACATGCAAAAATTTTCAACAAGCTTGAAGTAGTATTTTAACCAGGATAAGTCAAAATAGCTCAGCTGGTTTACCCATCACTGGAATGTAATGCAAGCTATGTAGACAAACCAGGCCTCGCGTGTTAAAAAACATCAATAACAAGTTAGATCCATTCCATCCTTAGAAGCTATGCTGGAAGGATGTTAAGTCCAGACTCCTGTTAGGTGGCCTCATCCCAGACAGTGGTGAGTCCATAGAACATCATAACCAGTTGTGGGTTGTCTTATTTTCTTCTTCACCAAAGCTGTCTATATTTCCCTTTGAAGTACTACTGGTGAGGAGCATGTTTTATTATGCATGGTGTTAACAGCAGTTCAAAATTTTAACTAATTTTTCATAATAAAATAAGAAATTGTGTCCATGAGAGCTTCAGGCCAGCTTTTTAGCTACAAGCTGCAATTTTTTTTTTTTTTTAATCTCAAATGAATTAAAGGCACTGCTTGAGAGCAACAGACCAAAGGGATGTTTCTAAGCTAAAAGGCAGACAGAATAAGCTTGGCTTGTCACCAAGTTGCACTAAATTTGACAAATGAAATTTCATTAGAAGTGCAGGGACGGTTGTGAAACTGCCAGTAAATAACTGTCTCCCCAGAGTCTCACACTTTTTCCAGAGTCTATTTTCTTCTTGGAATCCCTTCTGCCAGAGACCATATTTTAAAAGGAAAAATGAGAGTTAAGCATCAGAGTTAGAAGTTAGTAGACAATAAAGGTCAATTGTATTTCTTCCAGGAGCTACTGGAATTTATGCCATTGTGTTATCTTTTCTTCCTCCCTTGTGCTTTCACTCACAATTGTTACCACTAATGAGTCCAAGCCAAAACCATGAATCTAGACAAATTCGGGAATGATTCCAGAGCTAAATTGTGTAGCTGACCATTTTCTCTCCAATGATCCGGAGCAAAACCAAGCCCCAGGCCTGTCACCCCGTGCTCTGCAATCCTTGGAGCTGTTTCAGTCCTGGACCTGAGCTTCATGGCTTATGACCCTCTCTAGTCATCATTCTTCAGTAATCCAAAATACAAATTAAATGCACATCATCATTCATCCCACCAAACCATATGTGTGCACGAAGCTACTTTTTTCCTCTCAGGGCATTACAAAACTGTGAAGTATCTCTCTCGGCTCGTACCAAGCAAAGAAAAAGGGTCCTTTGTCTTGTTTCTTGCTGCTTCTGTAAGGAAGGTCTTCTACTCTTTCTGGCTTGGGGGTTTAAGACACTTCAATTTCCAAACAGGAGGCCCTATCATGACATGAGATTGTGTTTTCTGTAAGGATTAGCCCTTGAATTTACTCTTCTGTACCACTTCTCACTGCTGCTCAGCCAGAGCCTTGGCTGGGGTGGCTCTGACAATGCAGCTTCTTTTGCTCTGAAGCCAGGGCAAGATGCAAGGCCCAGTGATGGCCAAACTGCAGAAATGCAACTTTCCTGCACAGATGCTGTCACTTGTGACTGAGACTGGCTTGAGGGAGCACCTGAGCTGTTTCCACAGGAGGCTCTGCACTCAGTGACACAATCTGTATCTCTTCTAACAAATGGCACTCCAAAGGATGCCTGCTTCTGGAAACACATCTGCCTGTGTCTGTCTCTGTTGTTAGATGTAATTTTGATCATGCTACAGATGTTTTGTAAGTGAACTCTTTCCTTCCCTGAATGCAAGGAGAGAGCTAGCTTTTCCTGGTAGCAGATGAAAAACACGTTTATGAACCACCTGTTCCTGAAGTGCACAGCAGTATCATACCTCAATGGACAGGAGATGGAAAAGCAGGTGCCTTCCGACTCATCTGCTAGTTTTCTTTTTAAAAACTCAACACTATGTGTTTTGGGCAAAATTAATATCTGTCAGAAGAGCAGAGTTGGCTTTCCAGCTCCTTAATTTGGTTGGTAGTTTAATTTGCTGGGAACCAAGTCCTGTGCATCACATGCTTCAACTGATAAAATCAGCAGATCTTTATTACCTTCCTTCTTCAGACCATGTCACTGTTTAAATGGAAGTCCTTACCCTGGCAGTTTATGGGAAGAGGATTTAGAATATTGAGATAAGAGAATGCTAGTCTATACTTTTCCAAGTTTCCTACAGCTGTAAATGCTTGCACACTAATATGAAGAGTATTTCCAGTGTAGATGAAGCTGGAGGTAT
This sequence comes from Picathartes gymnocephalus, assembly GCA_013390045.1. Lineage (NCBI taxonomy): Eukaryota > Metazoa > Chordata > Aves > Passeriformes > Picathartidae > Picathartes > Picathartes gymnocephalus. Next base: position 98,300 of record WEKY01019210.1, on the reverse strand, counting down.
CAATTTCTTGGTGAAACTGTTTTCTAGAACCCTAATTAGAACTTTAAAAAATCAGTGATAACCCAAATGTCTTGCCGCTGCTTTTAGTAGACTAATCCTACGTGACTTTCCACAAATCCCTTTTAATTAGCGTCTTTCCCAGGGTGTGCCATGCCAGCAGATGATTACTGCATTAATCTTACCCTATTTGCAGCTGATTCTTTATTCTTTCTCTACAGATGGAGTATTATTTTTAGGCCCCATGAAGTTTTATTTCTCAGTCATCCTCTGTAAAATCTATTCTCACCCTTAAAGAGTCTAGTCCCATTTTGGGGAGGAATTGGCGGGGGGGAATGATCTAAAATAAAATGTTGCAGATGATGTTGCACAAAACTCCACATGCAATTGCACACAATATATACAGTGCTGCCAGCAGTCCTGCTGCTTAAGAACAAAAACTCTCTCATAAAATCTGGGTTTGCAAGTTGATTGTAGTGCCATTGAACAAGATAACAAATGCCATACTATTGTAAAAGGTCACATAGGAGGCAGTGCTAACACTTCCATTAATGATACCAAACGGTGTAGATTGTGACATCAGATGGACTTTTAAGTCTTGAGAAATAAGAATTTATTTATGGTGCTTAGTATTGGGAAATAATACAGAATTTGTCATGTGAGAAAAAAATTCCTGTTGTTGCACTTGATATTCACCATTGTACTGGATAGGAAATAGTCACATTAAAGAAAACTCTGGGGTACTTGACCAACTAGATTTGCTAGAAATCATGCCCTGCATAATTTGTACCTACTGCAAATTTGATCCAAGCTTAGGTCACCAGTCAGATGTTAGCCTGAAATGTAACATAACATTAGGGAGGGTCAGTAGAATACTGAGCTTTGTATTTAAAATACTACAATTTATACTGTGTGTCTTCTACATCAGCTGCTGTATATGGCACCATGGAAAGCATTTTGCAACGAGGCTCAGTAACTCTTTGAAAACATTTTCCCTGAAACTTTCTGTTTGGAGGCAGGAAGGTAAAAAAAATAGGTAAGTACAGTTTTGCCATCTCTGGGCTTCATGAAAATATGGCTTCATGGATGGTCATATGAAGTGAGGATGGCAAGGTTCAGGACGGACCATTTCTTTTTTGTGGTCATGTAGTCATGGCAGCCTGGAAGGACAATCTATCGATCTCTTTGTTTGAGTTTATCCATCCCAGTGATAACCTGGGTGTCAGCAGGTATTTTTTGATGTCTTTATGGTCGGTATGGGGTAGAAGCCAGCGGAAGGGCTATAAATTTTCAGACCCGAGGCATGAACTGACGTGTAACCAATGGAGGTTAGGACAAGCTTCTCCTTTGGGGACACTGCTAGGTTGTTTGTATCTCAGCAAGGCAGCTGGTTTTACACCAAAACCAGCATAGTTAGTTGTTTCAAATATGTTGGTTCCTATGTACTTCAGCTGTCAGGCTCGGTAGGGAAGCTCCATCACATGGTGGAGGCACACAGTGAAAGGGATCTGCCAGTAACATCTCACAATTGCTCCCTAGATACTGCATAGCTAAATGCTGACAATCAGGTCCTACAAGACACTACCAGTGCTGTCATTTGCTGATATCCTTGTAAATGGAGGGTACCTTGCAGAATGGGAACCTGGTGCACCTATCATTTGAGTATCAAAGGGGAAAAGTCACAGAAGGGGGAGATCTGAGGCCAAAAATTCTGAGACAGGCTCCAGAGATTTTCAACAGTGATATTTTGCACTGTTTCCCACTATGTCCTGAGAGCCAGTAAAGATTTCTGAAGCTATTTGCTTGATAGAACACCCACTGCTTGTTATAACTAGCTTGGTCTCGTTTTTAATAGGCACCAGCTGAAAATTTTGAGTGGGATCTCATATGCATTTCAGTGTTAATGCAGAAAGATGGGCCTGACAGAGTTCAAGCTTGCATTCCAGTTATTTGCAGGTGTAGTTCCACGAATCTGATCTGGTACAGAATAAGGGGTGTGGCAAGGCCCAGCCAAATTAAACTGGTGGGTTACAGCTATCTTTTGTGTTTCACTTGAACGACTTAAGATATATAAAAGCCATTTAGGTTCCTTTTCTGCCCATTTCTGTTCAAGGCTGCTGAGGTCTTCTGTTGAAAGCAAGTAATGATCGCCTGTAGTGGTTATCTTTTCTATTAAGAGATATATGTTAAAGCATGTCAGCAATCTTTGACTGATAACAAACAAACCAAGCTCTACTCATGCTCTCTCACACAGAGCCTTTAAGACTTATTGACAAGCCTGGAGCTGAAAAAAGCCAAAAGCAAGCCCTGTTAATGGCTTGTAAACACGGAGCGTGGCCACACCTTATAGTGTCTGCAGCCTCAGGGAACAGATCTGCCAAACTAGATCTGCCCTTAAATCCCAGGAAACAAATAATTTGTAATAAAACACAATGGCTGTTCTCCATCTGTAATCAATTTCTGTTTAACTAAGGATGTTAAGTGGAAAATAGCCACAGTTCTCTCTTATTAGGTTCTTGAATAAACAATGGCTGTGGCTCAAATGCTTCATTAGCAGGGAGGGAAGCAGCTAGCAGTTCCTTTTCCAGGTGTCTTTAGCTGTTAGGGCTTGCATAGCTGTAGGCAGGCAGGCAGGGCCCATGAGGTGTTGCTGCTATCATCCTTTGTGTGATGGAGGGTAGTTTCTCTGTTTGCTACTTGGCCTGGGTAAGAGTAATTTTAACAGCAAGGTGAGTTCTGCAATTCAGTGAAGTGACTAAGTCCTTCTGCTACTTGCAAATGGCTTTGGGCTCAACTGTGAAAGGAGTCAGCCAGGGTCTGGGAGGAAATTACAGAGCTGTGTCTATCTCTAAGCTCTCATGCAGAGAGCCTGAGATAAGCCACCTTTTTGTTTCCCCTGTCCCCTTGAGTAGGCTTGGGGTGCCACTGCTGGTGGTATTGCAGTCCTCTAGAGCAGGCCAGCTGCAGAGAGTCAAGATGTTTTTTCTAGTTCAATAGCAGAGAAAGGTTCAAGGTGTAGTATTGGGATCAGGGCCAAGGGCAAAACTTGTCTGAAGGTGAAGTTGATGGTATGACTTTGATTTGTCTTGCCAAAAGCCATGCACAGATAGCACCTCTCAACTTTCGCTCCTTAAGTCAGTTTTTTGTGCTATCTATAAATTACAGAATCCAAGTCTCTTAAAGTGGAAATTCTGTGCTACGTGTGCACACAATGCTTGGCTGTTCTCTTAAATCAAAATGCCATGCCAAATAAATAATCATGAGCATACAGAAATGCCATGAATGAGAGAAGGGAGAAAAAGACCAAAGTTAAATAAGACTTCTTAAAAATATTCTGGGAAATGAACAGACACTGTGAGTAAAGAATAATTTGTAGGCAAATGAGTGAATCTGTTCTTTAATGGCATTATAATGTTGCTAATAAGAAATATATGTATTCATGGAACTTAAGTAGATGCTAGATCCTCTTGCTCTAATATTAAAGTAAATAAATCTTTAAAGTGTTTTCAGAGAGCCCCTTCACTTCTACCCTGCTCTTTGTTAGTTTAAAGAAAAAAAAAAAAAACCAAAACACACACAAAAAACAAAACAGAAGAATTCCTAGAGAAAAATATTTATGTTCATTTGGGGCAACCCAAAGCCTTTCATTTGTTTTTGTTGTGAAAGGCAAATATTTGCCCTGGGTCTGAGCCCAGCCTGCAGGTGTGGTGGTTGGTCCTGTGTGCCTGCATGTGCTGGCTCACGTGTGGGCAGCTCTCAGGGTGTCCTGCCTTGCCACACTCCACTGAACTGTTTGCATTGCTGGGTGTGTTGTAGATCCGTCTTTCTTGTAAAATCTGAGTATTTCTGGCTTAGGTGACATTAGAGAAACTGTGAAAGGTAAGGGCTTTGCTTTGTTCTGGTTTTCTCTTTGTGCTCTCCAGACCTAATGGCTTCAGGTGGATTAAAAGAGAGAAAAAGCAAAAGGGCGTTCTCCCTGATGTCTGATTGCTTCTGACCATCAAAGCATTGGTTCCAAGCATTTACTGTTTGCACTGACCTATCCTAGCCCTTTTGTATGTGTGTGTATTTAGTTAGCTGTTCTGGATTCCCCCCCCTCCACTGGAATAGCGAGGGTGACTGTGCAATAGGGGTTTATATAAAAAGGCCATTCAAAGAAATGCTGTATGTTGGCACAAAGAGTGTTTGCTTCGGCTGTTTCTTAGGTGAAGCCTGGTGATCCAGATACACACTGTGGTAACCCCACACAACAGTGAAACATAACAAGCAGAGGCTGTCTTTAACTGGCCAGTATTAAAAATAATATTTAAAAATTGTATGTGGAGACACTGGAAGAGCCCAGCCCTTAAATACTGGGTTGCTCAACAGTTGATAAACGTGTCACCTAGATTCCAGTGCTCTCCCTTCTGCACTCATCCTTTTTAACTCGGGGATACTTTCTCCACTTGGTCCAGGATGCACTAATCCGTGATCTAAATTTCAGCTAGGTCTCTGTTTCTCGTTACTCTCCAGTTGGCTGCAGCATGAGATATGCCTTGCTTGCACTTTGGCATACTTGGAAAGGAAGGACTAAGCTGGCTTTAAACTTGTACCTGGCTGCAGCCTGGGACTCACTGGGTTGGACACAGGCATAAAACAGAGCAGGCTTAGGCTTTTTTCCACACTTTGCTTTGTCTGCCAGTATCTGCTGAGAACTGCTCTGTTTTGTATGAGGATTATCAGGGGATGGACTTCCCGCTTATGAGTTGTCCCTGAGGTCTTACTGCTGCATTACAGAACAGTAAATGGGAGCTGCTCCCAAGGCCAGGCTTCCTTTAGATAAACTGGCCAATGTATGTTGATGGACTAACTAGTTGCACAGCAGATGGGAAACAACTGGAAAACACATAAAACTCTATCTACATTACATGCTTGTATATTTTCTGCCTCCACTGCTAATTTTGCCTGGAGCTCCTTTTTTTCCTTAAATATATATATATATATATATATATGAGAAATCAAAGCAATTGGTACTTTTCTTCAAGATTCATTCTAAGGTACTCAGTTTTTCTTGCTGCCTCACCCACCACTATACCCAAATTTCTCCATGGTGGTTTTTAATGACCTAAAGCTCCATTAACAACATCTCTGTAATTGCCTATATTTCAGGCAGTTGCTACTTCAGGCTTTTATCTTTGTGTTTCAGTGGAGATGAAAATAAACCATCTCTGTCAACTGGAGGTAGAGGTTGTAGATGGAAAAAATGAATGAAAGTATTATTCATGGAGTGAAATGTAATCCCCAAAATCCGGGCTGGGAGAACTGCTGCTCAGCTGAGGCCAGTTTTAAAACCTTTAAGACAACCTGCTTTCCTTGTAAACTGAGGAATTAGGCATAAATACGTTTTACTGCACCTTAAAGAACAAAACAGAGGGTTGGAGGGTACTGTGTTCCCTTGTTAACCCTCACCCTCTTTACATGGAGTTCTTCTAGCCCTCTCACTCTTTCTCTGTGGGTCTTAGTACAAGTATTAATCCTAGTTTCCCTTCCCCATTGTCAAGGGGTCTCTCCCCTTGCCAGCCTCTGATCAGACAATACTACTGAAGCCTGATTCAGAACTTGCTGCTGATGCCAGACCTGTGTTTGTTCCAAACTATTGTTTGGAAACCCTAACAATTAGGCAGGGTGTGTATGTTCAGCTGAAAGCCAAGGATCTAGGGCAGAAGTTCAGGGGCTGGGGAGGAGTTGCTGAATGAGTGTCACAGAGCAGCTCTGTTTACTATAGAGCAAGGAACCAGGGAATGTGCACAGAAAGTCCACAGTGGTATGCTGGGAGAGGACATCCTCAGGAAGGGCATGTTGTTGCTGCCTGAACAAACCAGGTGGATCAGTTTTGTGGTCTGAATTGCAGAAGGAGATAAAGCACTGAGGGCTGAGTAAAAAAATATATATTTTTTGCAAAAAAGAATTAACTGAATGCTGGGATTCTTGCAAAATCTGGGAGCTGGTGGGGCACATAGTCTTGTTCTCTGGAGACTGGATTATGAGTTGGCAGTGCTGGACAGTGGAAGGCTCGTAAGGATAAAAATTAATGATGTGTACTTTCAGGTGTTGCATGTCAAGAGGGAGGTACATCATTCAAATACAACTTGCTTGGGGCTCATCTGAGCCTGTGGACTTGTTTCAGCTTGTTACTCACTGCTGTGTCTTGCTTCTGCCATCTGCTTCCAAATAAGCAGCTAATTTAATTTAGTCATGCAGCTACCCTGAATCCAGGTGTGGGCTGGGTGTGCAAAGAGAGGAAAATGTTGCCCTTGCCCCATTATTGTGCAGTAAGACATGTAGGCAATGCTTAGTTGGCTGGTTTTTGGAAGGTGCTAGTGTTAGGTACAAATTATGTTTCTCTAGGCAGGAAGGCTGATATGTATCCTGCCTAGCTGAGATGCTGAGAGTGAGGTGTCTCCAGGGCCTGTTAAGTCTAAAGCCAGATTCCACCGACTGTGGAGAGAACAACCAAGGCGAGTTCTCTTTGTTAGCTGAGGTGGATGCTAATGCCCCAGATCCCTGGGTGCAGGCCTGGTTGGAGAAATAAAACACTGTGGGGCTTCCTTCTGTAATTCCCGAGTATGGGCTTGGGGGATGTGGTGGGAGGGGATGCCTGAATGGACAGACACTGAGACAAATGTGATTGTACACATCTCATAGCCCAGCTAAGACAGGAACAGGATCACTCCATCAATGGAAATGGGTCAATCACCTCTGCTGGGAACACTGCAAGGCAGAGACTTCCCTTCCCTCATGGGGACTTTGCCTTTTGGCCAAAGTGCAGGCAGGTGGTTTTGGTCGGTTTCTGAGAGTAAGAAAAAAGCTGTATCTGAATCCTACTGTCTTGTTCCAGATGCAAACAAGGCAAAGTTCTTTGTTTGACCTCAATTTACACCTTCCTAGAGGGAAATAAGGATGTTCTGCCACTAAGACTCTTGACTGTAAAGAAAGGAAAGTGTGCCACAAGCATTTCTCTACCTGTCTTAGTAGCAGGAGAGAAGGGACAGTTTCTGCTTAGTGGAGGAAAGAGAGTGCAGCTAAAGCCTTGTTAAACATAGGGAGACACTTGCTACCTTACAGCTCCTGCTTTCTCCCTTTGATTTGGCACCAATTTGTTCTGCCCACACAATTTCTTCAGTGTGACTTGGCTTTGCAAAAAGCTCCTTAATCCACCACAGAAAAGTTTTAATGCAATTGCATCCAGCACAGTCCTATTTCACTTGATTTGAATGAGAGAGTTAAATCTCAGTCTAGACGGAGTGCTCTCTAGCTCCTGTGGATCTTGTACCCAGCAAGCTGTATCATCTATGGGTATGTTTCTCATTTTCCAGACAAGCCCAGGGGATCTGCACACCCCCTCCATAAAATTCCTGTCTGTGCTAAATTGCCTCGTAGTCCTGATTTATACCTCAATAAAACATATTATGAGAAGGAGAAAATGCTTAATTGTGTAATTGACATACTTATGCAGGACACATTTTTGGTGGCTATTTATACACTTATCTTCTTTAAAAGGGGTATAAAGAACCATGACTTTCATTCACAGTGGGAGCAGCAAAAGGTGAGGAGAATAAATCTAAGGGGCAGGGAGTAAACCCTAAACAACTATGGCTTCTGGGAAAGGACCTCTGTTAAAAGATTCATGAAAAATTATGAAGAGATGCATTTGGCATCTTAGGGGATTTCAAGAAAAACTTGGAGATTCTTTCTGTCCTTTATCAAACCCAACCATCTGGGCTATTTGATGTTGAAAGTTGGAAAGCGTTTCCTTTTTTAAAACAAGTGGAAAAAAGTCTTCTATGCTACCTATGAAATCATCAATTACAAGTTCTTATTTGATTTCTTTCACCCAGACCCCTTTCAAAATTGCACTGTGGTTTCCTTCTAAAATAGTTTTCTCAAGAATGAATACAGTCCTAGAGACTGGGACAGGGTATGCAAGCCTGGCTTCAGATTTGTGCTATGAAGTTTCTATTGGCGACAATGTCCTACTGACAAGGCAGTCTGGCAGCACCTTAAATGAGTGTTCAAGCAGCACATGCAAGATAAGATGACTCCAGGATAATTAGAAATGGGTTCATTACTGGGAGACCAGCATGATTTATTTAATTACATCATACATATATTTCCTTATCTCTTCTATCGCCTGTGTAAGGATGTAGCTTCTATGACTGTTCTTTGGGCGTGAAAGCTAAGGAGCAAAGTTAAGATTGTGGTTGAGCTCCAATTTGGTCTCATTACTGATAAAATGTTTATTATGGCATGGAGTTTGTTCTTTGTTCTGCACGACATGATTCTTGCCTCGAGGGCCATCTAGACTTCAAATGCTGAAGAGTAGGTGTGTGGTAATGCATAGACATGCCTATATGTTTGTGTGTTAGGCTGACAAAGAAGAAATAATTCATTAAATGTGTAGGTCAGCAGCATTCTTAATCTCATTTTCTTTCACTGCCTGTGCCCTGTGGTGTTGCCCTCTGCAGGGAAATTTGCCTGCTGTGGTGCTGTGGACCAGCAAATGGCGAGCGTGAACTTGGGAACTTGTGAAGGTTTTGCAGTGGTGGGATACAAAGCCTGCTAAACTGTCTTAGATTGTGTAAAGGAGATGCTGAATTTTTCCTCTTGACATCTAAAAATGTCCCTTAAATATGAGAAGTGACCAGTGTAATCTTCAAAAATCCACCTCTAATGGGAAGATGGATGAAGTTGTTCATGTCTTTGTGCTGATGTGCTGTGCCCAATAGGCTGTACCAATCCCCTGAGACATCATTTACTAGAGACAAGCTTTCCCCTTCTTTGCCAGAGAAAATCTTCTTGGCAACATGTTCCGTGAAAATGCAGTTGCTACCAAAACTGGCAGCATTATCCCTACCCAGGATACCAGCTCTTGCTAGCTTTGACTCCACAACAAATTGCAAGCAAGCTTAACAAGGGGCGCCCTGCTCGGCTTCTGAACAACGTGCATGTTCAGTCAGCCTCTGAGAAAATACACTCTTTCTTGCTGAACTGGAAAGAAAGGCATTTAAGCTTCTATTAAAACAGCTTTTGACTTTGTAGAAAGTGAAACTTACCATTATCCAGTGTTTTTGGCTTCCACCTACAGTATGTTAATTTAAGGAACACAGGAGCTTTGTGCATTGATGATGGTTATCTCCATAGGAAATCCAGCATTGTGGTTACACTGGCTGGATTTTTGCCTTTCCCAGTTGTAGTACTTCTTTTCACTTGCAGGATTTCCTTGTTCCAAATATTTCTTCACGGACTCAAGTGCTTTTTTTCCATCCTCTGAAAGAAAAGGTCAATGAAACAGAGATGAGCAAAGGAGGAAAATGTCTTTCCATTTACTTACCGTCCTGCCAATTCAAACACTTCTGTTCCGCACAGGGCTTCCCTGCATGCCTCTCCTGATGGTGCACAAGACTTTCCTCAGGAAAAAGCTCTGATTCTCTCCAAAGTATCATTAAATAACTTTGCCACTGTCAGCAATATATGTTTTTAATCAATGGCATGGCTTTTTTTTTTATCCCTGTTAAGGTCTAAGGAATTTTGGCAGGTATCATAAACTGCTGCATGCTGCATGGCCTTACTTTAATGCTCCCTATACATTTATGGGGGAGGCTGATACCTGGAGCTGTTCAGTAGCTCTGGAATCCTTATTTCAGCAGTTCCTTCATCTGCATATCTGCAGCCTATATGTTGTAGCTTCGTGCTGGGGAACTGGAAGGACAAACAGACCTCATCCAGGGTAAAATCAGCTACTTTGTGGGCTTCACTAATAAGCTTTGAGAGAAATGCAGCTGGTAAACCAAAGCACGACCAAATCACAATTTTGGTTTGAAATTGGAATGCTTTGTGAGTTTGAATAACTCGGCCCCTTAAAAAATATTTTTCTTGCTCTTCTTGTTGGAACAGTGTCTAGAGCCAGACACATCATATGGATTATGCAAACATAAAATAAAGAGTCAATCTTTACACTGAAGATCATTAATCTAGCTTTAAAATGACCAGTCGTGCTGTCGTGACTTTCAAAGGTCATTTTGGTTTGTTTTTTAAACCTGCTTGTTGCCTTGGGTAACATAAACATAACAGTGCTGAGGCCCTGCCCTTATTCTGATAAGGGGCGCTGAAACTATGATCCTGCATGGAATTTGCCTCCTAAGCATTGAGTGGTGACTGTCCACTGATGACCAATTACTCAGTGTGAATTTTCTGAGACGCTTCAGGTTTCAAAGATGAACTACATGGAAAAAACCACCAAATGCCCTGTGGGAGGTGTCAGGAAGTAGCTGAGCAAGCTTGTGAGAAAATTGTGAGTTAAATGAATAGGCAAAGAGTTTATGCTACCCATGAAGGGTGTGAAGTTTTAGGCGAGCTCCGGGTACAACTGAAGTAAACCATAACTTAATCCTTTGAGCATGCGATGCGCAGGATGAGGCTGAGTAGAGTTATTTGGCTTGGGGATCTTTTCTGTTTGCCAGGAGAATCAGTCTGGAGGAAACCTTGGAAACAGAGCACACTTACTTTTACCACGCTCTTAAAAAAAA
>WEKY01019210.1:47823-83760 GCA_013390045.1 Picathartes gymnocephalus | reverse complement strand
TTTTTTTTTGGGGGGGGGAAGGGTGGTGTAAAAATATGCAATCTAAAATATTGTTTTTCATTTCCGCTTTGTATATCCAAATTTAGATACTTGTGTTCTTAAACAGTTTTGTTTTGCGAAAGGGTAAACCCAAATGTTTGAATTTTTTACACTTGCTGACAACTATTTTCTGATTTTGACCTAGCTTTGGTCACAGGCTTGCTTAAATGAAAACTAGATTTGTTTAAGGTCAAAATGAACTGTGAGACTAAGAGGAAAAATCCCAAAGCCTTCTTATTTGTACATAACATTTTTCTTATGCTACTTGATTAATTTAAGTATAGCCCTCTGCTTTTGGTTGTTGTTGCATGTACCTACCATCCTAGCACAGCAGGCCAAAAATGTTTCAGTGTAATTAATTGGAAGTAGATGAATGTGAATTAACTATTTTTAACGCCTGGGGTTATATAAGATAATAGGCATTTTGCAGGAACTGTGTGAAAGTTATGGATGCAATCTGAAACTATGGAAAAATTTTTTGGTGTAAGAGACCATGATTTTTCTTTCAATACCATGTTCACTTCTTCAGCAGCATATTATGACTTTTTACAAGAAATAAAGCAGGGTTCCTCTAGACAGGATACCAGAGCTCAGCTTGACCAGGACTTGAAGTACTGGCACTGAAGGGGGTAGGGGATTCATGGGCAAATAATAAGTGATAAAAGGCATATGGATGAGGACTAAAGTGAATAAATGCAGATAAAAAGGTTGTTTGTACAGTCTGGGTTCAGAGTACTCCACTTTGTAGCTATAGTATTCTTTTAATTTGTAAACGTTTTTGATGCCAGTAGTGCTGGACTGAGATGTGGCAGGGAGGATTGATGTGTGTGTGCGTGCGTACGCAGATATACATATTTAAAGCTTATATACTGGTGTGAAACCCATGCTTGGCTTTTATTCGTCCAACTTTTATTCTGTCTGTGAGGGGACAGTGGAGGGAGTCGGGACCTAAAGCTTCTTAGCCTTTCCGAGAGGTATCAGCAAGAAGGGTGATACAGGACGCTGCAGTGCCAGCTAAATGTGGCATGCATGATGCTGCTTGGGTCAGTAGGGAAGCTTCACTTGGACAAGGGGGAAGAGTGGTTTTGGTGGCTGCCTGTGTTATTTAGACATACTAATTCACAAAAAGACCCCAGTGGGCCGCAGCACATATCTGGCTGACGCAGGGTGTTGGTTTCGGCATGACAAGTTGTAGCAGGATGGTAACTGCCTTGCCTGAGGTTAGCAAGAGGAAGAAAACAAAATCAAAGATTAGTTTTTCCAACCTTTTGCTCCTCGAGGTGGATGAAATTTGTTTGTGTTTCCATGTCAGATGAGTGTGGATGTTTCAGCTTTTCTCCATGGGGCACAGCAAATGCTGCTGACACTCTGCTGACAGCATGCTCTGTAGCTGATGGGTTGAGCTCTGTCAGCTCCCTGAGCAAACTGTGCCAGGCCTGTTTTTCAGTAGTGCTAATACAGTGCTCAGGAAAAAAAACAAGCTGGGCTAAGTCTTGGAAATGTTTGGCAGCTTTTGTCCATCTGTTGCAGAGTAGCAGGAAAACGTTGGGAAATTTCTCATGGGCAGTTACAACAGATGGTTGCAAGATCTGTAATTCACTTCTGTACTTTCCAGTTTTGAGAACTTTTAGGTATGAGCTGTTGCTTTGGCCCTCTCTCAACCTATTTGCAAGTAGGGAACAATGATAAAGAGATTGATAGGTATCCCTTGGCTGGGATAAAGTTAATTTTCGTCCTTGTAGCTGGTACAGTGCTGTATTTTCGGATTTAGTATGAGAGTAATGCTGGTAACACACTGGTGTTTTAGTTGTTGCTCTGTAGTGCTTACCCTAAGTCAAGGATTTTCTAGGTTCCCATGCTCTGCCAGCAAGTAAGTACAGAAGAAGACAGGAGGGAGCATGACCAGGACAGCAGGCCCAAAAGGATATTCCATACAACAGAACATCCTCCTCAATCTATCAACTGAGGGAGTTGCCTAAGAGGGGCTGATGGCTGCTCAGGGACAGGCTGGCTATCGGTCAGCGGGTGGGGAGCAACAGTGTTGTGTATCACTTCTCTTCCTCAGGTTTTAGTTCTCTTTCTCTTTTGGTTGTCTCTCTTCCCATTACAATTATTATTTTATAATTATCATATTATTTCAATTATTAAGCTGTTCTTATTTCAACCCCATGGGCTTTACCTTTTTTCCAAATCTCCCCATCCCACTGCAGGGGTGGCAGATTGTGTGAGTGGGTGGCTGCATGGTACTTAGCGTATGGTTGGGATTAAACCCCCAAACAACAGAGATCAAGTCCTGCACCAGTAAGCACTCTGTGTGCACCAGGCACTTTCCCATCACATTTTGGGCGGTACAGCCTGGCAGTGGAAAAGCCAGAGGCCTGCCTCAGTGCTAGGGTCCAAACCCATAGCCTTGCTGAATGAGTTGCCTGGGGAAGATGATTACACCTGTGCATGTACTGGCTCCTGGGCAAATCTACAGACTGACCTTATCCAATCCACAGCGCTGTGAGCGTGATGGTTGCAACCCACTGAGCCCTGGGGTGTGCATGGGGTAGGAGGAGGTAAGTCTCATGAAACAAGGGGTTCTAAAGGACCTAATGAACAGCACGCAGAGCAGACATGAGTTAATGTAAAAATAAAGTACTGTAGTTGAAAGCTAACGAAAAATAAAGCTTGGCTGTGCTGTTGGAAGTGCATGTATCAGCAGGAGTCCTCGTGTTCTAATTTAGGTGAAGAATTAGTCACAGGTGGCAGAGCAGAGCCTTGGGGGGTGCAAAAATCTGCCTCCTGGAGTCCCACTCTTCCCATCAGCATGCCAGGAGCCCCCCTGGTGCCTGATGGGATGCAGATAGTCATCAGCCCGTAGCCTTCTGCAGTCTCTGGCTCACAAGCTCCTTTTATCAGGGACCAGCATGATCCCAGGTAATAAACAAGAAATAAAGGTTGATGTGCCAGTGGAGAGGAGCTGCAGGTACTTGTCAGGTTCTGCCTAGGCAGCTGTCAGGAGGGTGATGTTCCACCCTGTTCAAGCCCATGTATTTGGAAGGAGGTTGGGACCACTCTGAGTGGCACCCATGGCATGCAGCCAGGATCCTTGAGGAAGTCATTGCCACGGAATGCTCTTGCCTGTGTGAACAGCAAGCTGTGACCATAGATGAGCTTACACTTGCTATATGCTCTGCCAGAGGCTGGAGAAAAGGTTACAGGTCAGTAGCTCAGTTTGGCTTCAGAGCTGCTGCTATAAAGAAGTGCCTTTTCCCACCCACTCACAGTTAACGATTATGAATAAGCCATTCTGCAAGACAAACTCAAACACTTAAATTTAGACACACACACCCCTCCCACGAGACAGGGCTTGCAGTTCCTCTCAGGTCTGGCTGCAGCAGCAGATGAGGATGGTGCCATACTTGTGTGCCCAGCCCCTCTGCCAGAAGCTACTGCCATCCTGGCAGAGACAGCAAGAGAAGCAGAATGCTTCCTGCTCTCCCAGGCAGTCTGCTGCCTTGCACGCTAGTGCCAGCCGAGATCAGTGCTGGTGTGAGGGGGATGTGTGCACCTCAGACGTGCTGCAAATATTTGTTGAGCAGTAGCAGTTGAAGTTTATCCAGCCCTTGGCAGGTCAAGGAGCAGCTTTCAGTCCATAGGGCTTGCAAATTGCTTCTGACCTTGCCTGGTCTACCTCAGCAGTTGTATATTATGAGAGGTAAAGTAATTGCTACACAGACCTCTTCCCCAGCTCTGAGGCACGCACTCTGTCACCCCTGCTCAGAAGTCATGCACTAGGGGATACTGCTGAGATCCAGTCTCTCATCCTGCCTTAAAGGCTTTATGTTCTTGAACTTCTGTGGTTCTTCTGGTCCATTTGCTTCCTGTATTACAGCTTCAACTCTTCCCAGTTTCTGTTTTTATTTGTCTTCTCCTATATTTTTGGGATTTCTTGGCTTCCTGAGTTCATACTCTAAACAAAGCCTGTAAGAAAAATGAGTAACACCGCAGCAGAGCTTCCAAATTTAAAATTTAGCATGGTTTTCCATGAATAATTAGCAATTGTACTGCTTCAAGAATTGTTTTTACAATTGGCACTGAAAGCTTATGCTAACTTGCATTTCTTCTTTGGTGATGATGCATCATTGAATTAGTAGTTATAAAATGTTACTTAACGGGGAGGAAAAATAGTCTAGTAAAGTAGTTTGGCTCTAAGAGGCTGGGGTGTTAAGTGGTCTGATCTAATATGAACTTTCTATGGGAAAGAGCATGAACTTATAACTATAAAGAAATGTAGAAACTACCGTAGTTGACAGGATAACAGTTAATCTCATCCCTTGGCTAACTGACAGTTTTAAAATTTGGTGCCTATATTCCTTCCCCCACATGAGGCGACCTGGGAACCTCAGCACGGCTCTCCTGGTTTTGCACTGTGCCACGGATGACTTGCTCTGTGGCTCTGGCCTGCATGCTCTGGCACAGGTAGATCGAGAGTCCTGCAGACAGTTAATAGGAAAAGTTGAAAGCAAAACCAGATGAATAGTCCCTCCTCCTCCTCCTTTCCCCGCAAGACTTCACAGCTAGGTGATTTAAGTACATTCTCAAGAGTTGAGGCATGGGTGATCAAGTGAGACAGAGGAACAGAATTAAACACTGGTTTCCTTGCATTGCAGCTGAGCTGTAGGGTACAAGGAGAACCACGACCCCCTTCAGTTTTGTTATATGCAAACCTGTGAGTAATTGCTCCAGTTCTCTACTAAACTGGGCCTTTTGGACAAACTAGGCAAATGAAGTCTGAGTCTGTGGATCCCTTCTAAATCCGCACTTGAGTGAGACAGCACGTCGTTCAGCTATGATTTGTTGCCCAAGGTGTTTGCTGCCCCTGCTTGGCACAAAAATGCCTGCCATGGTGACAGGATATGTTATACAAAGTATACAGGGGGCTTGGCCTGCGAAGTCCAGCTCACAGGCACTCTGTTGCAGTGGAATAGGTGTCTTTGACCAAATGCTCCTATACCTTGAGGCTGGCAGAAATACTCTCGTTCCCTCCACGGCTGTGAATGATTTTCCATGTGAGGTTGCAACTTGCTAGTCTATCTGAAAAACTGTAGCAGTAATGGAAGGGACTTCCATCCAACAAGACAGAAGTTCATTAATGAACAATGATGTGTCTCCTGAGATGAGTGATTGCTAATGAAATCCTTTACAGTTTGAGCTGTCATACAGTAATTGCAGACAAAAGGACTAGTTTGGAGTGTTACATGTAAAAAAAAAAGTAAATAAATCCTCAGGCATACCTTTTTATTGAAACCAAATGTGTTTATGTGAAAGGCAGGAGTTACCTAAGGAAGATATGTATTTAAATGTAGATAGTTAAGTATCAGTTATCAAGCTTCAAATGAGTAGCTGACAAAGAGTACTTTGTTCATTTTTATGTTGTGACGTGCATATGACATTTGGAGGTTAAGTTGGGTATGCCAATCCAGTTCTGCATCAGGAATATCAGTTTGTTCCCTTTCATGCTTATTTTCCCCTGGCTTACGTGCAGCACTGTCAAACAGAATTTGACAATTTGCCAAAGGGTAATTGTTTTCAGCATTGGAACAAGTACAAAAACACCACCGTGACATTTTTGTAATTCATTTTCGCTCTGTGTTTTTGTGGGCTTTTTTCTCTTAACCCAGGTTACAGCGAGTTACATCCCTAGATAAACATCTCCTTAGCATCCTGGTTAGGTGATCATCCAAGCCCAATTGTATATGTTGGTTTTGCTGACAAAAAGAAGGGCATACCACTTGGCAGCAAATGCTTCTCCAAGTTCAGCAATCCTCTGACATATATGTGTATATATATACTAGGGAGTTTTGGTTGTGTTCTTTTTTTTTTTTTTCCAGAATTCTGTGAGCTATTTTTCTTAAACTCCAACAATAATGAGAAACATTTGTTCGTAGCGAGGTCTGCATTGTTGCGTGGGATGCTTGCCTGGAATTCACTGTCTTGGGGGTCAGATGAGCTCAGGACACAGACCAGGAGGTGGGAGCGGGGTGGACGTGCACTGGCAGGCAAACAGGGCTGTAATGAAATGTGCTGTGTGAGATGGCTCAGCAGCCCATGCAAATAACCCCAGTATTCCGTTTTCTCATGTACAAAAGCAACCCTTGAGACTCTCATGCTCCAGCGGCTCTGCCACAGGGGGTACCACCTCTAGGAGATGGTATGAGGAACTAATGCCTGACCTTGACTTGGGCCTGCTCCAGGGGAATTCAGCCCGTGAGAGCCCAGGCCATGGTGCGGCATGGGGCTGGGACTGTTCTTGCCCACAGAGCTGCAAATCCGTCGTCATTCAGAGAGTCCGATAATCAAACCAGAGTGTTTCCTTTGCCAGGTCAATAACTCTAGAATGCAGTCTTAATGTCTCAGTTCAGTGGTGTGTTGCGTAGCTCTGACCAGGAGTTGGATGTCCTTGGCTCCTCCTATGGGCAAGATCATCCCTTTCCCCTGGGATGTTCAGGACCACACACAACCACATTATTTGGTGTGGGAATAAAAGCTGTTGTACCTGTTCCTCTCATCTCTGGGCTGTTTGGATGATAAGATGCTGGTGGAAGAGTTATTCCATGCTTTGTGGCTACAGATAGATCTGATAATTGATCACCTTGGTTCACTGCAGTGCAGTTGTGCAGAACTAACCTGGGCAGAACCTTGAACACGGTGTCCCGTCTTTCCTGCAAATAGCTCAGTGGAGGTAAAAGTCACCTTCTAGATCAACAGGGAGAGTTGTAGCTTCCCGAGGCAGGTCTCTGGAGGGAAACCACTGAACAATTTGCAGTAAAGAGGTTCTGCCCAGGTTGTTTCTGCATAACAGCAATGAACTAGTGTTTAGTTGCAGCTGAGACTGATTTCAAAGCCAAAAAGTCAGCAGCAAATGAAAAGGAAAAGGGTTATTCTGTTTGCTTAGCTTAGCAGACCTGGCTGTATCCATAAAAATATGTGGTTGCCCTTTCATGAGGAGTGGGTCTAAAATACCACTGCTCCATTTTCTTATGACTTGGTCCCCTGGTTCTGTGGGAACCATCTGCCTTGAGAGGAGTGAATCCCACTGCTTGTGCCAACTCTGTCAAATCTGGCAGCAGATTCAAACGTTGGGGGAGAGGACATGGGTTTGCCCTTTGACAGGTGACACATTTTTCAAATGTGCTAAGTGATTAACACCAGACAAGATTGAGATTTGTAACTTTCTGGTGGCCTAATAGTGCTCAGATGCCCACAGGGACGATCAGAAAGTGGTTTTAATCTATTTGCTTTGGTCTACCAGTTGTCACAAACTCATAGTTACATATAAACTTTTTCTTTTTTTTTTTTTTTTTGGACAGATGACAGAGGAGACTGTGCACTCAAGGGAGTATTAGGTCAGTTTTTTTCTGGTGGCACTGGAACGTGCTTTTCTAAGCGTGGAAGCTGTGGAGGTCAGAGTTGTCTCTTCCTGCTTTTGCAATAGCAATAAGTTTCAGTTTACAAAACAGTTTCCCTGGGACAAGAACACAAGGCGTTTGACAGCCTGGTTAGAGATAAGTTGTTTGGGAATGGTTTTTTCCCAGATCATTTTTGTATCAAAACAAAACCCTACTTTGTCTAAAACTAACCCTTTCTATGAGAATTAATAGTTCTGGGAGACTTAGCTGTAAACATTTCAGATTTTTTTTATTCAAATGGCCTGTTTTGATATTTTTGCATAGTAAACTCTAGCTCAAAACTAAAGCTCTCCCTCAAAATTACCTTCACTTTAACACTTAGTCATAAGAACCCCAAAACAAGAAAAAAATCAATATATTTTGAAGTGCTGAAAGCTGGGAAAAAAACCCAACAAAAACAATGAGACAAAGAATGGCTAGGTGTTTTTGAGTTTTGTACAATTAGGTTTTTCTCTAGAATAATTATATCAAAGCCTCAAATGTTTTTTCCCACGCAGGAGATTTATTTCTAGTCCAGTTTATTATGGATTCAGTAGTAAAGCAGTGTCCTCCTTGATAGGTAGTTTGCAAATGCTGTTTGAAAAGGGAAAACCTGGACCAGTCAGTCTCTTAGTGGAACTACTCAAAGCAGAGGCCTTTCCCACATGATGTTAGGAGTATTTACTTTCTCTCGGATGCTTTCCAGACAGCATTCATAAAGTAAAAGGGATGGTGTCTCTGAAGGGGAGGGTGTGGGGAGGTTTGGGCTGTGCAGTGAAGCGCTATTGAATGTGTGAACATGTACCCAGAGGCTGGACAAGATGAAAACAGTTTTGTTGAGCCCCATCCTGATCCTACCTCCACTGGTCTCCTCTAGTGACTCCAGCTTTTTCTGAAATCCTCACCCTGCAGGAAGGGAGGAGACCCCTCCATGGGGGAGCTGGGGGCCCAGCCACGATAGCTGTGCCCAGACCCTCTTTTGCCACACCGAGGAACTGGAGTTGTTTCCCTCACACACCACTCAGGATGTGTAATGGTAAGGTGGGGAGCATTTTTGACATGTCTTGTGATGGACATGAGGCTTTTCAAGTAGGTTGCAGTGCCTACAGGGTTTTCCAACAACCCAGGGTCACCAAGTAAGACTGAAATCGTTCACCCTCCTTAGCCACTGCTTGTCCCACAGCCACTAGTAATGCTGTGTGGTCTGTAGGGCTGCTGACCCTGCCAGTAAATGGGCTTGTAAATAATCTGGACAAGATCCTGGGAGCAATGATTTGTTTGCTGATGGGGCAGAAACTGTTATAAGTTGACCTACTCTTCTGTTCTCCCATCCCCTGTAGGATTTTATTTCACGAACTCTGTTCTCTGTGTCTTTGCTTTGGTGCTTTATTCCACTGGGTTTTCCTCCAGGGTTTTATTGTTACCATTTTTATCTCCCTTGCTCTCTGCTGCTTTTGAGAGCCAATGAGGAGAACAGTCACAATCTAGGACTTGCCATGAGCAGAGTCTGAGCAAATCCATCTATTGCTGCCATCCATTAATACTCATTTGTTCCGTACTGAAATTTTAAAATTTCCCACCTGAAGTTGTAGAGAATTTTCTCAAAGGCACAAGAACAGCAGTAGAGCTGCTGGGGAAGTCCCAGAGGACTTGCCCTGAAAAAGCAGCATGGACTGGGTTGAAAGAGGCTTTATGTAATAATTCTTGCTCCACCTTCCACTGACACCTCAGATGAGTGGCCCTCGCCCTTTCGTGAATTAAAAAAGGCTGACCAAAGTGGTCCCTTCCAGCAGGCCAGCTGCCTGCTGCTTCTTGATAAACATGCTTTATGTCAGACAGCTTAGGTCAGTGCAAGCTTTCTCTGTCCTTGAGCCACTCTGCTGTTGTGGATAGCTCTGCTGCTGCCCTTCCTGCTGGGAGCGAGTGCGCTCGGCAAAGGGAGAGCGCCATGGCAGGCTGTGGGAGAGGAAGCATACTGCTGACGAAAAGGGAGAAAAAGGTGGAGTCCAAGACTTTGTGCAAGGCCCCCTCCCAAAATCCTCTTAATCATCTTGTGTTACAGCCCTCTTTAAATCCAGGAAATCCTTAATTCTTACATATTTTCCAAGTATTGCCATCAGCAAGAAAATGGTGCTTAAATGAAGTGCTGGTGAGGCCTCTGGAAACCTCGACTGATCTTTGGTGGCTTGACTCCGGAGCCAGCCGAGGCACAGTGGGTCACCTCTCGAAGGTTGGCCGTCCCCAGAGTAGCCCTGTAAGTCAAACCCAATGAGCAAATGGGTGTGGAATGGCTCCATGCTGCAAGGGCTGTCTCTTGTCATTTTAAACTCAAAAGCTGGAAAATTCAGAGCCAGCACTAAATATTTGCTCCACTTTCAAAGCTGAGCATCAGGGAGCCATACCTTAAATAGTAGGTGCCTGTTCTCTGAGCCCAGATGGGTGGGTCTTGCCAGTATTTTCCTTTCCTCCTGCTTCCCACATGAATGTGTGTGCAGATTTCTAGCCATCCATCTTTGCCCTTTAAAGTTGGTGTGAGAGGTAGCAGCTGTTCCTTCTTCAACAGAGGTGGCAATAATATTGGACAAATTGTTTTCAACCTTAATCAGTAAAGCTTGCCACACAAGTGATCCTATTTCTTGCCAAAAGTGATAAATAGGACTCAATTTTGGAGCACATGAAATGTTAGACAAAATACATTAGTCAAAGACACTTCAGAGTATCAGTTACACTTTCCTGTGGTATGTAAGTAATAATTCAGTTCTTAAAATCTTCCACCTGGGTTTGGAAGGTCACCTGAGCTCCTGTTGCAGGCATTTAGCAGCAAGTTAGTGTGAGGTAGCAGTGAATTGATAGATTGCCCTGTGTTTCCATTTATGTAACTAGAAACAGCAGTAGACTCCAGCCTGAAATTTGAGATACTGGTCTTTACTAATCCATTTTACCGGATCCAGGCTGGGATGTTTCTGTCACTCACTATCATTTTACACAGGCAGCTAATCTCAAATTATCACAGGTTTATCCCTTCTTTAAGTAGCACAAGTTGTGCAGACCTGTGGTAATGACAACACACAGAGATGCACCAAGCACAAATGGTCATCTCCTGAAGGTCAGTTGTCCCTTCCTTCCTCCTCTGGCATCTGCCTTTGCCTTTTGTGTGTGCAATGGAGAGAGGTTATCCTGAGTGAATCAGAGGAAAAAAGAGCCACTATGCTTGGGAGCTTTTTCTTGGCATATTGTATCTGCTCTGTTTCCTTGCCCTGAGTTCAACCTGTTGCTTCTTTCAGGGAAAGAAGGTGCTGAAGGAAGGCAGGAGGGTTACCCCTCATTGCTGGTCAAGGGATCAGTCAGATTTGGCTATGTTTGACTTAGGTGCTGCCCAAAGCTTAACAAATGATGTGGCTTGGAGTGATGGAGTTGCATCACTTCAGAAAGAGGTTGGTGAGAGAAGGGATAGATTCCACCTGCAACTCTTCCAATGGGTTTCTTCTGACCAAAAGAAGAGCAAAGGTGAAAATTTTGAGACTTTTAACAAGGTTTTCTACTTTCGTTTTTTTTCCTGAGCAGTCATGTTTGTGCTCGTATGCAGAAATTTTCTTTCTAACCCAGCAGAGGAGACATGATGTAGAGGAAGTCAGAATGACCAAGAAAAATCACAATTTTCTCTGCTGCAGTCTGAGAAAACATATGTTCTCATTTACTGCACTCATATGTACCTCCATCATATTTCAGCACCATGAACTGGAAAAGAATGAAGCCAGTTGTCAGGACACTGAAGCCAAAAATAAGGAAAAAATGGGAGTTATGACTCAAATAGTTGAAAAGTGGATAGCAATCTGATAAATTCTGGGGCAAATCACAGGAAAGCCAGTGCAGAACTGAAGTTAGGAAGGGATTAGGAAAAGATTATAAAATTCATGGTAATCAGTGTAAAACTGTCTTGTGAACTAATTGCAATGTAATTTTAGTAAGATGGTGTCTGTTTGATTGGTAGAAGTAATGTTTTTGATATCAACTTAAACATACACCTATTGAAATTTCTGTAAGGCATGATTTTGTTCCACATGATGCTCTGAGAAAAAAAAACAACAAAAAAACCCCCCAAACTCTAACAATATAAGACTAAATAAAGGCATGAGATTAATTGCAATCTGGCTAATAGTCATGCTTTCTAAAGTAATTGTAAATGAGGAAGCATTCAGAATTGATGTTCCTGAGTGGAATATACTAAGGGCCTCATTCTTTGAGGCTCAGAGTACTCAGTTCTTGGGTTTTGACCTAGGAACACACGACATATTCCATTAGACAAAGATGATGAAGATGATGCAATCAGTGATGAAGTAATAAATGACAATGTCAAGGACAGGCCTATCCTTTAGCATCTTCTGCGTTGTCTGGTAAACTGATCTCATCCCCAAAAATGTATATTTGAATCTTCAGCCAAATTCAAGGTGCTAACAGACCAAAGGCGTGCTTTGATAGCTGTGCTATTTGACTGGGAGGTTGTGTTTTGGAAACCAGTGACTCAGGCTGGTTTATAATGGGTGGTCAGCTAAACACGCACTCCCTGTGTGATACAGTGTACCCGACAGCAAATGTTACTGTTTCTGATCAGAGCAGATTGCTGAGTAAAGGTCAAGGAGGTGATATTTCCATGTGTACAGCACTAATGAGACCATTTCTGAAATGTTTACGGTTTTAAAAGGATTTTGACAGATGGACAGAGAACAGAGACTGTCAGAGCTGCATGAGCATAGGCTGAATTGTGCTGTCTAAAGAGAGGCAAGAGAATCTAAATCAATTTGTTTTGTCAAAGATGATATGTTATTTTCATCCACTAACAACTGAAAACAGGGAGAGAATTAATAATGGCAGATCATCTCTGGACATAGCAAGGTGGTTAGGTGTTGGAGGTGGACAAATATAGGTTAGAAAATGGGCAACTAAAAATGCTTTTTTCTTTCAGTATCAGCAACTGACCACTTAACTCAGGATGCAGGGTTTGCCTGTTACATGAAATAACCACCGAATCCTTCTCAAAAAAATACAATCCCGCTAAACAAGAGCTTGTGGTAAAGGCACAGCTAAAAATGCAGTTGGGCATTATAGTTCAAGCAGGCCAGGCAAAGTGAATTTGCGAGTTTCAGGGGCTCTAGACAGAACTGATTTCTCCCATATCCAGTACTCTGTTTAGCTCAGTTTGCCTGCTCGCTCAGTGCCATTCCTGGTGTGTGTTAAAGCAGGCAGGATATCCCCCTGTCTCCTTACTTACAAAAACTGTATTTCAAATTTGTTATCAGTGTGTAGATAACGTAGAGCAGAGTATTAGGCAAACTGTACATAAACACATTAAAGGCTGAGCAGTAACAGATGTACTGCACATTTATAGGTAGGAAAGACTATATCAGGATGAGTTTCTCAGTCAACTGTGGCATCTAAATCCTAGTTTTGGGACAGAAGGATCCTGTCAGTGACTGAAAGTACTGGCTTGTACAAACGTGAATCAAGATTGACCATCGCCAGCTTTCCTTCATAGGTGCAATAGGGATGGAAATGTTGGACATTTGGCTGCCCTTGCATGTATGAGGAGGCATTTTATGTTAGGTAGCAGGCACCCCGCAAAGCCATTCCTTGCTAACTTAGGAGACTGAACGGAGTGGAGCAGCAGGCACACCTGTTTTCAGGGTATGCTTTGTATGAAGTGACTGCTCCCTGGAGAGTGTGGTGGGAGTTAAGTAGGAGTGAGAGGCAGGGGTTCACTAACCTCTCTGAGTGGGAGACAGGAGTTGAAAGAGCGACACAGAGAGTCATTATTCAGTGTAGAGATAACAGTCTCACTCTTGAATGATCTGCCTCCACCACCTCAGAGGTCTGCACGGGCAATCTGTGAAGCTTGTCTGGCATGTGTGAGCTACTATATTGTGGTAAAATGTATGTGTGTGGGCATCCATCCTCTGTGTGAGTGTTTTATGCCTGAACAATCCTGCTTAACGTGCCATGGGCCAGGAATAAGTGCCTGCAGAACAAATACACTGAAAAAGCCTCTTGATTCTGTCTGTAAGGCCTTCCTCTTCCTCACAGCACAAACACTGCAGAGCAAGGCTTTTTGCACAAGCAGTGAGTAACACATCTCATGTTTTTGATGTACTTTGACTTCTTGGAAGGCTGAGAGGACCTTGACTTTACACCCATTTGTAGCCCAGATTAATTTCCCAACTGGAGCAAATGTTACCATCAGAAGAAGGACTTGTGATATTAATATGATTGTGTCTATAGTGGGGCCTTCCCTTTGACCACGTTTTAGATGGGGTGATTTTTAACTTGTATTTGTTTTCTCAGCTATGCTAGAGCCAAAGTATAGAGTAGGTTTAAGGACTGGGGTCCTACATGTCTTCCTTGCATAGCAATGTGTTGCCCATGTGCTTGTTCTGCTTCATGGGACAGATTTAGAAATTTAGCTTGTTTGGATGAACTGTTTGCTTGCTTGGCTTGGCATTCCCAAACACTGTGTCAGCTTTCCACAGAGCTGTCCCAGTTAGGTCGGTTGGGTAATTCAGCTCACAGCACTAAGCCTGCAAGTGGCATGACTCAAGGACAAGATAATTGGCCTTATTACTTTTTTTTTCCTGAGTAATTACACAAGAATTGCAAAGCTACTTTCCAAAAGCGGGAGGAGAGGGTCTGAAATGGATCTGAATTTTCTGTTAGGTGTTGGGGAGTTGAGATGAGATGTTAATTGTGATAGTGGTGGTAATTGTAATGCTTTCCTTTGGGTGGGAGCTGTTTCTAGATGTGCAGCTCATTCGGTGTGGGTTTTTCTGTGGCAGCTCATGCAGCACAAGCCACAGTTTCTTGTGTGCCTGCTGCCAGCTACTTAGAGATCAAGTGTCAGGGAGTCTGCAGGAGAGAGGGAAAATATGCAGGGAGAAAACTAGAGACAAGACCTGAATACTCAGGGACTGATCTGTATCAAAGGGCTTCCAAAGTATGTAGGCAAGTGTCTTGGCTGCCTGGAAGACCCTTTTGGCTCATGCTGTCCCTCCTGATAATCTGTCTCCCATTTTAACACTTCGTGTCCTGAGCTCACACAGGTGGTGAGTACCTGGAGGTGGCTTAGTAAACATAGGAAGAATGCAAAATAAAATGGAAACATGGACAGAGTGAGCTGGAAACTAAACAACATGAAGTGTGGGGAAGGCTGATGGGGGAAGTTCACACTTTCTTGTAGGCTGGCATATTTGCTAAGAGGAAACAAAAAAGGTTTGGGCATGTGACATTTCTTCAGACCTCTGTACTTGGAAGATATTTTGTTGTTTTCTCAATTTCATTTTGCCTAATGCAAGCTATTGCTTCTCTGAGACCTGTTGTCATTTATGTCCTTATAGTACTGTAGCACTGCCTGTCATCAGGGTGCTGATGGAGAAGTTATTTTATGGGCATTTATTAATGGAGGAGGGTGGATGCCGGAGGGATTCTGGTTTGGACATTGTTTTATTTGTGGAGGCGAAAATGCTGAAGACTGAAGAAAATAAGTCAGATGAAGAGGAAATGAAACCTTATTCTAATTTCCAACCTAAACATATTACTGACCAGGATAAACATATTTTCAGTGTGTGGGAAGGACACTGTCTTTCAGCTGTTGTCACTCACTCTATTTTCCCATTGGGAGTGTTTTGGGGCAGCAGTCAGACCCTCCTTCACCTTCCCTCACCCAGGCTCAGCTCCTCAGCTGGCTGGACTTCCACTTGAGGAGGTCCCAGCCAGCATGGGCTGGTGGTTGCCAGGAGCAGTAGTCCCACACTGTGCCACTTCCCAGGCACTTGCCTGTCTGGAAGCAGAGCTGGCCACTGCCCTTCTCTCCTCACCCTCCAACAGCCCTCTCCTCCCACGCTGTTATTTTTAACCCGGACTGGAGTCTTGATTCGCTTCACCCTGTGGCCTCCTGCTTCTGCCAACAGAAACAGACTGTGAAACTACAGAGTTAACTTCAGCTTTTTCAGGCTTCCCAAAGCCCTTCTCAGCCTGGGCGGCTCAACTCCATCTGCTGGAAACATACCCCCTGATAGCACGGAAGATGGCACCAGCCTTTTCCTCTGCTAGGACTATGAGAACAGGCTCATATTGCCTTTGTCACGGACTTGGGAAGAAGTTTGGCACAAAGTATCTAGGCTTCAGGGAAAGTTATCAGATCCCACGGCACATTCATAACTTGTAAGATGTGCTAGTAGTCAGGTATTTTTCTCCTCAGCTTTCTTCATGTTTTCCTGCTATAAAATATCACCCAGTCTCTTGTTATCATCCTCAAGACTCTGCCACTCATGATAATCAAAAAGGAAAATATATTGTCCATAAATAATTGTTACAATCATAAAGTTGTGGGACTAGAACTCTAAACTGGAAGATGCACCAGAAATCCATTTCTGCATGGACTTTCTACATTTTATTTCGGAGTCTGACTGTGCTGACCTCGATAGACTTCAAGTATAATCCACCACCTCACCCCCCTGCTGAAGTCAGTAGGGGCAGGAACCATCTGATCTAACTGCACAGGTGTGAACTGTGCATAGCTATGGCTGGAGAATTCAGACTCCCTTTGTAGTCAGGGGAAAGTAAATATGTTTTGGCATTAATCAGTCTGACCTATTTCAGCTTTCTGCCTAAGTACATCTTTTCATGGGGCGTAATTGAGTTGCCAATAATGAGTTCAAATTTGGATATCTACATCAGCTGATGTGCACCCTCAAACTTTCCAGTTACTTCACCTGGCTCCAGACCAGGTCTTGGCAGATCAGCATTTGGTCATGTCCACTCACGTAGTTATAATGAAAATCATTCCGGAGTTCTTGCCTGAGAAGATCCTTAACTGAGTGGATACAGTGCTCTTGGAGAGAAGGCCCACAGGTCATTGTAGCTTAGCTTCCCTATGTGTCAAGAGATATTCAGCGATGACTGATACTGTTTCTATACATTTCATGACAAATAACTGTTTACAGTACGAGAATGTCAGAATAGTTCAGGTGGGAAAAGGACCTTTTGACCCCACCTAGCCCAAACGCCTGCTGAAAGCAGGGCCAGCTATGGAATCAGCCCAGGCCACCCAGGGCTTTTCCAGCATATCTTGAAATCCTCCAAGCCTAGAGATGTTGTGGTGTCTCTGGGGAACCTGCTGCTGCTTTGGCTGTCCTTGAGGAAGATTACTTTCCTCACATTAAGTCAGAAATTCCCCTGTTTTGGTGTAGAGCTTTTGTCTCTCACTCTCCCACCATGCAGCTCTGAAGAGCCTGTCTTGGTCTTCATGGTAACCTTCTCGAGGGTACTGTAGGCCCACTGATAGATCACCCCCAAAGTTGTCACATCTCCAGGCAGAATGATTGCTGGTGCCTCAGCCTCTCTTCAAAGGCTGGGTGCTCCAGCTGTGGCCATTGTAGCGACCCTATACTGCACTCTCACCCAAAGCCATTGGAGTCTTTCCTGTGTTGGAACAGGGGGGGCTGGGATGGGTGAAACTGGACACGGTGCCTAGATATGCTCCAATGAGCACAGAGCAGAGGGGAAAAAGCACTTCACCACATCTGCTGGCCGTGCTCCTGCCGGTGCAGCCCAGGGCTCTGCCAGCTGTCCCTGCTGCCAGCGTGTGCTGCTAGCACACACGTAACTTATTCCCTGCCAGCACTCATGCATCTCTTCCAGCAGCCAGTTGCTCCCCTATCTGTACGATTCAATTTAGAAGGGTTTTGGCAAAGGTTTTCTATGACTGAGAACTGTGATAAGAAGCAGCCCTCTTTCATTATCATTAAGCTGTGCATTCAGTATAGCTTAAAAAAAAAGAATCAAATGTCTGTTGGTAGTTATTGGGAATACTTTTCTAAAGCAAAATTCTCACTGGGATTCATTATTTAGCTGAATCCTGATATGAAATAGAAGTATGAATCTGATGTGTGAACTTTCAACAGCTCACATAAAAGGAACACTTAATTCTGTTTCTAGGAGATGCTGGTGCTCTTTGAAATGAAAGCCATGAAGTGCTGAGCTGCTCAGTCTGGTGTTCAGCGCAGTGTTGGTGTGCACGATGTTAAATTCACCCTTGTGAAGCAGGAATGAGTTTCACTCTCTTTTTGAAAGGGAAAAGCCATGGTGCAGAAACCCAGACACCTCTGACCTAATTTTAATTGCCAGAAAGTTAGACATGCAGTCCTCGGCTAGGAATCCACTGTCCTTCTAGAAAGGGAGAAATGGGTCCCTCCAGGGTTTCCTGGATTTCACCTCTTCCCTGCTTGTTTTCAGGGTGAGAAATAGCCTGTCTGTTTTCGCTGGCACAATGTGAACAGTCCATCTAAATTATTAATCTTTAAGTAAGGCTTGGGGCTAAAATCCTAGTTAAAGCTAAGCCTTGGCATTACAATTTAAGTGGTTCTTCCCCAGGCAAGTCACAGAGAACTGAGAGTACTTCTAGGTTTTCGTCCAAATTAAACAAAGCCTCCAGACCATCCCTTAAGTTGCCTGAGGGGTGCCATGGAGATTGGCAGGGGTGAGAGGGGGAACTTTGGAACATGGCAAACACACTATTCTCTTCCTCCTCTCTCACTCCCACCTTTGGCAGGACTTTCCACTGAATTGGTGTTGGTGTACATCTGTTGCTGCTGGGGAGGTGAACAGTGGGTTGTACTTGATGTTTCCATTCCCATCTCCTTTCATCTGTGGATGATGCTGGCAAAAGGGACAGAAACTGCCCTCTGCTCCTGATGAAAAGGGGCCTAACTTACTTTGTGTAAAAATGTTGCCTTTTGGCTGCCAGAGTGCTTGGAGGTATTCCAAGTTATTGCAGTAGAAATGGCACTGAAATATCTCTAATTTTCCCCTCTGCGTCAGGATCTTGTCCACTAATTTCACTGTCAGAGCTGAACCACTTGTTTTCTTCAACACCTCTGAAGAGGCCTAGATAGAGCCCTACTGCTAGTGACTTTTGTTGGGGGATGGAAGGTTTTGGTTTTGTACAGTTTGAGAGAGAAGCTGAATTCCCATGTTGGAGAAAAAAACCCCATGGTTGTATATGCAGAATGAAAATGGCATCCCCCTGGGACACAAACCACCAGCTTTATTTCCAGTCTGTGGGCATTCTGGCTGGCTTGCACTGCTTACAGGTTTGAGTAAGAGAACCCTTCAAATAAAGGAACTTTATTGCTGACAAGAAAGTTTGATTTTTTTTTTTTTCCCTCTAAGTATTAGAGAACTCTCTTGCACAACCAGCTCACACTAATGAGAAGTGCTAAGGGTCCCCATCCCAGGGACTGTCCCAGTCTTTCTTCAAATGTACCCCAGTGCTTTTAAGAGTCGTGCAGTTACCTAAATGACAGCTAGTCTCAATTAAGATTTAGTTTGGAGGCTTAAAACTATCCAATGATTTAGTCTCAGGGATTAAGGAAAACAAAACCTTACCGACGACTGGATAAAATTCACATTCCTTTCAATTGTGATCATCCTACATCAAGGAAATGTTTGAAATGTTGGCAGCCTCCTATGATATGCCTGTGAAAGTTATTACATTGCTTTAAGTAATTTAAGAAAAAAAAGAACCAAGAACTGTTGCACAAATGTGTCATATAAATCTTCATTTTTACAAAAATAGTTTGATTGATGTCAGGTCCTGGTGGGTGACCTTTAAAAGAGACCACATCAAATGGAGGGGAAGAGCTGCAGCTCCCCACCCCCACACTGGCTCTTCTCCTCCTTGCTTCTCCTCACCAGAGTGCCTCTAGACAGCTATGTCATCTACAGCCATAAAATAAATTGAAGAATGTCTGCCTCACAAAAGGCAAAAAAAGGAGCTCTTTTCTCAGCTCTGTTGAAGTGGGCTGTGTCCCTGTTTGGGCTGAAAAGTGAGCTGTGTACCTGCATGGGGGCTTAAATGGTTGTAAAAACCTCTTCCTCCTCCCTCACCTGGGATCAAGACATTTTGTGTTAAGAGGGATGTTTTTTGTGGGGCCTGGGCAGGGCATGACAGGAGTTCGAGCTCTGTAACCACTTTTAATTTGCTGTTTAATTAATGCAGGAACAGCATGATTTGCTACTCCTGTCTATCGGCATTCAACTTTTAATCCTAGAGGAAGGAGAAAGCCCCTCTGAAAATCAAAATTTTTGAAGCTGTTTGGTTACATCTTAGAAAAAGAATATTTTCTGTACTACTTTGAATCAGAAAGTGGAGTAGAAACCATCAGTGCTATCATTACACAAGGGTGTCTTGTTGTTAGAAAGCCAAACAAGAGTAACGCACAGGAAAATAAAGCCCTGCTGAGGTGTCCTGCCTGAGACATTTAGAGATGCTGTATTGGCAGAGAAGGCTTCATCTGTTCAGAGAGAAACAAGCTGTTGTTTGGAGGGAGGTGAGGTTTAATTAAAGCAGATTTGTTTCCTTGTGGCCTGGGGCAAAGAGGGAGGATAGGGATGTGGGTGATTCAGAGTCATCTACCCCCTATAACCCAGTCCCTGCACTAGGCCATCATATGGTGGCCTGCCTCAGTGCATCATGTGAAGCTTGCAAAGGAAGGACACCCTGGTGCCCAGCAAGCCAAGGCAGCATCCCTCAGCCTTTGAACCTCGGTGACAAAAGGTCATTTCTTGCACTTCAGATGATGTGTAAAGTAAGATCCATTTTCCCTTCTTTAATTCTTTCCATGAGCACATGAACAAATAACCTCTTCTTGTGTTTCAGTCCCTGATATTCCTCTAGCAGAGCCTTTTGGACCCTCTCTAGGATCAGCCAGCCAGTGGGAGGAAGCCAACAGACTGACAAGCTACCTCAGTGAAAAAATGTCACAGAACATAGACCAGCTCTGGTTTAAGCATCCCTAAAGGCCACAGGATCCTTTAGAGTTTTTCCTGTTCATGCTAGAAGCATGAATATTGCAGTCATTTCTGTAACAACAAGTAAGGTCCAGAAACGAAGATTACACTTTCTCTGAAAGATAAGTAGAAGATCACAGAATCATAGAGTGGTTTGGGTTGGAAGGGCCCTTAAAGACCACCTAGTTCCAGCTCCTTCACCTGGGCAGAGAGCTCATGATGCAGAAACAGGCACAGTTTGAATACCCTTTTTGGGAAGGTTACGGTGCTTTTCAGGCACAGGACAGGAGGACCTTGATCAGTAATTAGGCAGAGGGAAGAGGAGAAATAGATATCTGGGTTTGATCCCTGTTAGTTCCTTACCTGAGGGAAGAAGTCTAGGCAATGTATTGAGAGTCTCTCCAAAAAGAGTACCGGGTGCATCAATTATGGGGCATATTGCCCTTCCAGCTTTTTTGTCATGCCATGTAAACACAACTACTGAGTTTTAAATCAGATGGATTGCAAGATTAATTGAGGACCATTAATTGTTGCTCTGTAATTTGCTGATCTGCCTAAAACTTCTGTGAATCTCTTTAGACTCTTTTTCACTGCTGACTGAGGACCGTTAATGTGATCTTGGACAGAATGTCTGAGGGTTTGAGCACAGCCCACCACGTGCTCCAAACTAAGTAATGGCATATATTTCACTATTTGCTGTATCATTCACAGGCAGAAAAGAGTCTCCGCTTTTTTAGGCTGCTCCCCAGATGCTGTTAGAGTGTTTTAAGTGTTTGATATTCATGACATACTCTTTGGTTAGTATGTGATTAATTCAAAATGTTTTCCCACTGAATGGCAAGAACAATAGCTTCCAGTTTTGATTCTTAAGAGCACAACTTTATGATTTCTTTAAAATGCCAATATTTCCTTAAAATATACTACTCCTGACAACATGCCTGCCACCAAGCTTTTATGATTGGGCACCTGGAAAATGCTTTGCTTTGAAAGAGCACATTTATGTAAGAGCAAGCTAATGAAAATGATTTTGTTTGCAAAAAACCAAGCCATAATCTACAATTGAAGTTATTCAGGGTAACTATAAA
This sequence comes from Picathartes gymnocephalus, assembly GCA_013390045.1. Lineage (NCBI taxonomy): Eukaryota > Metazoa > Chordata > Aves > Passeriformes > Picathartidae > Picathartes > Picathartes gymnocephalus. Next base: position 62,363 of record WEKY01019210.1, on the reverse strand, counting down.
ATCATCTTAACTGTCATTGTCAATTAGCCCACTTTGATTACTGAGGGCAAACTCCAGGAGCAGAGAACAGACCTAAGTTTGGATGTAGGAGGACAGGCTACATACATAGTTGGGGATTGCTGACAGGAATCTACATTTTTGTGTAACAGCTGCATCAAGTTTGTGCTCTCTGTGGGAAACCGTGCAGATTGAAATGCATGGTGTCGTGGTGAGGAGAAAAACTCACTTCTGGGAAAAGGGTAGGTGGGATGACTGACAGAAGGAATTCATGTGGACTGTTCAGAGGATGACGGAGAATGCCGTACCTTCTCCAAACTACCTCTCCCTTCCTCATCCCTCTTCCCACTTGAAAAACCAGATTCCTCTTTCCACATTTCCACTCCTCTCACATCCTCTGTCACAGACCTGAACTATGAATGCTTCTGCTCTGAGGTGATTTTCAGCCTTCTTCAAAGCTTGGTCCCCATATGTTGATTTATCTCTGCTATCCAGCAGCAGGCCATATCTCTCAGCCACAGTGGCTCTTCCCAGTGAGAGAGTCAAAGCTCATCCCAAGAGGCAGTGTGGCTTGTCTGATGAAACACAAGCTGCTATTATCACCCCTCTCTTGTTTTGCTGAGAAGCAGACAAAATAATTTCATGTTCCATGCACTTAACCTCAGCAAAACCCTCCAATGCCCATCCTTGGTTAAGCTTTGCCTGCTGTTTATACCATGCTTTTACTAGCAAAGATGAGCTTTTTTTAGCTGGCTCTGTGAAGCAGTGTTGCTTCAGAGGAAGGCTCAGCACTGAGATGGATTTTCTCTCTGTTATTTCCTGGCTTAGGGAGGTCCATCCTTTGGATGTGCAGCTGGTGGATACTGACTTTAGTGACTTACAAGGAGGCTGATGAGGGTTGCTTCTAATGAGGTCAGGCTGCTACACAGGGATCTCCAGCCTTGCCTTGTCTTTCTGGCAGGATTGCTCAGTTCAGTACAAATTCATTGTTGCAAATTACTTAGCAAAATTTACTGGGCAAGCTTTTTATCCAAGTGTATTTTTTAACCCAGGAAATAATTCCTTCAAATAGTCCAAAAGAGGGCAAAACAATGCATTTGCTGCTTTCGATACAGAAATGTGGCTCAAGTCATATCCTCGTTAACCTTTTGTCATATCCTGTCACGCCCTGAATGGTGTTACAGAGAGAGGCTGGGCTGCCTGTGGCAGGTCACCACGTAACATTTCCTGGGTATTCATGCTTGTTCTATGTACAGTCACAGATCAGTTGTGAACAGCTGCAGAAAGTGAAAGAGGGGCAGGTACTGCTGACACAGCTTTGTAGTCATTATTCAAATAACATTCACAGATGCTTTCTTACCAAAACATGTTTTACTTCAGAAATCAAATGCCACTAGCATTAGAAAACAGCTCACCCACCACCATAGACTAGAAAGTACAGCAATTACATTATGTTCCTCCATCACTATGAATTGCCTAAATAAAGAAAAAAAAATTGTGATGTAAATTCAGGCACATGAAAATCTGTAGGCTAGAAACCCTTGGAATGAACAGGATTGACTGAGGCAGATCTATGGTGAAATTGGCACTTGCAAAGAGTGGTATCTTTTGTCTTTAAAACTCTGTTTTAATAATGTTTGAACTTTTTCACATATTAAACCTCTGTTTAGAGAACTATCAGTATATCCTGATGCTTCCAGGACTGACTGAAGCATACTTTACTATAAACTTAATCCCAAAAAAGATATCCAAAAACTTGCTATTCCTATTCCTACCTGATAAGTATAAGTAGTGGTATAACTAAGAGATAATGATCTGTTTGGTAATGCATAGCTTGGAGTAAGGATGGTCTTTGTCCAGAAGAATTTACAATGTATTTCCTCTTGGCAAACACCAGGTACATGGATTTTGACCCTTTTTCATACAGGAGTGGCAAATAAATTCACTGCTACCAGCCAGCTTCCTGATTTGCCTTTGGAAATGAGGCAGGACTTCCCTGATTTCTCATCAAATGCATCTTCATTAAACAGCTTACCAGGATCCAAATAATCAGAGGAGTTAAATTGCAATGGTCAATTGTCATGCAGAAAAAGTTATTTCAACAAAAAAAGCCCATGAGGGTAAAACAGCAATTAATTTGACCTTTAACAAGCACAACATATCCGTGTTGTTAAAAAAACCAAGAAGGTTGCTGCACATGTAAATGGAGAGGGACCAGGCTGTTTATAGGCTTGCAGGCTCAGGCTCAGCTACAGGACAGCAGCTTCTCTCCAGAACACCAGCAATCACAAAGGAGAGGTTTTGCTGGGCAGCACTTACCTTGCCAGGGACGCTGTTCCTGATCCCCTCCTCCAGCCCTTCTCATGGGGTTTCTCGTGTCCTCAGTAAGGTCAGGGTAGTCCAAGGAAACCACATCTGCCCATTGGCTTGGTACAGAAACTTTGGTTGTAGGGAGTACATTTTCACTCTGTCTCCCCTCTTTTTGGTTTTTTTTTTGTTTTTTTTTAAGAGAGAAACCACAAATGTTTTTCTTCCGGTTTCTCTTATTTCCTCTCTACTTGGCAAGTCTTGTATTTGACAGGGCCTGTCAGATATTCGGGCTGAGTGCTCCCTGAACCAGAGAGCCCACATGGAGCATCCAGTGGTCATCTGTGACTGTCTTGTAGTCACCAAATTTGGTGGAGCTACAATGGGTAATAATTTCATTTTATCATCATGATTTACTCGACAGTCCCAGTTTCTGGGGATTTTTCTAACCTTGCTGGAGTGCTAAAAAAGAGCATTGCAGCTCTGAAAAGTCAGATCAAGGCAGGGGAAGATTTTCATCTAATTAACTCAGGAGAAAGGCACAAATGTCCAGCAGATGGTCATGCTGGTCTCATTCCTAAGACTGTGTTTCCCTTCTGCTTCGTGATCCAAGCTGGCTGCAGTTCCTAGCTCCATGGCTGCTAATTCATTTTAAGGTGACAGTATTGGGGCTTCAGGGTCCACAAAAACATGTTGCCGGCCTTGCCCTGGCCCAGAGGTTATCACCTCTGCAGGTGCAGCAGCCTGGCTAAGGTACCAGGTCCTACTTTTATAAGTATGACGATCTGTCCCAAAATGACTTGTATCAGCTTGAACCTGGCCACAGAGCCTGTTAGCTGAGCCTTCTGGCTTGTGATCCAAGCTGCACTGGGCTGCTGCAACTGAAGCAGGGGCACGCACCAAGATCTAGCAATGAGGACTCCTCCTGCTTTTGCACCTTTTCCTTGTTAGACTGTGACCCAGAGCCTGCAGACCCCTCACTGCCACTGTGGGCCATGTTTGGAATGTCTGCTTCCCGCAGAAATGAATTGCAACCATGTATTTGGGCTGCAAGTGTGTGTTACCTCCAAATTAACAGGGCAGGCAGAAGGCAGAAAAGGTCCTCAGGCATATGGAAACCTTAGAAAATCCAACTAGATAGACTACATCAGGCCTGAACAGGCTGGATTTGCTATTCTGATGAGGTAAAAGTATTATTTTCTTAACCTGCACAGTCCTGAGGGCAAACTGTGACATATTGACAAAAGATGCCTCTTACTGGTAAAAATAATTTATATTTTTGTAGGTGTTTATAACCCTTTTCATATTAAATTCTGCTGCACTGAGAGGATTGCTGTTTTCTTTGTCAGTGGAGAGGTGAAGCATCTGCCTCTACCTCAAAAGTCTCATCACAGGTTTGTAAAATCTGAGCTGTAATTTCAAATAGGAAATTCCAGCTGGGAAGTCGATAGATGCTCCTGGAAAAGTCAAATAATAGAAAACATACAGTAAATGTACGGAAACATACCTGAGGACCCTCTTTCCCAGAAGTGGAAAGTTAACTTTAGATGAAGAGGAATAACCAGATGCTTTTGCTGCAGTTTTGTTGAGCACAAAAATATAATGACTTAGGTTTTCCTATCTCTTTCAAGTCAAAGCCTTCACTCCCAGCTTCTCATTTTCCAAAGCTGGACAAACTGATTCTGTGTGTCCAGATTGGTGCCAGCTGTGTGTCTTGTTATTTTAAATGGACATGGAAATCAGTTTGTTCTTCCGTGCATGAAGCCCATTATTCTCTAAAATGTTTGGTTGCATAATAAATTCCAAGCTTACTTGACCTAAAAAAGAAATTTAGCAATCCTTCCTGATGGCCACAAAGTTAGTGAAAAACACCAGCAAGGTGTTGCTCAAACACCAAAAGAAAACAGACTCTTCCTTTCAGGAAGCTTCAGCTTGTTTCAGACTGCACCCACATTACAAACATCAGCTGCTACTACTACATTTTTGGCTTGCAGAACCTTTTGCTCCCAGAAGGACTCCTGGTATAAACAGCAGTGGCTTTACTACTGAATGATTTGCTGTCTGTTAATTCTTTTATTCTCTTACTGCCTACAGTGCTGCTTGACCAAAATTTCCAGAGATATTCCTCATTTAAAAGAAATCCTTTTTCTATTCAACACTGGTCCAACAGACTCATTTGTTTTCCCAAACAATATCTGTAAGAATTTTCCCCAAAGTCCAGTGGCCAACTTTTTCTTTTTTTTCTAGATAAATCTGTGGGCAAATCATCTTTCCACAATCCCATGAGCCTGTATGTTTATAGCCCCCTTTGAGGTAATTAGTGTCTTGTGTCTGTATCTGCACCCTGGTTCCTCAGGAAAAGGCAGTTTTACACAAATTGCTTTTGCATAGCACAGTTGTTGCATGAGACATGACATGAAACAGACATTGCACAAAATGACACAGTGAGCTCAGGGACTTCTGTAATTGCTCCTTTCCCATTTTCACTGCCTCTGGAACATGGCTGTCATGGCAGATAGTCCTGTTTAGCCATGTGCCCCTCTGAGACAGGGTCTGCGGTCCCTCAGCTGCTCCTGGAGCACTGCTTAGCTAATTAAGCTTAATGGAGCAAGGCTCTGGTTGTGGCTCATTAGCATTTTTTTTTTCAATTTTCCTATGCCTTGATGTAAATTGACCTGTGATGAAGCTTGCAAGCAGAAAAATACTCAGGGCGAGGTGGATGTGCCACCCCCAAGGATTCACAAAAGTGGTATAGAAGGTTAAGGCAGTGGACTGAAAGCCAAAGGGCTTGAGGTTCTTTTCCCAGGTCTATTATGGAGTGTGGTCTCTGATAAGAAATTCTGACTACTTTTTAATACCTTCTTTCTCTTCTTCTCCTTGGCAGTATCAGCTGCAGAGTCTCTTTGTGTCAGGATTGACTTTTGGCTTGTATTTTTTCAACATCATTAAAAACTGCTTCCTCTCCCCCTGGCCACTACATTAGATGGATACATTTGAAGTCATCCTCAGTACAAACCTTGAAAAGTGACAGCAATAAAGAACAAGGAACTAGTGGGACTTGGTCCTAAAAAACAGGAATTATACTTCATAGGTGTCTGCATCAGTGTCTATCAGTGACCTCCTGGGAACAGCCTCTCTTGGTTTTCCTGAAAAACTTGTATTTCAGATAGATCTGTGTTTTGGGGATTTGGTTCTGACTCTCCTAAACACTCCAAAAAAACTTTTCTTATTTCATTGGAACAATAATCTACATTAAAATATTCCAAGTATAGAGATATTGAAACCAGGTACAAACAGTTTCCGTCTCATTTTGACACACTGAGTTAATGCCTTTGCTGAGGGAATGAATCTGTCTTGAAGCATTGGCAGATACCAAAACGTAAATCAACCCACTGAGTTTCAACTGGGCTTGTGTCAAAGTTATGTGAAATGATAAACCTCATTGGGTTTATAAGTGAGACTATAATTGCTCCAAATTTTGCTCAGGGCATTAGAGATTTTCTGGACAATTCAAGGGCCAGAAGAAGCCTTTTACAGTAAATCTGGTCCCACATCTGGTTTGACACTGCAGTCTGAAAATGGGTACGATTTAGAGACTTTCGTGTCTTGCCAGGAAGGCTGTAGCACAAAGCACTTCATATGTTTTTCACCCAGTAGAAACAGAATATTCCCAACTTCTGTTGGTTTGGATGCTGACTAAAGTGGTGGCTCTGAGGGGAAAAGACAACAGTGGCTTCTGGGTGTGTTTTACCAAACTGAAAATACATGTCCAAGAGGTGGATCTGATCCACCTCCTACCTTCGGGATGCCTGCAGTCAAAAGACATAATAGAAATAAGTACTGTGAAATGATCAGCTTAATAATGTATACTCAGCTGCACTTCAAATTCCTTTTTCTTACTGCTAAGTGAAAGCTTCTGAGGCATGACTTTCTCTCAGGACACGAAGATTATTTTGCTAAAATTTCTCTGGGATACTTTGTTTATCTGTGCTAAGGTTAGACTGCTCAACACGCACTTAAGTAAATGACATAAAACCCAAGGACTATCTTTAGCTAGTGCAAAATATTCTCCCCAAAATAATGAAGTATGTAACTGGCATTGCTTGAGCAAGAGTTTGTTGTATTGTTCCAGCAATTTTTAGTGTAGTAGGAGGAGGACAGAGCAATAGAGACTATTTGGGAGCAAAGCACTTGTCCTTTTCCTGGGTGCTAGGAAAAACAGCCAAGGCTGGCCTTGAGGCAGTATCAAACCCGGCTCCATGGATGACTGAGCAGAGCAGAGGCTGATGTGTGTATGGTGTTTTGACAAGACAGGGGTGAGCAGGGTGGTTGGGAGGCCTTTTTGGGGAGAAGTGTCAGGTAGTAGTGTACAGGGAAGGGAAAATGAGAAAAGTGTAGATGTGGTACCTGTTAAGGTCTCTGGGTTGTTGACAAGTGGGAGGCGTTCAGAGGCAAAGTTTTGTTTTGGGTGAAATACCTTTCATCCATCTGAAGCAGCATTTCTGGGGCAAGGCTGGTGTAGGGGGCAAGAGGAGCTTTAGAGGAAGGAATTGCTGGGTCAGCCTGAATGTGACTTGTGCAGCCACCATGCTTGGTTTGTGTACACAGGGGAAGGAAAGATGCAAGGGTGCCAGTTGTGTACTAATTGATCCCAAGACCACCCGGGGTCACTAATATGACCTGCACTTAAGGAGAGGGAATTAAATTGCCAGGCAGGGCCTAGAAATACCAATGCTATTTTGTAAAGCACCAACAAGATGTTATCTAGAAATGTAGTCACCTACTTCCAAGCAAAATCAATTCATACTGGGACAGATGCCACGAGAGGTCATTAGGTTCACTAAGCAGATGATTAGGGGTTGTTTTTTTGTTAGGCAAAGGCATTAAAATGCCTATTGGTTTGTTTAGCTTTGCAAAACAAAAGCTTCAAGGGGATACAATTGCTGTTTATAGATACTTCAGCAAATACGCCCCGGAAAAGAAGAAAGCTGTTTAGGCTGAAGAAGAACTCTGACACAAGAGTAAATGAACCTCAAATGCTCGTGTCAGCCCTGAAAGGAGACCTTTACCCATGAGAGCAGGGAGTATTTGTGGGATAAAAAACAAACCTCATTTGAAGGTGCAGTTGGAAAAGAATTGCACGATGTGGGGTTGGAAAATCCGTTCCAATCTTGTGTCCTCATTTGCAGCAAGGTTTACAATGTCTGGTGGCGAGAGCAAAAGCTTTTCAGTTGGTGGGCTGTTTTACCCAGGAAGTGTTTAAGATCTTCCCTCATGTTTCTAGTGCCTTGTGCTCGCACAGGTCTGTGCTTCCGTGCAGAGAGCTGCAGTGCATTGCTGTGACTTACCTTTGCTTTGGGTTTATTTGGACAAGGGTGAAAACCTTCACTGGGGCTGAGCTGTTGGTTCATGTGGAGACCAGCTGTGAAGAAACAGAGAACTTCTGTGAAGGGCTGAGCAGGGCACTTGCAGCAGTTTGTGGGTTGCGTGTCTTGTTAGCCTTTGCTGTTCATTGCCCCGTTGTTTAAAATTAATGAGAATGGTATGTATCTTGTAAATGAACATACAGGATCATTTCCAAAGTCTCTGTCCATTTATTTCTCTCCTAAGTAGAAACTAATGAGATCTGCAGAAACTTTTCATTGTAAATAAAGTCTGTGTCAAATATTTGAATGTTTTTATTTTATAAGTCAATTGTAAATATTTTTGTCATCGTTCAATTGTTACCAGAAATAACTCAGTCCTGGAATTCACTCCCTGGTAATATGTTACATCTTCCTGGAATAACTACATTCCAGAGGTCACATTCTGCAAATAGCTTTCCTAACTTAAATTACTAGCCAAATAGTCTGAAGGATCCTATATGATTGCTATTGTGAAACCCAGCTTTCCTGGTAGCCATCTGCATTTAATCACTCTCAGGGATAAAAGACATGTGCAGTGCTTTTGGACCCATGCTTTTCTTCTGAGAGCACATACCTGCAAGTATCTTCATTATTCACATTTTATGTTCGTGTGAGGGATGTTCATACCTCGCATTCCCAAAAAACACAGTGGGGTACTGCACATAATGGCTATTCTTTGTAAAGTTATACTTTGGCAATAGCTTCAATATTATCACTGCGGTGTTGTAAAGAAATAAGGAAAATGCATTTGGGCTTTGTTAGAACAGAGCACTGCAGTTTTCATATATGTTTTTTTCTGTAATTTAAGGATCTCCAGGCTTGGTAAAAGTTAGAAATCAACTGAGTGTCTGGAAATGGCACAGATAACAAAAGGAACAGTTATTCCTTAACTCATAGTAAAGTTATTACTAACCTTAAGGGTGGGACTCAGTTGGCAGGGAGAAGGATGGGAGCTAAAAGGAGATGGATGGGAAGCACAGAGGGAGTGATGTTCTTCAGGGGACATCCTCTGAATTTAAGAGAACCCCTTCACATTATTTTTTGTCAGGAAGGATATTCACCTTGATAAAAGAAAACTTTACAGGACTAAGGCGTATTAACTTCCTTCTCAATTTTGCCACCTAGATCCCACAGCTCTGTGGAGTTAGTAAGGAAACTGGAATGCAGAAGGGAGGGCCTTGGCATATGGGCAAATGTGGCCCCTGAGAATGGAGCGCCACAGAAAGGCATCAAGCAGAGTAGGGCATTGCTAAGGGGAAAATATAGGAAATTCTTCCTGCAGTCTCCAGGGAAAAAGACTTATGTCAAGATCAGAAGAAAGTAATTATCTCTGTTTTCTTTCAGTTAAAAAAGAAATCCACAATCATGTATCTTCCTATTTCTTCAAAGTGTAATTTATCATGAATGTACAAGCAAAGACAAAGTTATTTCTGAACTGCCTATATAACTTTTTAATTTTATTGTTAACAGCAAACAGTGGTATGATCCTGACTATTTAATGAGAAAATAGGAAGGTGGAGGATCCCTCTAAAACAGACATTCTTTTTTTAAATATTTTGTGTGGAAAACACTGAGTTGGGCTGCGTATTGAAATTGACAGTGTTTTGATTAATTTTTTTTTTAGTTTGGGAGCATATAAGGTTTTTGTTACCAAGTGATAACATTTTAGTCTCTATTAGATGCACATGATGGATAATTTCATTTAACTAATGCCCTGATTTTTTCAGAGGAAAACATTTGCATTGGAAAGAGGCTTTGTTTCAGCTCAAAGAGTAGGTGATGAGACCGAGTACCTAACACACCCTCGGCCCCAGCAACAGGGCTTATTGGAGAACATGTTTTCCTTGCAAGCTTTTATAATCTAGCGCGTGTTTTTAACAGCAAACAACTACCAGGACTCAACAGTTTTCTGGTGATTGTCATGTTCCTGAGGGTCTACTTGACTGCAGAATGACTTTATGTAGCAATTTATTTCTTAACAGCTACAGGGATCGACCACATTGAACAGCATCCTCAGAGCCAGCACTGCGCTGCTCTGAGCCTGTAAGGCCCCCTAATTTTTCCTGTTACATCCTGAGGTGGCTCTTTTTGGAAAGCCCAGGCTGGTCCCACCAAGCCTGGTGGGATCAGTTACAGGGCAGCTGCTGCCAAACAGCTCTGTGGGGCTGCTCAGGAAACAGTCTTGAACCAGCTGGGTTGGCTTGGCTTGGCTTGGCTTTTCTAGCAGAGGAGGGCAAGGGACTAGCACTGGGCTGTGTTCCTCAGGGAAAGCAAGATGGACCAAGACATAAGAAGAGGTTTCTGGGTTGTAAACTGAGGTTTGTACTGAAGACTGGTATTGCAGGGAAACATCAGACTCAAAGTACACCCTGAGGGGCAGCCAGGAGTTTAAGTGGGCTGGTGTCCTCAGGATCCCATGTAAAGGGGGCTTGTGCATCTGTCTCTGCCAGACGGGGCACAGTTGGCTAAAACGCCATGCCACAGCTTGGGGTGAGGAAGGGTTTTCTGCCTGGCAGGCCAGCAAATACCTGACAAGCTGGAATCTTGCCTTCCCCTCTTGTAGCCCCTGTGCAGAGGTGCTGTGGTGGATGGCACTGCCAAGCCTGCTGGGACCCTGGAGCACCCAACATCATGTTTGTTGTTGCAGGACTCTGTAGAGCAGCCTCTCATCAGTATGTACTTGATCCTCACCAGGGAGTGACGTTTGGATGTGATGAGTGGGCCAGTCAGCCAAAACCTGCAGCACAGGGTCTATGCTGATTCCATGCTCTTATGGGTCTTTTGTGCTGGTGGCAAGGTCTGCTCTTAATCTTAATTAAGACTTAATACAAGGGTAACCATCAACAATTTTCAAGCAACTTGAGCCAGCAGAATTAATTTTTAATGGATTAACTTTTGCACGATGTGGCCAGGCAGTTTCCCATATGGAACTAGCAGTATCTAGAGAATGTACTGTTTCTCTGAAATTACGCCCTACCTGAGAAAAAGAAGCAGTTATATGGGACATCCAGCCTTGTGGAAAGGATGGGGAGGAGTAGAAAGAGAAAGAGAAGAAAGTTTGCCTGCTGTGAAGTGAGGACAAAGTGTGACATACACACAGCAGTCCTAGGAGAGAGCTAACCCTGGAACTCAGCCCTGGCTGTCCTTTGCTTGCAGGGGAGCTATTAAACGCTGGATGGAACTGCATCAACAAAGGACAAGGGAGGATGGAGGGAGCTTGTATTTAAGGAACCTTTCCAGAAAAATCTGCCCATCAGGTTATTCTTTTGCTGTTCAATAGCATGCATTTCAAGAGAAAGAGTACAATGTTCTCCAGATCAGGGAGGAGGACTTTGTGTTTTGGACTGATTCAGAGACACCCCTCACAAAGGCTTCAGAACAAAACTAAAAATAGCTTACTACACTAAGGCCAAGGAAACNTTTTTTTTTTTTTTGGCCAAGAAATTGCAATCCTATTTTCTATGCCCACTGGTTTTAGAGGGCAGAGTCATACGTCCCTTTGTGTTGAGTCTCCTGAGTAAAGCCCATCAGGAAGGTCAGGGTTGCTTTGTACTTTGTTTGAAGAGCTATCAAATAGCAGCAGTATCAGATAATGTGGATTATGATCTTATAGCTCCGTACAATTTTATGTGTTTTAATTACTGGTACAGAAGGAGTTCTGTGGGACAGCTGAGGCATAGAACAGATACTAATTAAATAAGCAAAGTGTGCTGAGATCTGTTTTCCTCAACTGTATCAATAACAAGATTCTCTTACAGGTCAGAACAAACTTCCTCCTCTCCCTCTCATCTGAGCTGTGGGTATTAAACAGTGTTGTGTTTTCATAATCATCAGATTTATGTAACACCAGATATACTCAAAACACAGAAAGAAATTGGGCCAGGAAATCCACAGTGGCTGTTCCAGTAGCTTTCCAGAATTCCTCACAAACCTCACATCAAATCCCCAGCTGCAGCTTGACACAAAGAAAGCTTCTTTTTTCCTGTGAATCAATGCTATTATGAAAAAACAAACCAACCAAACAAAAATTATTAAAACATAGGTAGAAAGGGTGATCAGGGGAGTGTAGAAACCTATCCAAGCTCAGCCTGGTCCCACTTCATCCCCCTTCCAGTAGGTATGGACTAGAAGGAGCATTTCTGCAAGCTGAATATACCTTAGAGACTTGAAGACCATTGACTACTTGCCTAAAATAATCTGGAAGCCTAAAAGCATGGAAAAAGAGCCCTTAACCATGATCAAGAATATACTCAGGTTATAAAATATGCCCACATACAGAATATGGGTGAAGGGTTGGCAATTTCTTTCAACAACATGGTTTTTTTGCAAAATGATGACATTTTAGCTCCTGGACTGGTGAACAGGAATGTTTTTAGTGGCCAGCTTCAGCTGGGTTATTAGCTGCACACTGATTATAGAAACCCCAGAGCTAAATACAGTTCCTGAACCTTCGTCATCCCGTGCCTTATTCACTCCCTTCCTTAACAGAGCCAGGTCCCTGGGGTCTGTTGAACGCTGTGGTAATGGGTATTAAAAATACTTGACGTGACAGAGAATACTGCAGTATTGCCAGGAAAAGAGCTCTCTGAGGCACGCAGTTTCCAGCGCGCATGTATGTGTCTGTGTTTGTGTCCATACTTGCTATACTGTTCCCCAAAGCAGGGAGATAAGAATGGAATGATCCCGTATCTGCCCAGCTGCAGGCTTTTCAGACATTTCTCTCAAGCATCTGGTGCTGGCTAGCATCAGGGACAGGATATTGACCCTTGTTTCTAAGCAAGTCTGGCAATTCCCATATTTCCAGGCACTGGACACAAACAGACTGTTTCCTAGTAGAGGATGGCTCATATTTCTTTGCAATGCTGACAGTCAAATGCCATTTTTGCATTCTCTCTTACTCCTAATACACAACCTCAGGCTGAAGGTCAAAGGGTAGATCCTGGATGTTCCCATGCAAGGAAAATCAATTTAGATTCACAAAAGACAGAACAGGCAGTGCAGGAGGTCACCGGATGGTCTCAGTTGCTCTTCAGGTTTGGAAATTGGAATGGGAAGGAAGGAGGGGGCTGAATAAGGATGAATTGATGGAGCAGCATTGCTTGAGGACTGGCAGAATGACAGCTTGAGAAGAGACACAAGCAGAAGGGCCATTTTCAGTAGAGACTAACTCATCCCACTGTGCCAGGACCTGATCTGTCCCAAAATTGCATAAATATTTATTATTTGATCTCAGTTCGTCCCATTGTGAAGCAAGATGTCCATCAAGTTTCATGAACATTTCAGATCCAACCTGAGACTGCAAATTTTAAAGGAGAAATTTGATACCAGGTGGGTTACCTTGACTGAAGCAAGGGATTTGGACAAACAGAGAATCAACCAATTCCTTGCACAAGGCAGAATGGAGATGACTTTGAGCATAAAGCACTGGAGCAAAACTATAATTCTGCTCTCCTGGTCTAGAAGGAAAATCTGCTTGGCTTGTAACAGGCAATTTGACTGCAATTAGAGCTGAGAAACACTCTCTGAGGGTTTCTGGGGCAATTTTTTGCCTTACAAAGATGCTCAAAGCAAGAGTCAACTAGTTTTTGGAGGCACCAGGGCAAGACTTTAAATGAGAAGCATTGGGAAAAGCAACTCCAAGGGCAGTGCATTTCTCCTCTGTCACACAATTTGTGGAGAAAGTCTTGGTCCTCTCCACCTCTGCTCTCTTCTTGCCTCTGCTTTCAGGCTGCTGAGTGCATTGAACAGAGTCTCACCAGGATGAGCTTATAACTTGCTTTAGGGATGTTGCACTGTGTTCCAGTTAAGTGTCACAAGGGGAGACAGTCTGTTTCTTCTCTGATGTCATCATTTGGTAAAAAGCACTGAATGAGTGAATTCCTCCTTCCACCTCAGCACGTTTTTAAGCCCTGTTCAGTCATAACACTGTGCACAGCTTCAAATTTAAGCAGTGAGATCCCTACAGGTATTGACAGTTCTGCAGTTTTTGTGTACACAGCAGAGCGTGACAGCTCCCCAAGGGCCAGATCCTTCCTGCAGAGTCTAATGCCACATCAAATCGAGCAGGGTTACATCAGAAGTAGAATATGAAGCAGGATCTTCATTTGTCATTTAGCTCATATTTGGTGTGGCTATAAATAGGTCATTTGGCTGCAATTCTTATTGCCAGATTTTATTTTTATTTTTTCAACCTCAGCTTTGCTTTTTTAGACCACAAGCGTGTGATGAGTCTAAAAATGTCAGATTTGGAACTGGAAAGAGCAGATAACTGAGGCATGGCTCACTCCTGTCCCAGCTGCTCACTGCCTGCCCATTGCGGGCAGAAAAGGGCCAAATGTTCAGTCTTGGCACAGTCACCAAGGGCTGTTTTGAGTTCCTAGGAATTTAACCCTATGACTTTGACCTTTGACAAGAACACTTAATTATTTCCAGCTTTCCAACCAGGTCATAAACTGGCCCTTTAGAAATGTTTTCTGCTCTCCATAAAAAAGAGCTCTCAGCTCCTGTCATAGCAGAGTTTACATTCTTTGAATGGAGGGGCTGCTTGAATCAGCAGGATACTGTGGTTGGGTTAAAGAGTTCAGCATTTGGTTTTGTTTTTAACAGGAGATGGATCCATGCTCCAAAATGCCATCCCGTGTCCAGACTTTGTATGTCCCAAACTTTTCCTGTTGCTTATTGTTTCCCCAGGTGTTGGAATTTGAGATTGTTCCACTACAAAACCAGAATTTTTCTATAAAATGAGAATAAAAACTATTTCACACTTTTCTTATTTTCAGGACATATATATATATATATATATATATATATACACATATAGATAATAATCAA
>WEKY01019210.1:28775-47757 GCA_013390045.1 Picathartes gymnocephalus | reverse complement strand
TATAGATAATAATCAATTTTTTTTTTTCCATCCAAATACCCAGCAGTGACTGCCTTGTGCTCCTGTGAGCCTTTAAGTTTTGGTAACAGCTTTTGAGTTCCCTCAGCTGACAGATCGAGCTGCATGTGGCACTCTTTCTGTACAAGGTAAGAGAAACTTTTCACCTCTTTCCATAATGCTCTCCGTGCATTCATTTTGTCAGGGGGACGTTCCTCCTTCAGTCCAAAAATAGTAAGTGCAAAATGTTAGGTATTCTGGGCTTTTCAATGAATTGGAAGGCATGACCCCAGCTGCAGCCTTAATGAAGAAGTATTTCATCCCACGCTTTCTCTGCTTTAGGTAAGCACAGAAACCTCCACAACGTGGAGGAAGCAGAGGCTCTGCCTGGCAGCCTGGTGAGGCTCCTGCTTTCAGCAGCCCTCAGCTGAGCAAGTGGGTTTCGTGCTGACCTCTGTGTGTACATTGCCCCCGGTAAGGAGCTGCTGAAACCATAGAAGCCTCACTGAAATGACAGTAAGGTTGAACAGAGAATGTAATTCTGCCTTCCCACTTAACAGCTTTACCAGTAAGTTGCTGCTTTTTCCTTACATGGGGATGTGGTTGGTGGGGACATTCTTTTCTAATGAAAAGGCAGCTCTTGGTACCAAAAACCACTTGCCCAACATTTCTAGCGTGCAAGGCAGAAAAACAGAGCTGAAAACCAAACTTTTACTGAAACATATTTTTAGACTTTTTTCCCAGCTTTTGCAGCCCAAGCTTCCGCCTACCAGATCTGAGGCAGAGCCCAGTGCACTGGAGCTGTCCCAAAACATGCAGCTCTAGTCCAAATCCATGTTTGCATCAGCCCAGGTGTGGAGCCTGGGGTCAGACCAGGGTAAGGGATCACTTGGAATGCCTGCGCCCAGGAAGATCTGGCCAAGCCTGAGCTGCAACTAGGAACCCCTGATACCTTCACCTCTGGATTTGGGATCATTGAGGTGCCACAATCAGCTGCAGGACCATCATGCTGGCAAAGCCTGTGAGATGTCAGTGAGGAGAGAAATGAACAACACCCTTTCCTTGACTCACTGCAAGGAGGGGGAAATGGAAATGCATGCATTGATGATTACCTGTGGTAGCAGCGATTGTATTTCTTGCTCTGCAGAGAATGAATTTATTTAGACAGTGGCATTATTAAACTTGGAGGACAGAAAGCAGCTGTAAGCACCTTTCCTGCTCAGAGGTTGTGCCCCATGCCTGGGAGAAGGCTGGAGTCCTGTGTATGACCTGGGAAATTCCAGCCCTTCCCCTGTCTCTTATGGACTGCCAGTTTCCACTTCTAGTCAAATGTGGGAACCAAGCCATAGCTAGGCAAAGGGGAGAAAAAAAAGGTGGAAAGAAAGCTGTACAGGCCACAAGCCCCCAGGAAAAGGGCTGCATTTCAAGATAAACCCATTTAGCGCTCAACAGAAACGTTGTGTTTGTAAAACGGCACAGAATCTCTGTTGCTGGAAATGAAACCATGATAAGTGGCAATGCTGAAGTCTGTCTTGAAGGGTTTGTCTTTTTTTTTTTTTTCCAAATATACTTTTGTCCCTTCACAGTCTCCTGCCTGTTCACAATGTCCTGAAAATATCTTCTGCTGCCTTACCCTCACCAACATCGTTTTGCCACAGATGAATTGCAATATTCTTTCCTATAAGTCTTTTCTTCAATTCCAGCCTGAAAATGATTGACTTGTTAAATTGCAGTTCCCTGCTGCCCAAACCAGATTCTCACCCAGAGGCTGCTTTATACTGCTCCAGAAATGCCAAACTGCTAAACTGCCAGTGGGTATAAAAGAGACCTGGACATTAAAAGGAACATTCTTTCACGTCTCTAGAATATTTTCTATATTCTATAGAAGTATCAAATGTTTTTGTAAAATAATAATAATTTTAAAAGCAAATTCACCCATTTAGTGTTCCTATTCCGCAATTATACCATGTGGCATTTTAAATGGGCCCTTCTCTTTGAAAAGCTGAGAAGTTTTATCACATAAATATTTTCCCTATGAGGTTTGGAAACCAACATGTTGGACACTATATTTTTTTAACAGTTATGTTATATTAGATCATGGTCTTTTGTGGTTAGGTATGATGTCAGACCACCACAAAGCCATACTAGGAGAATCACATAGAGAAAAACATGTCAACTTAATAGCTTTCAACCTTCAATGGAGTTCAGAAAAGCCAAACCTGTGTACGTAGAATGATCTTTTGTTATTCTGACAAAGCTAACCTGAGGTGACTTGCAAGCGTGCATACTTACAAGAAGTTTTGAGGACTAGATAAGGAGAAAAGAATTACTATGTGCATATTCCAACCTCAGAAAAACATCAGCAAGGCTGCCAGTCCAGCCACTGCCCCCGCTTACTCTCCAGTAAATACCTGATGATTCACCTACGATCTGCAGCTCTTGGTACCAGCCTTCCTAAACAAGAAATGCATTCCAAATTACTAACAGACCCACCTTGGAATCTTGGTGTATCTGGTCTACTGCTTTCGTAATGTTCCCATTTATCTTTTCCATTTATCTGCTGATTTTTGGTTATTGTTTTGTGGTTTGTTTTTTTTTTTTCCATAATGCAGCTCCCACAATCCTTAGATCTTTCAGCCAACATCATGAGGAAGCATACAAGAAAAATAACTTTTCTTGGGAGACAGATCTGCGAGAGCAGGGGCCAAAATGGTGATGGGCAACTGGAGCACAGTGATGCCTCAGGCTGGCTGCAGGTGATTTAGGTGAGGAAGGGACATCACCCTGATCTGGGTGAATATAATCTACCTTGTGGGGTTTCCTGTTTTGGAGCTGCCCTGGCTTGGCATTGGTGCAGAGGGATTAGCTCCTGCCCTGTGCAGTCCCCATCCTCCTGTGGTTTGTGCCGTAACTGTTCTCCCACCCAGAGAGCAGTTGAGGAACTTGGTTTTGCTCTACCTCTCCAGCCACAGTCAATGATTGCCAGGGAGGAAGGGCACCTCCAGGATATGGAATATAGGTTAGGGAAAAGCAGGTCTCAACCCTTGTGACAGGGATTTGCATTATCTGCTGAAGAGACTATTGCCTTCATGGAGCTCAGAGCCTGGGGTTGAAGAGGGGGTTTTGTGGCTGGTTCTTTTTTTTTTTTTCAGAGCAAATGCCTGCAGCTTAGCTGGGAATTTGCTGATTCTGTTTCTGACCTGTAATAAAAGCACTTACCTGCCTAGAAAGTTTTCTCCTTTTCCTAACTATCTTAATTCAGCTAATGAAAAATATTGCTTCTACTCGTAATCTTTATCTTGGCTAGGATGTACTCCATCCTGTCCCCAGCAGACAGCAAAGTGTGGTTCCCACTTCTGGCCTTGTACTTTGAAGGACAGAAACAGCATGTGAGAGATTCTGTACCCCTGATAGGCCTTGGAGAGCTATAGCTACAAGCAGTCTCATACTGACGTGTGTGCATGCCTGCATATGTGAAAGGAGATATCTCAGATTGAAAAGGCAGTCCTCCTATTGGCATTTCTTAACTTTTAAGTCCTCAGCTTTGTAAGCCAAACGATGTCCTATTAGTATGGACTTGCATTTAGGTGTGCAATAAAATGCCTCCAAATTTACAGATTTATTGACACGAGTGCATTTTTTCCTCCCTGAAATGGAAAGGGTAAGAGGAACTGCAGAGTCAAATGTATTATGTAGACTTACGTTACTCTGTTCTCTGACTGTTTTTTTCTTTTTCATCCTTGTAATTTTTATATAGCTGTTATGACCTTCAATTCTTAATGGGCCTTTCCTTTGCAAAATGTAGCTGAGATGTGTAAATGTTTTTTCAGGAACGATTCCATGTGATCCATCAGGCCATTCAGATTTAACCAGTCTGCATTGTACTTTGAATATCAACTATTCACATCAATGTCATTACAAAGGATATACATCTTGAGGATTCCTGTTAGAATTTTTTAGGAAAATCATTGTAAATAAGGAACACCCTCAGATTTATTGTTCTTTTCAGCCACTTACAGATAATCTGCAAATTCAGCGAGAATGAGTTTGTGGACTTCATTACATGAAACTGTAGCAACTATTAAGTTGAATCTAAAAATAGGAGGGGGAAGTCAAAATCCACATTGTCATTGTCCTTGCTAAAAGATATGTACAAAAGCAGTGATAGCAAATGTCACCACAGTGTTTCTTATCAGCCCTTGCACAGGGAGATGAAGAAAAGATATTTCTGATAACATTTGAAGTTATTCCTTTTTTAGATCCAACGTGTTCATAACATAGTAGAATAGGATATCAGTTCTTCTGACTGCACAGGGGACAAACCCCTAAGAGCCACTTGCTTTCCTCACAGAGAAATGGTGCTCTCCACTTTGGATTTCATAACAGCTTGACACTAACTTAGATATTATCCTCTTAAATTGGCTTTAGTGTGCTCAGAGATTATTTTGTTGGTGTTACTGTTAGCTGGTTATGCTTTGGTCAGGGATTTGGAGGACTTCTGTGATCAAAAGTTCTGATAGAGACCTAAATACCTGCATTGCTCCCCATCCCCACAGCCTAGGGAAGAGCAGCTGAACCTGCCCTGCCCTTCTGCTCTCCTGGGTGAGTAGTCATGGAGGGCAACTGAGGCTGTATGAGGTATGAGGCTCGGAAAAACAGAGGGATCCCATTTTCTTTGCAGTATGACAGAGAAATACACCAGGCCAAGCTCCTAGGTATGTCCTGGTGTGCTGCACCAAACACTGGCCTCCTGTAGCTTGACTCTAGATTTTCTAGCCACTTTTCTGAGTGACTCAGGGTGTGGGGTGGATTTCAGAAACTCCTCAAAGCGGTGTTGTGTGTTTATCTCCTCCAAAACAGCCCCCAGCTTGTGCAAAGGAGAGGGAGCCCCCTGAGAAACATGTGTGTATTGAAGCCCTCCAACAAGGATGCCACGTTTGCTTAGTGTGTCATTGGGCTGGGCATGCCTGTGCTTCTAAGCCCTGGAGGACAGGGAAATGCCACTTCCCTGCCCTGCACTGTTGCAGAAGACAGCTTTTAATGACTGTCAGATGTTTATCAAAGAGCAATAAGGAACTTTCTGATTTTCCAGGGGAACGTTTAGTGCACCTTTTCTTAAACCACCAGATAACGATGATGACCATAATTTTCAAAGAAAACCCTTTGCTAGGCACTGAAAAAGGAGGTGGTTTCCAGAGGCTGGCAGCACCACACAGCTTCCCACGACGTTGCAGGGAACTAGTGCAGGTAGCAGCAATGCCAAGCAGCCCAGCAGGGAGGCAGCTTTGTCTGCAGGTGTTGTTGAGAACCCCATTGCCCTGGACCGGCCTAAAGGAAGAATCACAGCAGAACCTTTGGAAACTGGTGGAGTGGTAAGCTTCCTTGACAGTCTAGCAGCAAGATCCACTGCTTCCTGTGTTCTGTGACAAAGAGGATAAATACTCTGGGCTGAGAATGATGCAAAAGAAGCCCTTAAAAGTTCTACAGTTCCTGCTTTCAGGCCCTTAGCGAGGGCTTGCTCGAAGCTGTAAAAAAGGAGTTTAAACATTCCCTAGTTAACCTCTTTCTTTGTCCCGTGCCTTCTCATGTCTCCAGCTGCTGTATTCATGTGCTTCCCCAGCTGGAAGGGAGCCAGGCACAGGGCAAGGGAGTCTGTAAGCTCAGAGATTCTTTCTTACAATATTTGGAGTGCACAGAGAAAGCGTTAGAGAAAAGCAGCAGTGGCCCTTCCCTGGACTGTTTTGCCCCCTTTTTCTAGGGTCTTACCCCAAAAGCTAATGGTTACCAACATACAGACTGCCATGCTGGTGCTTTTCCATTCCTGGTGGAGGGTTGAAGTTCTGACTGGTCTAGTTCATCACAACTGTCAACAAAAGCAACGGATGAATGTGAAGTCCTTGAACTCTGCATTGTCTAAGGTGTGACTCTTATATCTACTTTTATTGGTGTGCTACAATATATATCTGTGATCATAAACAGAGTTTGGATAAATACAGCTGAGACAACTGATAATGGCCAGGCTCATAAAAACATACAGTTGTTCATTGTAATTTAAAGGAGGAAGTGTTGTCTTTTTTCTAATGCTAACAACTTTCTCTGGCAGAACAGCCAGCTTTTCTAAGAGCATAAATGTGATTTTCACTGTACAAAACCTGTGTCTCTCCTGCTTTGTGTCTTAAACTGTGTGTAAAAATCTATATCTACACTGCACAAATATGCTTAACCTCTTTGAAGCTGATTGAAGGAAGGATTTCGCTAGTTATTTTTCAGGCAGTTCTTGGCTACTGGGTGCACAAAACATACAGAGTACACAAGACCCTTCCTCCTCTCCCTTGCTTGCGAGCAAGATAGGTGTGATGCTGTAGAAAAACATGTTTTCACCCTGTAAGCAAGCTGTGGTGCTGTACACGTGAGCATGATTTAGAGAAGCAAGTATCTTTCAGATGGCTTTTTTTCCAGAGACTCCTTCTAAGTGGACTTCAATTTTCAATTAAAAATAAATATTTCTCCTAATCTTTGTAACAGAAGGAATCACACGATGTAGCTAGTGCTTGACTAGATGTAGTTGATACTGCTTCCCAGGAAACTCAGAGTAAAACTATTCATAAGGCTGATGGCAAGTCAGAAGCTCTCCTGGAGGCAGCACAGTGAGATTTTTCCATTGCATTATCAGTGCTTGATGGGAAATTTGTCTAATGTGGTAAGAATCTGGACTGGAAGAGATGGAAACAGTAAACTAAATTAGAAAACTTTGGGTGTCACATGAGGTAACACCTGTTGGAGCAGCAATGAAGCTCCTGGGAAAGACTTACTTCAAAGGAATGTGGAGAAATGCGGTACCTTGCTTATGCATGGCGATCTCCCACCATGGCCACCAATGGATTCTGTCATAAGGACTCAGTGAAACAAAGCAGTCACATTTAAACATTTTGCTGGCAGATCACATGGAGTTTAACTACCCTGTGTTCCTGCTTTCAGCAGCTGAGGAGGACAAATACAGCAGACCCATCCCTTGCCCTTTCAAGCATTTTGCTCAATAGCATTTTTCTCTGTTTTCCTCAGTGACAGTGGTTTTGGAGGAGTCTGCCCCAGAGAAGAGGTCTGGGTGGGAGAAGAGGGGTAAACTGTGGGGCAGGGTATAGGATATTCTCTGAAGCCAAGGTTGTGATCATTTGCTCCATCACAGCTCCTGCCTTCTCCCTCACAGCTCTGCTGTAGGTTGTTCTTCCGTTGCCCTGTAAGCTCACAAACCAGCCTTTCACTGGGGAATGTGAACAGATGGACACTTCCAGTGTCTCCTCTGGCTTTTGCAAAGCCCCTGTGTTCAATGCTGTAGTGTCAGCAGTAGGATAATATGAATTTTATTCAGAATTCTGGTAACAGGGAGGATGGGGCCATTTAAATATCAATTGTTGGCTCCCGGCCTCATGAACCTAAGGACTAATTAGAGTGGGACTGGTTTTGGTTTAAACAGATTCTCTTACAAAGTTGTTGGGTTTTTTAGTATATATTTGATAAGAGGAAAAAATTAAAATCTGAGTAGTTAGATTAAATAAATTCAAAGCATAATTAATTCAAAGCACAAATCTGAAGTTAAAACAACCTCCTTTCCTCCCCACCCCAACAAAAAGAGGGTATCTGGATTTTTAGACTGGAAGGTCACTAGTGAGTGACAAATGAGATTTTGTTCTGCCCTTGGCCACACTTCTTGCTTGCAGGTTGCCCCTCCCCAGGCCAGACTCTGTCATCCTGCTGAAAAAGGGAGTGTAATGATACCGACCTATTTGGCAAAGTGCTTTGCGACCTGTCTGTGAAAGAGCTGGGGGTGAGCTGCCTTTGCAAACTTTGACTGTTTCACGTTGGTATGCTCCTTCAGCGTGGAAAACGTTACGTGCTAAATTTGGGCAGGCTTTAGTGTTTGTGATTCATTCCCAGGAAGCTCCAGACTTCTTTAAGCTCTTCCTTTATTTGCAGGTACTTGGTGACCGGTTTACTAAGCAGGCGGTTCTGAGGCTGCTTGCTGCCCTTGACACCGCTCGCCGCTCACAGCACTGAGTCACGCACCCCGGAGCCTGACACAACTCAGGCAAGAGGAAGGAAAAAGGCAGCCCTGAGCACAGCCCGGAGTGGTGGGGCCACAACTGCACCTCCCCGCGCCTGGGCTCTGCCGGTGCGTGAGTCAGGGCTGCCTGAGCAGGCAGCGGTGGCACTTCTGCCTTGATAAAAGAGCAGGACAAAGAGGAGCTGTTATCTGGTGTGCACGCACAAGTGCTCTCAGTGCGGACAGGGTATCTGGCACGTAAAACCGTGAGCTAAGCACTACATGCAAAAGGTACCTGTAATAAAAATACACTGAGAGCGTTTTGTTTATGGTTTTTTCCTTGATAAAATAATCTGCAAACTCTTTGGGCAGCTCTTTTCCTTAGTAACTTTCCTTTCTCCAAAGCTCTTATTTTATTAATATTTCTAATCCATAATCTGAAAAAAACCACAGAATTTTCAGAATACGCCACATTATTTTGAAGCCTCCTGCAGGGAACAGAAATGCAGTTGCAGCCTGCTCATGCTTTCTCATAGATTGATTTCAAACCTTGCACGTGAACACACTGTGATTTCTACTGGTGCCCAGAGTGACATCTTCCATGCAACCCTGCAGCTGTCCCTAAATGGGAGATTAGTGCTTTAACAAGATGTCTTTTTATTACTGTTATTGCTTGCTCACTAATGAAACAGGCTTGTGCTGTGTGCTATCAATTACATCGCAAATCATGTAATGTAATGACTCAGTACTCTTTTTTTTTTTTAAAAAAAAGAAAACATAGCTGGGAGTTTTATTCAGTCTTCTTATTTCATAGCTTCAGAATTTGTTATCCAAGTTCCTCATTACCACAGCTGTAGATAAAAACTTGAAAATCTGAATCTCCTAAGGCTCAGGAATGTGACAGAAAATAGCCCCCAAAAAGTCACACAGAGTTTGGTTCTGTGGGAGAGGAGAAGGTGAGGAGGAGGAGGAGATAAAAAAGCTGGCACAGGATATTTTGCAGCTAACGGTGCTGTCTCAGTGGGGCTGCTGGCAACATGTGGCTCTTGGGGCTCTCTGGAAAGTTTTTGCTGTTCAGCCTTAGAATCTGGATTCTTCCAGTCTTGTTTAGTCTTTCTGGGCTCTTTTGAAGGTCAACTGAGAGAAAACATGAATTAGCTCTTCCAGAGGGAGCTGCTGCTCCTCTCTCCCTGTTTGGTGATGCAGGGGAAGTGTCTAAAGTAGGGTGTTGTGAGAGAAATTAGCTGCTTCTGCTTTCTCCCCTTCCCCTGTAGTGAATTTTGTTCCCTGAATGAATGAGACAGATTTAGTACCGATTTTATTCCCAACAGTCCCCAATAGGAAACCTAAAAATACCTCCAACACCACACACATCCCTTGTAGTCCACAGCTTTTTCTGCAGCTGAGGCAAAACAGAGCTGATGTCATCGGCTATTTTTATACAGCAACGTCTGAAATACTTTATTTTTGTAATAGTGAAAGAGTGCAGTATACTTTTTGGTAAATAATTTAAAAGTTGTTACTTCCATTTATGTAAATTGACAAATAGCTGAACTTGGAAGAAGGTTTTTTTGGGTTTTTTTGGTTTTTTTGCAAATTATTTTCAACTTCTTAAGCACCGATTCCACCCCTGTCTTCTTCTCCTGAGTCTTCTCCAACAGCAAACAAAAAGGTAATGCCTGCCAAGGGTGTATCAAGCTCTCAAAGGCCACAGTGGCCTTTGGTCTCCAAATATGAGCAGGTGAGTAACTGCACTCTTATGCCCCAGGCAATGAGCAGAGAGTGCTGCAGGAGAGCTGGTACATTCATTCACAGTTCCTGGAGAAAGATATCGTGGTCCTGTCAGCCTCACATCCTCATGCTGCCTAGGCAGCTGTGATAAGCCACCAAAGCTTCACAGAGAAGTTCCTGAGAGGGTGGCAAAGAGCGAGAACCCAGATGTCCAACTTTGAAACACGAGGAATAGTTGTCATTAGCTGCGTCAGATACAGGCTGGGTGCTTTTCCAGCTTCTGGTTTTCTTCTCCTTCAATGCTGCTGAAGTGTTTGGGCAGACAGTCTGTTCCCTGTCAACTCCCACTGTCACTTTTTTCCTCAAATGTAATATAGAAGTGCTTGTACTTTTTATTTTTTTTTAATATCAAGAGTATCCCAATCTCTCCTGCTGTGTTTATGCTTCTGCCAGCAAATCACTGCTTCTGTCAAGTACTTGGCACCTACTTGCTGCTCACTAGCAACCCAGGTGGGCACAGCACAGCCTTTGTCTAAGAGTCATCCATTGGAGTGAAAAGCGTTTTTTTTTGGCAATTCAAGCCATTGCTAGTCTGCAAAATTGGAAAATAGAAGTTTGCTAAATGGAGCACAGAATGCTGCTGAATGCAGAACTGTTTAAAAAAAGAAATGAAAGCAGTGCAGGTCCTCTCCAATTTTGTTTTCTAAAAATCAAGTCAAGGAAATGAACATGTTTTGGGTTTTATTCAGGCCCTGCTTTAGCAGCATCTGTCTTATCTGGGGGAAACAGGTGTGACAAAGGTTGAAGGCAAAGGGCTTTTTTCCAAAAGGATTCAGGTACCTAATGTCAGTTTGAGATGTTTCTGTCTAAAAACAGAACCCCAAAACCTCCATACTGCTCTGGGGGACCTGAAAACCTAACTCCAGGCCTCTAGCAATTATCAAAGGGCTTTACATGAGCTCTGCATGAAATGGTGGTGGCAGCTTTTTAGCCACCCATTTCTGAAAGGGGGGATAAAAACATTTGTATTTCTTTATCACTGAAGGACATTTGAATTCGTGGCTTTTACTTCCCTGGAGAACATCCTTAGCAGCAAACTAGAGCATATCCTGAAGTGGTGCTCTCTCTGTTACAGCTCTTCCTGGCTCAGAGTAATTACATGTGTAATTATGAGGGTAGAGACAACCATGAAAGACTGACTCTGCCTGGGTGGTGGTTAAATACTCACTGCAGGCCACAGGTCTTACTCCAAGGATAGTGAGGTTTGTTTATCTAACTCTAGTACTCAGTGAATTTGTCTGTTTAGAAAGGAACAAAGCTTACTGAATCTTCAGAAAAGCTTGTATTAGTTCAGATGCAACGTTTGGGTCCTTTCCACATACAGAACACACAGACTCTAAAGGCCAAGGTCCCTGAGATTTAGCTGAGCAAAACTTTCTGAGACAGCCGTGTTCCGCTGCAAACCAGCACTGGCAGTAAGCACCAGCCTCATAATAGAAAGGTAATACCCTTGTTGCCTGCCCACTCAGGTGTGGGGTCAGACTGAGGTGTTTTCATAAACACAGTGTCACACTTAGTTGCATCTGCGTCATTTGCAGGAAAATAAAAGGCTAATCTTCTCACTGCTATCTTTCTCTGCTTCCAGATTTCTGAATTACTTTCACTGATTTCATGGCAGGAAATGCTGATCCTGTGTTGCAAGATATAGCCCAGCCTGGAATAGTAATTTAATTTTAAATCCTCAAGGTAGAAAACATATTCCATTAATGTCTTGCCACCTAAAGGGTCATGCTAAGTTTCTTCTTCAAGTCTTACTCAATTACTTGTTAATTTATATATACTTTTTCCACTGGTTTTTTTTAAATATATTTTTTCCTGACCACTATTATTAAACCACATGCCTCTAGGGTACAAATAATTTCTCCAAACCTGCACCATTCTCATATATCTGTGGAAAAGCAGTCACTGACTACAGCTGCTTGGTGGTCATCATGATGAGTGTGCTGTACTTGCTTCAGACATCACTGGGGAGTCTGCCTACATTCCCCAGCTGCTGTGAGACAGGGAAGGTGAATCTGGTCTGGGAGAAATGGAAACAACCTGAAAGGGTTTAAACACTTCCATCCAGTGAGGCTGAGGAAAGAAAGAGATGAAGCAGTGATTGGCAAAGAGCAGACCCCTCTGCATGGTGAGGGAACAAGAGGGGTCTGCAGACCCAGGGTCCAAGTGATTTACACAATCTGTCACATGTACGTGGCAAAACACTGTTTAGAAGATCTTGACCACATCTTGGCCCCTAGAAAGGTGGCCTTAGGATTTTTAGTTTGACCTGCTAAGAAAACACAAACCCTCAAGCAGGGCACTGTAACTAACCTGCAGAGCCAGGGCAGGCATAGGGCAAACTGTGTAATTTCACTATGGATTTACTAAGACAGTTACTTCCTTCTTGGGAGTTTGTCCTTTCAAATGCCCAAGTGCAGCCTCAAAACCTCCATCCTTCATGGGCACCTTGCACGGACACCAGCCTCCTCTGTATCTGCTATTTTGATGGAAATGAGCATAAATCTCATGGTGTGGCTGCCCTTATTTTTCTCTCTCTTTGAGATTCTGCAGAAGTTTTTATAAAGAACCAATCTTTCTTTTTTCCAAGCCTAGAAATTCCCACTCCTCAGAGCCATGCCACCTTCCTCAGAGTGTTTATGTCCTCTACCCAGGAAAGGATTACAAATTATGTCATGAATGCATTTTTTAAAACACACAACCTCTTATTACACAGTGTTTTTAAGTAAAATAGCAGGTGAGCTTGTTAACTCCATCTGCCACTCTTCTCATGGAGGACATGTTTTTTAAACAAGCTTTAATATCCTCTACTAAATAAAAGTTGTTTTCAACAGGAACACCCCGAGCCATAATCTTGATATACATATGTGCCCTTTTAAAAAAAAAGAAAAAAACCCCAATAATTTCCATCTGCCACTTTCTTAGGAAACATTGTGATATGTCATGAACTCAATTACACAGACCACTGGGGTGTGGACAACTGGTTGCTGCTTTTTAAAAACAAGTGTTGAAATAAAACTTTCCTTTAGGTGCAGCAAATCCATTACTGAACGTCCATCAAAGGGAACGGGCTCCTTTCAGCCAGCTGTGTGTGTTCCCTTACATCAGTGGAAAACTGCCTGGGCACAACCAGCTCGTTCTTATTGACTCCTGTAATTACAGGCAGGGTTAATAAATGTCACCAGTTACTGCAAAGGCTGCTCCAAATTCTGCGTTGTCTCTTTGGTCGAGTTGAGAAACAATGAAAAATTTCACCAGATCTGCTTTTTGGCCAAGTGTTCTCTGTGGCAGGGGATGCAACTTTCCCTGCTGAGGAGGTGCCTTGGGCTCAGTTTTCGAAATAGGTTCATTTATTTAGAAAAAGTCCAGGCTGAAGGGCTGAGGCACTGCTAATACAGGGGAGATTATAAGGAGTCAAAAGAGAATATGAGGGGAAATTCGGTGATCCCCTTGAAATCTGAATTTGGAAGCTGCTGGTAAAGATGAGAAGTGGGACTCAGAGTTGGTGGAAAGGTGTTTAAATTAAGTGAGCAAAGGCACTGGACAGAGGTAGATCGTTGAAAAAAAAGGCAGAAAAGTGGTAAAAATATTCAATAATCCTTTAACAAATCCATTTAACAAATGAGGCAGTGGGGGTCTCTCGCCCCTTTTCCACAGCTCCTAAGAAATCATAGTTAATTTTTTAAAGAAGCAGTGGAAGCTTCAAAGGCAAGAACTCCAAGGTTAAGATTTGCTTTTTTTAATTAGAGTATTTTTAGATATAAGCAGTTATAAATAATTCTTACTTACACACTAGATGTAACCATGCAGTGATCAACATCTGCTAATTGAACAAGGAGAACATCTTTTAGGGAGGGAAACAAGTTAGAAGTCCAGAGACAATCTACATTGCAAATCTAAGAGGTCAATCATGGTTATTATTCCTAACTTATTGTTCACAGGACATTGAATCATCTTCTCTGGAAAATCTACAGAAATCTGCCGTCTTACACCAGATTCTGAAAAAAATGTATCCTTTTTCAAATTACTACTGGCATCAGTTTCAGCTGATGCTTCAGGTGTCTTCAAATATCTATGTAATTGACTTATTTTGTGTTCATAGGACATACGGGTTAGACTCCGGTCACACTGCTTCAATGTGCATTGTAAATTGATATTAGATTGCTGAAACGACTTCTGGAAAGATTTAACACCTTCTTTCTCTCTTTTCATTTTGGTATGTCTTCTTTCACCTTCTTACGCAAACCAACCTGCTCTCTCTTAATGATATTTTGATCAACTGATGTGGGGGGAGGGAAGCCTGTCTGTTAGAGCTTTGATACATACAACAAAACTCCTACTGACTTTATTGGAAGAAAGTTCAGTCCAGAATCTGTCTCTCCTTTTGGTGTTTGTTGTTGTTTTGGGGTTTACGTGTGTGTGTTTTGATTTTGTTTTGTATTGGTTTTCCGTTATTTTATTTCGTTTTGTGTTTCTTTTTGGCCAAAATGCACCAACATGCTCTGAATATGTGTCTCTTGCATTCAGT
This sequence comes from Picathartes gymnocephalus, assembly GCA_013390045.1. Classification (NCBI taxonomy): domain Eukaryota; kingdom Metazoa; phylum Chordata; class Aves; order Passeriformes; family Picathartidae; genus Picathartes; species Picathartes gymnocephalus. The sequence goes on along the minus strand of WEKY01019210.1, from coordinate 33,400 downwards.
AAGGCACAAAAAGAGAGCTTTATAAGGTTCCCATGACTTGTTTATTATTCAGGAGGTGTCTGTGTTTGATGTGGTGGGCACATTGTGCCGTGTTTGTCACACCTGTTTGGTTCTCAGCTGAAACCCACTGGTGCAAAGCTGCGGCCCATTGTGCTAAGCAGACTGGCCTCTTGTGAGTAAATGATATGTGCTCCCCTGGCTGAGTGAAACCTTGATGAACTTGTATCAAAGGGTTTTCTGAACTCGTTTTTAGGACCATGATGTGAATTATATGGAGCAGGTGTGAGTGCCAGGGAAAGGTGGAGGTCGGTGTCACACTTCACAGCAGAAAGCCACCCACCATCAAGGCTGCTTTTCATGTCCTCAGCCAGTGTAAACCTACTGGAAACAGGAGGCCCTCTGAGGCTATGTGCAAGCCTGAAGGAACAGAGCAGCCCTTTGAGGGAGGAAATCAAAGACATTGGAAAAATTCCTGCTTCAAATCAAGGTAATTTGTAATGACTTGTAAGTCAAGACTGGACTGAAAAAAACCCATCGTGATTTAGAAAAATCCTCTCCCTTGACTTCAAAGTAAGTAGGACACTTTCCAGATCAAATTGCTTGCCTCAGTCACCTCAGCTAGCAAAAGATGACTCTGCAAAGGGAGCTGGCTACAATTCCTGCACGGTGGTGCTGCCTTCTGTGAGGAGGGGGCATGTGTTGTCCTGTCACATTGTGCCATGTTGCAGGCAGTGAGAGAGTGTCCTTGAGGGTGGCAAACAATTGCCTTGACTGGGAAACAGGGCCTTGCTCTGTGCTTTTGCCCCAAAGGGAACAGTAATGCTTGGATTTGACCCTTTTTCTGCTGCTGGTGTTGGGTTAGAGCTACCCAACACCTGCAGTCTTTCATCCTGGAGATATAATGTCTGATGATGCCCTAGAGATACTGGTAAAGTGCCTTAAAAGGGACAGTCTCTGGCTTTACTTCCAACAAAATTCATGAGCTACTACAACTGACAGAACTTTTTTAAGTATGAGGGAAAAGTGTGTAAGGGTTGATGAAACTTTCTTTTAGCAAAACAATTTTGGATGGCTCCCAGTGGTTTGAGAATGCTTATATTGTACACATTCAATAATGTCAGCTGGGAAGTCATTCTTGTTCCTGTGTTTCCCGAGACACTGATTTATTTATTGTTGTTCTTCTGATAATGCTCCTGAGTATTCAGCGTTTGATACTGCAGAAGAGACCTCAGCTTACAGGAGAAATTCCTGAGCATTTCATGGAGACGTCATTTCTAGTCCAGCGTGGGATAAACCAGAATCATGAAGTAATAGCCCTTTGGGTATCCATGCTCTGTGAGCTGCTCTGGGTAAGTATTTGGATTTTGTATCTTTTTTTTTTTTTTTTTTTAAACTGAATTGGCTCTTTCCTCCCTTGAGGAAAGGAAGCCCCAGGAAAATCCTGCCATAAAAGGATTCTTTGCACCAGTCCCACTAGGTTAAAATGGAGACTCTTCACCATGAAAATGTTTGTGCCTCTGGGAGAAGTTTCACCTGTTAAATTTGCATGTTTTGGTGTGCAAGATCTTTACATTGTGCCTTGAAGGGAGTTAGGAAAGGGAGATGCCTGCAGTAGTTATGACGTAATTTTTTTATTTCAGCAACTGGAATTGGGGGTGGAGGAAACAAACAGAAAAGTAGAAGTGTTAGGAATAGAGTAAGTTACTAAGAGTGGCAAAAGGAGTCTGAAAGACTGCCATAAAAAGACTTCCTAAAAAGCTAGATAATTTCTTCACTATGTCGTCATATATCTGAGAAGTTTTGTAAGCATTCTTATATATTTCTGATTACTTAAAAAAATTGGTAGAGCTGGATTACAATGTTATCCAATATCAGCATACAGTATGTAATTCTAAGGCAGTAGAGTTACAAAATTCAAAGACAGTTTGATCAAGGTTTTTTTAGATGATGTTGGATGGTACAACGTGTAATAACAGTTTCTTCCTATAAAGGGGGAAGAACATGTTCTGCCAGTTCTGAAATCAAGGGTTACAGAATTTGCAGAAGTGGCCTTGGTTGAGGCTTTGCATTTCAAAGCTGTCATCTTCTGAAGTCACTCCTAGCAGAGCTGGGTTCTGTTGGTGCAGACTATCACGCCAACATGCACAGCCTCACATGCAACAGGTAATGTTGGAGCAAAGCCTTCTGGCTGGATTGAAACCTCTCATGATTAGCAGGTAACTTAAAAAAAAAATAATTCCAGTTTCTCAAAGCCAGCATAAACCCCTACCAACCATATTGCTTAAATAATGCAAGAGAAGATCTCGGGTATGCACTGACATCTGCAAATCAGAGTTAATTATTCTTTGCAATACACTTTTCAGAAATAATCTCCTTTATCACTTCTTGGTGAGAGGCATCAGCTGCCAGTAGAAAGAGCAGGGATAGACCACAATCAAGCATGACACATACTGCAGCAGAATGGGGCAAGAAGTAGAGTTGGGTTAGCCAGAGCTAAGTCTTTCACTTCTCTGTAACCTTCATTTGGCAGCTTGCTTTAACCTCCAACTAGAGTCAGTTGTGCCGTGCATCATCCTCTTACTTACCCTTTGCAGTCTGGAAATACAATGAAGAGTATGCTTACCTCTCTGATTAAAATCCTCCTAGCAGGGCTCATTTGAAAGAAGAAAATGTCACAATGGAGTCCAGACAACAAACAAGCAAAAAAAAAAGTTAATAGAGTAGTGAATTTATAAACATGAAGTAGGGGGCACTTGACATGAGTAACAGTTGCAGGATGCTAAGAACAATGACTCTAATTCTCCTGGTGTTTTATTAAGGATAGGGCAGAAGAAAGGTCTTTAGGCTGCTGTAAGAAAGGTGAGAGCTTATGCTTTTCCAGGCTAACATTTGCCAGCCAAACAACATGCACAGGATTTTTAGGAACATAGGTGAGTAAAGGAAACTGAAAGTAAATGCCTGGGGGAGGGTTAGGCTCTTCGTTTTTCCCTCTTCTGGGAAGAAGATGTGTGCAAAAAAATTTATTTGCATTGTTTTATATCAGGCCCATCTCTTTCACCAATCTCTTCTATGTGAGTGCTTTTGGATGCACATTTATACTTTGATGGCAAGAGTAAGAACAGGGTGTAAGGAGAGAGAAGACTTTTCCTGGCCAGCCTGCTGCATTCTGGAGTTCTTCAAACTTCATGGTGGCCTGGTTACATGCCTGGTTTCTTTTCCCTGTAAGTGTTGAGTGACACTGTCCGTGATGGAAATCACAGATGTAGGCCGGTTTCACACCCGCTCCCTCTCAGCTCCATTTAACAGTCCCTCCCTCTCACCTCCACCCGTGGTTTACGGCCAGCTTAGTTAGGTTCTTTTGCCTCTTTTAATATAAAATGTGGCAGGTGCTGGTGGCCTAGACTAAAGCAGTGTGATGTAGCTTTAAATATGACTTATGTCTTCTAGCTATTCCTTAGACTAGAAAAGGGTATTCCTTCTTGCATCAACCTAAAACATAGTTGAAAACTACAGCTATCCATCAGAAGAAAAGAGTAGGAAAACTAAAAACAGTCATTTGGTGCTCTTTTGCTTTATCCTTCATACAGCTTATTTTTTGCGTGGATATTTTAGAAGTAAACCTTCCTTAGATTCCTCCCCTGGACCAGACAACATGAGCTTCACTCAGGTTAAATACTGTTTCCAAGGTAGCTCCAGTGCAGTTCAGGCACTGAAAAGAGGCACAGAGCGTGGCAGTGCTTGGAACAAATATGTGTATGACAGGAGTAACGCCCTCTGTATCTGGTGTAAATATGTCAACGTGCACCTTGTTCATATTTTAACAGTGACTTAGTCAAAAGTGGGAGGTGGTGGTGGTGAATACAAGCCAGTAAACTTAAGAGCCTTCTTCTCATGAACGTGTAATGGAGTCCTTTTCACTCTTTCAACCTTCTTTGAATTCAGCTGGATTAAAGCAGTGAACAAACAATTTATAGTTGTTTGCCAGGAGTATGAGGATCCACAACAATGACAGTGTAAAAGAAACAAGCTGAAATGCCCAATAACCTCCTCAACACCCAGCAATTATGCTGGTACAGCAGAGAGCATAACGGAAGTGCTGGTTAATAAAACAGTTACTGAAGTAATTCTAAAACATTTTTTCTATTTTTCTGCTGAGCAGCATAGGAGAGGTTCCTAACCATCAGTGGCATGGAGGGGGCTTTACAGGAACAGGGATGAAGGAAGGGGAAATCTAGAGAAAGAGAGTCTAGGCACCTGAGCATAGAGCTTCCCCTTGAAACTAAACAAAGATTTTTTTCTTTTTTTTTTTCATTCTCTTTCCTAGAAATGTGAAAGTTTTAGGATGCAGTTACCTTAAGCATTTTCTGTATCAGCAAGTCTCATTTAAGGAGACTACTGTTCTCTTGCTCCTGTGTCTGTGCTGACACGTGCCAGCCTCTCACTCTGTCAGTGCAACCACCTGTGGTGCTGCCTGCTGGATAATTTCCCCTGCCAGAGCACAAGGAAGGCCACTGACCACCCCTGTGTGCAGCAGCAGATGCTGTATCGAAGATCTTGATTGGTTTTTCTGGATACAGACACACAAAACCAGTAGATGATAGTGCAGTAATAGGACATTAAAAAAA
>WEKY01019210.1:15802-28742 GCA_013390045.1 Picathartes gymnocephalus | reverse complement strand
AAAAAAAAAACAAAACAGAAAGTGGCTCTAGGAACTTGGAGTACAAGCCCTTAAGAGGGCATTGACCTTTGATTTCTGCTTACAGATGCATTATTAATTTTAGACAGATCACTTTACTTTCCAGAACACTATTCTGATCCTTCTTGCCACATTTTCAAAAGTGAAAAATAACACATTGGGATGTCTAAAACCTCTGCTTCCTACCTTCCCGATAAGATCTCTGTGAACCATGTTTATCCCTTCTCTTTTCCTTTACAGAAGGCAGAAGCTGCAGATGTGAATGAAAACTTAGACATGTAAATATTCAGCAAAATTTCATTGCGCTGCAGGAAGAAAACCTGCCTGACTGTCCTCAGTTCCTAGCTGCTGTGCACAGACTAATCTTTTACAACTTCAGTGCCTTGTCACAGATACTGTGTTGATGAACCAAGACCTGTTTGCTAATAAATATTCTAATTCAATAAATTGGCAGTGGGGGAGGATCGCAGATCATATCTTACATAACTGCCAAAGGATATGCAAAGCCTTTGATGGCCTCCTGAATAATGTTAGGTACACTTGCATTTTGATGAGAGTAACCTCCTCCTCCTGAGCGAGGCAGAAAGCGATTTGTGCCCTAAGGAAAGGTACGTGACAGAGGTCTGTGTTCTTAGAAGGCAGCACTAAGCAGTGCCAGCAATATCCGGTAGATCAAATGTTTCTAGGCTCTCATGTTTCTGGTCTGTGAAATCAGATTCAACTGCTGGCTCCCAGGGAACTTACAACGTAGCATGCCCAGCTAAAATACTGCTTTGAAAACCAAACAGCACTAAATGCATATTACATCTCCTTCATCACTACTGCTGGGCATCACAGCAGGCAGTTGTTAATTCCAGCTGCATTTATAAGTGGGCTCTTGGGCAATGAAACATTAATTCTCCAATGTCATTTGCTATGCCGGCCACAAAGTCAATGCTGAATTACTCATGTTTGCCAATGTTTGGTTACTGCACCCAAAGAGATTCTCATGAGCTCAATCCCCTTGTTGTCTTCACTAAATAAATCAAAAAGTAAAATAAAGTTGTCTTTCAGCCAAAGCCTATAGTGGCATATGGAGGATCTCTTCCTTACAGCTAGTAATAAAGGATGCACAAAGACAAGTATGTGTTTTTCCAGACTTGCTATACACCTCTGACTAAAAAAAAAAAAGTATGCATATATGTATATATATATATATACACACACATATATATATATTAAAAAAATATATTATGCCTTGAAATTTGAACTTTGCTTCCAGTTCAGTCTATGGCTGAGTCAGCAGAGGAGTCAAAATGAGTTGCAGCTGAATGTTCTGGAGGTTAGAAGTAAAGGGAGCAAATGGCTGTGCCCAGTGATGTAGTATAAGAACCAGAAAGGAAATCGGTGGCATTAAAACACTGAAAGTGGCAGGTTATAGTCACTAACAGGCTTTTGCTAAGCTTCTGGTGTTATGTGAGTCACATGAAGGCACGTTTTGGACTGCAGTCAATGTATTGGTGGTAATAACTGTGATGTTAATTACACAAAGATCTCACCCTTCACACTTGATGCACATCAACTTTGTATTTTGCCGCTGAGACCTCAATGATGCTGAGCATATTGAAAAAAGACTGATTGATTGTGAAACCCAGTAGGTGCTGCAGCAGAAAGCAGTATGATAAATGGAGTGAGTTGAGAAATGTGCTTTTTTGGTTGTTTCTGTTTTCATCAAGGGTGACATTTCAGCCTTATGTGGATAGCTTGACTAAAACCTAGGCAACACTTATGGACCATCTAAGCTTTGACTTATTTGGAACACTATCAGAGCAGGGTGTTTTTGGAGTACTCACTCCCATGTGGAATTTCACTCTTTAGGTTTATATTATCATGCCTCATTGCAAAAACCTGGTAAAAACTCAGCTTGAATATGACTACACTCTCCAAATATTCTTCCCTTAAGCTGACCTCTTTGCATTCCTTACCTGGCTACATTTAAAGCTGCTGACACTTTTATGTAAAATTTGGTATCATCTACCTGAAATAGAAGACCAAATCCAGCTGTTTTCTGCAGTAAATAAGAACAGCTACTGTAACTTATTTGTCCAGGTGGCTGTACAACGCTCCCTGACCTTTTGTTAGGTTTTCTTGTTGTTGGGCTTTTCCAATTAGCATCCTAGAATGGAAAAATTGTATTGAAACAAAGGTTTAAGCACTAAGGATCAGTATCTCCTATTTAATGCCTTGGACAGGGAAGCTCTGTTGGACAATTTTGTTTTTTACAAATGGCATCACTATCAATACTGAAGCCTGTAACAGAGTAAAGTAACTGAGGTGTCAGAACATGGCCTTCCACCACACATTCTTTTGGAATCTTTTATATTCTCATTGTATTTATGGTTCACCCCATGAAGATCAGAGTGAGCAGAGGTAATGCTGAAATTACAAATCACTGGATCCAACATCAGTATAACTTCCTGCTTAGCAAAAAGACTCCCATGGAGGGTAGTACAAAAAGGATTATCTGCTCTGCTAAATCCCATCCCTGCAATCACCTGACCAAACCAAGTTCATCTCATGCACCGGAGGCTACAGGACTTCTCCCAGCATCTTGTAGCAGCCGTAAAGTCTGAGGTGAAAGATAAAGCACAGCACACACCAGCCTGTTCACCTTTGCCTGGTGAAGGTGAACAGGGTCTTCACCCTGCATCTTTTAAGATCTAACATTTTGTTCTTACAAAATTAGTCTGAATGTGATTAGCTTTTGCCATATTGTGGCATATTACAAAAGGGCATTGGGTGCAATTCACCACTGTGAGGCATCTGGTTTTGCCTGCTCACCATTCGCCAATGAGATCTCAGTGTGGAAATGTGAGTGATGTTCTAATTTTGCAGTGATGTCTTCATTTAGCAGTGTTTTTTTTCTTAGAAATCCTTTCCAAACTGTAAAATCAAAATTTAATAGTATCAGCAAGCCCCTGCCATAAAAACCAGATTGCACTTGCATTGGTCAAAATAAGAGTAATACAGCCAAAGAGTCAGTGATCAAGGCACCATCCACTATAAAGCTCTAGGAATAGGCTAGGAATTTTTCAAACAAAAGATACTTTCATTTTGCTTTAAACCAAGAAGAGTTACTTAGGCTCTGAGGTCCTCTGCATGCTTACAGATGCTGCTGGACAGAGTGGGTTGCCTCTGAACATGTGGAAGCAGAAGAGCTGAAGGTGAGAGAGGAGTTGCAGGGAGGATTCCATCCCTAAGGAAGGCAAGCAGCAACCTTAAGGTACACCTTCAATGACCACCTTTCCCTGGGCAAGCCTTGCAGTTACCAAATTTCCAGTCCAGTGCCCTGCAGACTGGAAAGGTGGATGGAGGGCAGCTGTGAGTCTTGGGCAGCCCTGCAGGGGAGTTCTGGCAGAAAGAGCTGCAGATGGGCAGTGTTGAACCATTGTGGCACAGCTCTCCTCAGCCAGCAGCACTCTGATCCTGAGCAGCTCTGCTCTCCTCTGGTAGCTCTGGCTGCAAGAAGCTTGCAGCCACTCTCTCCAACTTCCTCCCCAGACAGACAGGCTGTCTGGGAGGCTACGTGCCAGGGTTCATGCTGTCCCAGGGGTTCAGCCCCTAGTTAGGAGGATTTAGTTACTAACACATTTGTAATACTGATGCTGTTAGTACTTACAGTACTGTCATGGGTTTTACAGAAGCTGCATTTGTTTGCTCCTACATGAATGAGTAGAAACAGAAAGGCTAAATTTTCTTCTGTAGTGAGAAGGGGAAAACAATGCTTAAAACCTTTTCCCTGATGTCCTCACCCACTGTGCCGCCTCACCATAGAGGCTGACAGAAACAGAGAACTTGGGCCAACATGCATTTCTCCTTGTTTTGCAAACTGACCAAGTTCCTCTTTCAGACGTGAGGTAGTACGTGTGTGTACACAATGTGAGACCAAACTGTTAGCTAATCCCCTGTTATGGAATCTGTCTGACAAAGGGGTAGAGCACTGGGACATTTTTCTTTTCTAAGTTGTTTAAGTAAACAGAATTAAATCTCTTCTTGGCCAGTTTTAAAAATCAAGTCATAAAAGCCTGGAATAGTTCTGTTGTATACATTTCCCTTGGAAAGTATCTGCTTCAGTTTTTCTCTTTGTTAATCAGGTCTGAGACATCCATTAGAGAATAGTTTATTCCCAGCTTTAGTTAATATTTTTCAAGTGTGCTCTATTTGTATACATTAATTCCTGCCCTCTCAGCTCTCAAAGATTATCTAAGGACAGGACAGCTAATGGCTAGCTGAAACCAATTAAGTTTTTTTCCTGATGTCAGAGTAAGGACAGGTGAAATAGCTGTAGAAAACACCTTCTTAAATTAGCTGTGGCCATTTTCCCTTTTGTAAGACTCTTTCTGGTTTTTTGGGTTGTTTTCCTTGAGTTGTAGGTTGTTTAAAAGTAGGTTCATTATTCAATGCATATGACAAGAAAACCTATTTAAATTCCGATGTCTTTGGGGAGTTTGTTCACATTATGCATTTATCCTGTGTTATCTTTTCTGTGGTAACTGCTACCTGAATGCACTATTTCTTCTGTACTCATTCTGATACTTACCAAGCAAGCATAAGGTGAGGAAAATGTTTGTGAGATGATCTCTGTCATCTTACCAGGACTTAAATTATTTTTAGAGCAGGGTCACAGCAGCTGGTGCAGTCAAAAGCTAACATTGTGCAATCTGGGAGTATTACCGTTGCATTCGTCGCCACTTTGGGCAGATCCCACCCTTGCTAGCAGTAGTAAGTTTGTTTTATTTCTTTCGCTTCCACTGTTACCACATGAAGCAAGGAATTAGGACGTACTCGTGTAGAGTTCAATCTACAGTTTTAAGAGTGCTGCCACTTTAACTGCTCGTTTCTTTCCTTTCCTACAGGTGTATTTGTTTTCAGACCATTCAGTTTATTATTCTAGCCACAGAATAATCTCTGCACAGCTTTGTAAGTACTGTTTTGTGGGAGGACCCGAGGGAAGAGTGGGAGGATGGTCATTTTCAGGGTCAGTGCAGCCTTGGGCATCCTTACACCGATTGTGATCTACACCTCTAATTAGGGCTTTGGACAGGGAGCCTGGCCTGCATTGAGTACAATTGTTTGCAAAACCCCCTGACCTAAGGCACTTCCATGCAGGCAGGTGCACATTACTTTCAAGTAGCTCAGCCTGAATTAATCCTTGAACTGTCAGTGCAGGAGAATGAAATGCAGAAGGGAGAGCTCCTCCTGTTGGGGACAGCGCCGGGAAAATGTGGCCAGGCAGCTTCCAGACCCAGGGTGGCAAGAGGATGTTGCACTGTGTGGCCCTCTCACTTCAAGTCTCTATCAGTTATCTGTGTTCTGAACAAATAAAATGTCAAAATTTTCCCGTCCTGGAAGAAGGAGGTTTCTTTGAATAGATCAAAGAGGGCATTGGAGCCCAGACATAGTGACTAAGTTCATCCTTTGAGTGAGAGCACATTTCCCATCCTCACCTGACTCTTTTACCCTGTTCTTAAGACTACTGAGTATCATGACAGCCTGTTTTAGAGGGGATTGGAAGAGTGCATCCGGACAGAGTGTTAAACACTGGCTCAATCAAATAGTTCACCTTTTTTTTTCACTCTCCCCTCTTAGGTTTTTTAATCAGTTAGAGCTTACAACTCTATAAAATCAAATATTTCTCTTCCTGGTGGTATTAAATTCCATGCAAAGCTCTGTGGGCCAGTAGCCAGAAAAACAACAAAGCCACCTTGAAAGTATTTATCTCTGGCAATGCCTTATACTTCTGATTTCTCTCTGTCTGAAGTTTTCAGTGCATTTGAAACTCTCCATGGAGTAAACCCTACCAGTAGGGCTATCTCACTTTTCCAATTGTAGAAAACAAAAACCAAAGGAGTTACAAATAGAATTAGGAGACTTCTTTTTGTTTTTAGCACTACCCAAGTCCCCTGGCGAGAAGAGGGCTGCTCACAGAGCATTTTAATGCCTGATGTGATTTCTTGTGATTTCTTGGTCTAGAAGGAGATGCTGTGTCTCCTGATTCTTGGTTGTGCACCTCAGTGATGCTGCTGACTGTTCCCTTTCTTTAGAAATGGTGTTACTGGAGATTCAGGCAGTATTCAAGGCAGTACAAACAAGAAGAAAAACTTTGGTGTCATGTTGGATCATACATGCAGAATTTTATGAACTATCAAGGCCTGATCCAAAACTCTTACAATTACCCATAGTTCCACATGATTTTGGTTTTATTTTCCAACACTGGGATTCCCTTGCTATAGGAATGAGCGGATTTTTTTTTTCTTTTTATGTCTACCTTGAGTTTTGCTCAGCACTGCAGATGGAGGTATTTTGGAAAGCATAGTTCTGTGACATATTTATATGATCAGCTTGAACTATGAACTAGGAGAGGAAAATCTAAAGGGGATGACAGGAATTCAGAGACTTGTTAAATTAGTTTGAAAATTCCAGGAATTCAGATGGAAATCTCACAATGGTCGGAATGGCATGCTTGTGATGGTGCCAAAAATTTTAAATTAACTTGTAAATTAAAACCAACAGTCAGATTTTTAATTTCATGAGATTGTGGTAGGGCTGAAGGAACCAGCAGACATAAAAAAATGTTGAAAACACAGGTGCTTTTTAAAAAACGGAAGGAGATGCCCTCAAAGACATCATCTGAAATAGACTGTATTGATAAAATGGACAGTTAGGGTACGTAAATCAGTGCTGCAAACATACTAGGATAATCAAATAAGAGGGCGAGACTAGTTAGAACTGGTCTCTACTAAAGAGGAACAAAAATATGTTGCCCTTACTGGCAGAATAGAATTGTTTCTGCCCCAAGGCAGCTGAATCTCTAGAAACAGCTGTAACAGTTCTGCTAAACATAATTATAGTTGTCAGATGAAAAGAAGACATGATAAGATCAGATAACTCCACCATTCAGAACTGGAGTCCACTGAAATCAATTAGGTATTTCCAGGTTACTTTAAAGGACATTGGATCAGCAGAAGGACCTGCTTAGGAACTGAGATATTTGTGGTTTTGCAGGTTTGTGGTCTTGAAAAGCACTGCTACAGAGAAGGAAAACTAGAAGTTTTGAGGAAATGTCCTGCTCTGTGATGCTGATGTGTCACCTCCTGCCTGCTCAAGAATCCATTGATGGAGAGGCAAACAAGGGGAGAGGGGGAGCTCAGTGTGAGGGTGCAACATATCATAGATAAACACAAGCAGATATGGCTTCAACTATGAAGCTTGAAGTCACAGGTATTTCAACAAAACTCACATGTTTTGAAGCTGAGTTTTCTTGAATTCTGAATCAGAGAAAAAATGCAAGTGTATTGCAAATCAGATAAGCCAGCGCTGACAGCTATATGTAAAAGTTAAACTTAAATGCCTGTGTACTATCTGGACTGTGGCATGCATATGTGAGGGTTAAACAAAAATTAGTTTAATGAAGGAACAGATTTCTCTATCAAACTTCCAGCAACTCCAAAACAATCTAAAAATAGGATGTTTCAAAACTAATATCTTGACAATGTTCTTGCTAGATAATGACCTAAGCATATGGGAAACCTGATGTGGCTACCATGCATCAAACTGTTGACATGAATGGTGAGAGTCTGGTATGTTATTTAAAAAATAATTGGGGGAGGGAGGGCTATTCTGAAAGAAATAAGTCTTGCTGGAAGCAAGTCTTTTGCATTTTAGCCAAACAACCTTTTTGAACATAACATTGACGAGAACAAGGAGCAAAAGTGGTTCCTCACTTTTACTTTATACTTTACCTTCAGAGGGAAACTCCTTTCATCCATGTCTTGAAAGATGGTTGTCCCTGCTAGACTGTAGCAGAGGTCTCCTAATGACAGTTTTAACAGATAATTGCCTGCTTTGAGTCAACTTATAATAGGAAACACAAATGATAATTTAGATTTCTCAAGAACCCTGATAACATTCTTAGTCATGAGAAAGGATTCCTGTGAAGGAGTTCACAAAGAGTAATAAAATTATTTTATAAGTAACAGCATGGTTGATATTAACAGTAATCCTTACTTTAAACCCCTGCATGTGTGTGAAAGCACATGTGTGTGAGTGTACGTGTGTGCAGAGAGAGTAGGAGAAAGCTTTATTTTTCTGAGTGATGGTGTTGTTTAAAACAAATATGTGAGTTATCTTTAAAGCAGTGTAAATTTAAACGCTAAAAAAAAAAAAAATTAAATCCAAGTTTAGGTAAGAGTATATTTACGACAGTACTTGACAAATCTTTTTATAGTAGTCAGTGGGACTTTTCTACTTCATGGTGGGTCCAATCCTTCAGGCATTTTAATACATGCAAACTATTGCCTGAAAAATCAATGTATTTTACAGTGGGATATTCCCTAAACAGACTAAGCAGACTATTTTTTCCCCCAAAGCTTTAATTAAAAAAAAAAAAAAAAAAATCTAGCTGCAGTTTCTAAGTATCCCGAGGTATTTTCTTCCAGCAGCATTGCCGACAGAGCCTCGGAGCCCCCGGGAGGCAGTGTCAGGGTGCAGCCGGCCGTGCGGAGCAGTCTCGGTGCCGCAGCGCTCCATCTGCCGCTGCGTGGGGAAAGTCTCCCGCGCACCTCTGCCTCCCTCTGCCGCCCTGGAAGCCGCCTCCGAATGATTTTTGATGGCTTAGATCAACCTGTGGCGCTGCTTCCACGCTGGGGGAGAGTTGCGATATTCAGCCCGTGGTATCACCTTACTTCCCTCCTCTCCGACATCGCTATTCAGGCATCTTCTTCCGTCATCGAGGTTAGCGGCTGAGATCGTTTTTCAGCCTTTTAAGAGCTGAGATTAGGAGGCCAAGGATCTCTGAAAGACTCCCTTCTCAAACCACAACTAGCTGTGACTGCCAATTCCTCTGGCTGCCAATTCTGCTGTGCATAAATTGGTGGTCTAGAAAAGGGGCAAGTACGAAGAAATCTATTGCTAACGTCAGATGTATTAATTTATTATCTGCGTTTGTAATGTCTGGTCAGTGACGTGGGTCAAGGGCCAAAAACCCCCTTTGAAACAGGGGAAAAATATCGGCATATATGGAGTTATCCATTCAGTTAAAACAGATTTTTAACTGCAGTGCCAATCAATCTACATGGCCAGCACTGGCTAGAAAATCTCAAGTGAGAACTCTGTTCTTCAAGGGGTCCAAAAGGGGTTGCTATTTGGATTTTGATGTTTTACTATGACAAAAAGCTGTATTCACTATGAAAAATTAAATATTTGTATCAGAACATGGCAGTAGAACATATTCAGTCTTGTCTGTTTCTCTAAAAAGAAGTGACTTAAGAAATCAGTTCATTTTGAACAGCATTACCTTTCCAAGTGGAAAATTATTCAGGCAATGATATTTATCATTGTTTCTTCAGCTTCTGAAAACAATACCAGAAGTTAATAGCAGCTTATGTAGACATATTCTGATCTTTTGCAGGACAGAGAAACTAAGCTGACTCTACTTTTCCACCTGTAAAAGTAATTTTCTTTGGCTAAAGTCAGAGTTTACAGCTGGCTCCTTGCAGTGCTTTGCACGCACACAGCACAGGGAAGATCCCAAACCTCCCAGCTGCTGTGAGTGGAATGGGAGTGATGCTGGAAGGAAAATGAGCTCATCTGGGATGAAGATCAGTCCGTGTGTAAGTCTTCAGGTGTTCCCCATGGACCCTTTCACCGGCAGCTCTGGATGACTGGAGGAGGCCTGGAGTCTCTCAGGCGTTTGTGGTGGCTCAGGGCCGGCTGTCAGGCAGACCATGTGAGTTGTGTCCCAGCCTCTGGAATACCACACAGGAATGGGAGCCTGGGGTTTGTACACAAATTGTGGCGTTTCTTTGTCGAGTTGTTGTCTTTTTTTAACCATTATTAATTTAAGGAACTACCTTATCTGATGAAATTCTGATATTATGTTCTTGCTGTTGTTTTTTTTTTCTTCTTCTTATTTTTCTTTCTTTCTTTCCTGCTTTAATTACCAGGACAGTGCTGCCCATTGTGATTTCTCCTCCCTGAGATCTTTTCAGGCCTCACCACCTTTGCTTGCCTTGCTCAAGCACCTGTGGCTTTTTTCTTCCCCTGAGTCCCAGTTTCAGCAGCTACCCTAGCCCTGCTGGGAGCCCCTTGCCATCATTGCTGTGGCTCTGTACACTGCTGCCTACAGAGCTCATAATAATCCCCGCAGGGAGACAATACACTCAGGACTTCTGTGGCAACACTTCCCATGTGGGAGCTCTTGCTTAGGACTGAGTTGGCTGCAATTCCCTGCTCCTATGAAGCTACAGTTTGGAAGAGTGAATTTTGGTTGTTAATGCTGCCTCATTCAAGGCACTCTGTTCCTCCAGAATGCCCTCCTCCCAGTGTTGTGCTGCTGGGAAATGTCACTGCCATGTGCCACCTCTTTTTTTTTTTTTTTTTGCTTTGAAATCAATGCTTTAACAATATTTTCCTGAATGATCCAGTTATCCTTGTTTTCACATGATGAATTTGTATTCAAATTTGTATCCAGCTTGCCTGCTGGATGATGGACTGAAGATTAAGTTGAATAAATTATATAAATTATGGCCCCTTTTAAGACAAGTCTCTGTCCCTATATCACTTGTACACTGTCCAAGTGTGTTGGAGGTGTTTGATAGAAAATGCTCAGTTAATTTAGATGTTGCATGCCTGAGGTTTGACAACTATTTTTAGCCTCTTAGATGGAGTTTCAGTGGAAGCTGGACTCTGGTTTTGGTGGATGTCTATTGGGAATCCTAGGTTTTGTTCTCCTATGACTTAGGGGAGCAGCTCTGTGCTCCTGCTGTCCCTGTGCTGCTGCAGAATGATCAGCCCTTCCTGGGGGAGGATAAACAGGTTTCCAAATCCCTGTCTCTAAGGAGAGAGCACGTGCAAAACTTTGAAGAATGATCCTGAGCAAATATTGCAAGAGTCTGCAGACTAGAGAGATACTCACTCAACCTCTATGTGGATGTGCTCCCTGTACTTCTTCTGTAAAACTTTGAGGAAGGCGTTCTAGCAAGTTCTGGACACAAGTGATTCAAAGCCAGTATTCTCCATGCATTCTTCCTTGTATGGAACAAAAAAAATCATCAATGTGCAGGCCACTGGGCACCAATGCAGCATTGTTTACACATACATGCATGTTTCCATGCATGCCTCTGGCCTATCAGATCGTTTTGCTGACATCTGTCAGTAGGTTATCATAGGAGTTTTATAAGATAAAATGATCACCAGAAGTAGTGTTCCTTTTTACTGTAAGTTTGATTACAACACAGTGTCCTGCAGAGTATACCTTGTTATTGGGACATTGGTCTAAATAAAAATAAATTTAGGGGTGGGGATTTAAAAAAAAAAATTGTTTTCTTAAAGTTTGGCATGCAGAAGTTAAAAAGAATAAACCAAAAGTACTGTTCCTAAACAATTCATTGTATTTTTCCCATTCAAAGTTAAAGAATATGCTATTTTCTCAATGAGCCCTACTCCAAGTATGGAATAATTCTGCCCTAAAAATGAATCACTACTGTATAATGAAGGGAGCTGTTTTCTGTCAGGCCTGAATTATTCAGCTGTAAAGTGGTGAGATTACAAGAAGAGGAAGAGAGAGGACCTTCCCTTGATCATGGAACAGGGACCTGGCCCGGCAGCTGAGTTCTTTCTCCATGAGTGATCCAATGCTTAATTCGTCAAACCCAGAGCCCCCTTGGGAGCTGTTCTCTGTGTGTTTCTCATTGCCTGGCTTGATACCTCCTTGCAGAAATGCCAAGCACTGTTAGCTGCAAAAGGCTTTGGGAGCGCTCCTCTGAACCAGACATCCTGCAAAAATCTATCTGAAAAAAATCGGGTCACTGGCATCAAGCAGGATTATTAGTTGATTTATCTGTTGTCTCTTCATCTATAAATCGAAAATTTTGAGTTGCTTTACTTCTTCAACCCTTTCCATCAAAGGATGCTGACATAAAATGATGTTTACGAAGTACTGTAGCAAGCACTGTTGAAGAAATGCCAGCGAGGAAGTGTGTGCACTAAGTGTGGCCTAGGGATACTTATTTAAGAATGGATGGGGGATGATTGCTGGCATTTGCATGGGCAAGCACCGCGTATCCCGTGCTTCGAAAGAAGCCGCGTCCAGCTTATAGACTCTGTTCCTTTATTACATAAAGATAGCAAAGGCACAGAATAAAGATTCGCTCTTGATGTCTGACGTTTTCTAACTGTCGGTGGCTTTAATCTGCAGCCACAGTGACGGTGGAGCTATGAGGTTCAAAGGGACAGGCAGGGACGTCACGCAGCGTTGCCTGGATGTTGCCTCGGGGTGACAGCTCGGGATGAGAGCTCCTCCGCTGCGACCCGCGCTGTCACCTGAGCTCCGGCAGCTCCCGAGCAGCATCCGCCCTGTGCGCACCGCTTCTTTAGCCCTGTCCCGTCCTGTTCCCCCGGGGCTCTGTCCCCTGACCTCGCCGAGGCAGCCGCGGAGCTGCGTGTGCTAAGGCTGTGGGCAGCCAGGTGAAAACACTGCTCTCATGCGAATTCAGATTCTGCATTTTGCTCTTCTCCGGTGTTTAAACGCGCACAGCAGCATCAACTTAAATACCAGCTTTAATACCATGGAGTGTTATCACTATATTTTCCCCTTCAAATCCACACATATGTGTCTATAGATTTTATTTAACACACTTCTTGCTAACGCAAGCTTCTGTGGGGGTCCACGACATGCCCAGCCTTTCCCGCTCTCTTTGACTCAAACTGTGATTCCGAATTCTGGCTCTCCCTTGGATGGGAGGAGCCCGCGCCCCCCGGCTCCTCCCGCCGCGCCTGCGCGGGGCCGCCCTGCCGCTCGCTCCGCTCCCACTCCCGCTCCCGCTGTCCCGCTCCCCTTCCCGCTGCTCCCTCCCGTCCCCTCCCCTCCCGTCTGGCGCCAGGA
>WEKY01019210.1:3629-15791 GCA_013390045.1 Picathartes gymnocephalus | reverse complement strand
GCCCCCCCGCCGCTCTCGCATGGAGCCGCCCGCCTGAGGGACGGCCCGCAGCCGCCCCGCCCTCGCTCCAGGTGATGCCGGGGACCGGGGTGACGATGCCGCCGGCGAGGCGGCGGCGGCCGCTGCTGATGGAGGAGGCGGAGGCGATGATGATGGTGATGATGATGATGATGATGATGATGATGGGCTCCGCCGCCCGGCCCTGCCCCTGAGCGGCGGGGAAGCGCCAGCGGCCGGCTCCCCTCCTCCCCCGAGATCGCCCGGCTCCCCCCGGCCGCCGCCTCCCCCACTCTGTCCTCAATGTCTCCACCGCGGCGCGGAGCTCCCTTCGCCGCCTCCCCGCCCTGTCGCTCCTCGCCGCCGCCGTCTCCCTCCCGCCCCCCGGTCCGGCAGCCGCCGGACCCCGCCCGGCGGCGGCACCATGAAGGTGGAAGCGGGGGACAACTCCATGATCAACCTGTCCGTGCAGCAAGTGCTGAGCCTGTGGGCTCACGGCACCGTCCTCCGCAGCCTCACGGGTACCGGGGTCGTGCGGGGCCGGGAGGGTGCGAGGGTGCGCTCCGCGGGGCGGGCGGGCAGGCGGGCGGGGGAGCGGCCGCTCCGGGGCTGGAGCACAATGGAGGGCGTGGGGGTGGCGGTGGTCTCCGTGTGTGCTGCGCCTAGGGAGGGCTGGTGTCTGTGTTCCCGAGTCTCTCCGGCTGCCTGCATGCGTGTTCTGTGAGCAGGTATATCGTGTGTGTCTGTGTGTGTGTATGTGTGTGTGTGTGTGTGTGTGTGTGTGTGTGTGTGTGCGCGCCTGCTGTGGGGTCCAGGGAGTCGGGAGGGGTCTGTGTGAGGTGTTGTTCGGGCTGGGGTGTGTGCCCGGTATCTGGGATGCCCATATATAATAAAAGAAGGCTAATGGTATAGGGTGTGTGTATGCGAGTGAAATGATGGGTGACTGTGCAGGAGTAAAGAATTGTAGAAAGTGTGTGTGAGTGTATAAATACGTACGGAAGGCTGGAGTGTGTTTGTGGAGGTGGTTGGTTTTTTGTTTTATTTTTTTCCCCTTGTGGAATGCTCATTGGCATTTGACAGAGAGCTGTAAAAAACCAACTAGAAAACCATAAAATTGAATGAGGAGAATCAGAGGCTTCCCCCGCTACCCCTTAGCATACCTGTGGATAATAAGACCTGTGGGAGTGAATGAGGTGACAGATGTTTTCTGACAAGTAGTTGTAATCTTAAGCATCTGGGATTCTTAAAGACTGAGCCTTGAGGAAAGATTCTGTGAACCAAAGTAGAGTCAGGTCCTCTCACACTCTGTTAGGAGAGAGGAGCTTTGGCTGGCTTTAGTCAAGAACTGGCTTTTTTTCTGCTCAGTCTCAGGCTGAAAAATGTGTGTGGACTACTGTGAGACCCAAGGCATACAGTGGAGAGGGGTATCTTCTCTTATTCTGCCCATGTGTAAAGAAAAGCATAAGCTCCAGCTCTGAATAAGCAGGGATTGGGTGTCAGTAGCAGAGATGTGACTGAGTAAATTCTTCCTACTGGTTGTAGGGGTGTAATAGGTGGTGACAGATTAGTGGAAAATGTTGAGTAAAGGGGTAGGTTTTAAACAGTTATGAAAATATTCTAATGTTTATGCAAGACTGTTATGTCATCTTTTTGCACTCTATAGTAATGATTAATAGATATATTCTTTTTTCTTTTTTAATCTGTTAAAGGTGGAAAAAGTGTGGTAAAAATAGAAGTGAGGAAAATAGAAGTGTAGCTGAAGTTGAAGCTGTAGCAAACAGAAAGTGATCACCTTACGGTTTATTATCTTTCTTGTTCTTTTAACTTTCAGGATGCATCTGAGTGTAATAAAAAAGATTAACTTTTTCATATTTGTCAGATCTATGAACTTTGTAGTGTGTGTCCGATGATTAAAGTTTCCAGGTATATAGTGCGGTGACACACTAAATAAAGCTCGCTTCCTGAGTAGTTACTTTAACATACCTGCTTTAAAAACATGTACTCCTTAAGGAAAAAGTTCACAATGGATTTAACTTTCCTTTGTGCCAGACATCCTCTATAAAGCTTTTCTTATCAGGCCATTACGCAACATAGGCGTTTCTATGAAATTCAGTGCCGAGGGTTAAAATCAGCTCAATTCTCAGCGCTTTTGCAATAAGATGAGGGCTTGCGTAAGGTATTTTTAAAGTGGAATGGTTTTTCTTTTTAACTTAAAAAATCTGAAAAATTATTTTGTATCCATCATAGTGTTGTTGGAGAATGTGTCACCATCAGTTGCAGTTGCAGTTTCTAAATTGGTGCTTAAATGCAGGCTGCTCTTACAGCCATAACCTGTTGAATTCTCATGGGCTGTCAACAGTCCAAAACTTGCACTGGACTTAAAAATCTTTGACAGAGACTGGAATATATATTGATATAATCACTGATATTAACAAAAACCTGAACTAGTTACATAAATCCTTCCTTACAGTAGTAAGAAGTATTGAAGTAAACTTTGTTCAAAACCAGAAGTTCTGGTGTTTTCCCTGCTAAGAAAATAGGTTTGTGAATGAGTTTATCTTCTTTGACTACTTAATCCATTCAGTTTTGCACCTCTGTTAGGTATGAGGAGAAACTTCCCCAGAATACTGGGAAAAGAAAATCATTAATACACTATGTTCGATGAACATTCAAGACTACCTTGTGTTTACTTTTGGACTTAAAGCTGTGGTCTGGACTGGACTTTTAAGTTGCACAAGTCAAGATTTACGTCCCTTAGATAAACCATATTGATTTTGTTTTCACAAACAAGTTGCAGAATTTTGTCAGCATCCTTCTTAAAAATACATTAACTTTCTGAAACTTTCAACAGGGTCCTAATATGACTTCCAGCCTAAGCGAGAAATGCTTCATACCCTAATAGCTTAGTTTCAGTTGGTTCTTTTTCCTGTCAATGAGAAACTGGAAGATTAATTTTTTACCTTATATTTGAATCAGGTTCAGCATAAAAAAAGGAAATGTTGTCTTTCATTCTTGGCCTCAAATACCTAGGAGACCCCAGACAAGTTAATTGCTGCCACACATACATCACACCCTGTAATAGCTAAAGCTGTAAGCATTGTTCCTTTTAGCTGAACATAGGCCCATCAGCACGGTGTGCTTGCTTCCCCTATCTTCCTGACCTCTCTTGGGAGGTGGAAGGTAAGGCTTTAGTAATCATGGGAGAGTTGGGGTGGCTTTTACCTCATCCTTTGTTACATCTTCCAGTAAATCCCAAGAACACCTCCTTTATATGAACAGATTGTGTTTTAGAGTTAGTTCTAGATCAGGGTTTACTAGAACAAATCACATAGCAGCTGAATTTGAACTGAAAAAGGAGAAAAAGTGTCCCACTATTAGTATCCAGTGAAATAAAAACTGTTTAAAGGTTGCTTCCACATTTAGAGACTTGGCAGTATTCCTTCTGATGGAAACCCCTAAGCTCCATCCTGTACTCATTTGTTCCTGATTGTCTGGATTGTCTTTGCCCCCTATCCTGTTACTGGAGAGGACTAGTCTGTAATTTAAGCTTTAAGTGCTCCTCAGCTAAGTGCTTTTTTCCCACTTAATGCAGCAAAAATGTTAGCATCTCCAAACAACAATTTGACTGTAAAGTTTTTGACTCTTAAAGTACCAGTTAATACAGTAATTAAGGACAAGACCTGGTGCTGAAGAAAAAAATGTAGTATGTAAAGAGCTGAATTACATTTACAGGTATCGTATGCTGTCACTTCATCTGATTGCTTTGAGTTTATAAGCTACAGGAATGTAACATTACTGTTTTTTTGAATTCAAAATTTGACATGTGCTACCTTGTTGACTTAAATTTATATTTTTGTATTCCTAGTACAGGTGCTTACTGCTTGACTTACCTCGGTACATAATAGGGTAGGCTGGGTACTGGGCTTAGAATGGAGAGACACTTTGTTTTGGAGTAATCACTTTTGATTTCTGACATGTTGTAGGCAGTCATTATTCATTTGGAAAAACAAGCTAAGAACTAGAGGAAACATGCTGAAGATGAAGGACTAAGGAGCTACTTCGTGTTTACTGAAGCTGAGTGGCAGTAGGACAGCATATTCATATATATATAGATAATAATTGAAAATGTTACCATTTATCTACTTACTTTGTGTAAGATGAAGCTGTTGGTGGAGTGCAACTTCCAAGTGTTGATAAGGTGGAGATGGTATGAATGTTATTCTAAACAGTAGTATGCCTTAAAAACTCTTTTTCTAATCTTTAATGTGTATGACTACACTAATATATGTGTATTGTGTATCTGTAGCACATAAGCATAATATATGCATGATAGCTATCTGATATGTATAAATCTCAAAATTAACAAAGAAGTACTCTAAAACTGGTGTGTGATTGGGCACTAGTTACAAGGTATTTGAACCTTGCAGCTTTTCTGGTAGGAAAAAAAATCCCCACGTAAGGCAAACCAGTGGAAAGGAACATAAACACTGTCTTAAATATTCTTTTCAGTTTAAGCACTAACAATTTTAAACATGAAAAATGTATCTCAGTTGTTTGTATTAGAAGAGCTGTGACATCTTTGCAATAATACTGAATGTCACTGTACTTGTGAAGTACTGGGCCTTCCCTAGTTCCTGTATTTCTCTAGGAGCTGTGGAGTTTTGATACATGTATGCTGTGTTTTGGTGACTTTAAATAATTTGGATACAATGAAAGTAAGCTCTGAAATTTTCTTAGGGTTAAGCAAAGGAAGTTGCAAACGTTTTGTTGGTTTGTTTTTATTTTTTAATTTTATACTGTTCATGTCTCTTTAGGGATGCTCTTTGAGGGCATAACTAAATAAACTGAGGCTAGGTGAGTATTTAAAGCTCTCTGACAGATATAGGTAAATCATTACCTCAGTACCAGCAAAGTACTCTGTGTATGCAGCTCATGTTGTCAAAAGAGCCAGCTAATTAGTATAGCTACACACGAACTGAAATTGGACTGTGCTTTTTTTGTTAGGGTAGCAAAGATGATTATATACATAAATTTATGCTGCCTAAAGTATCAGTCAGTGTATAGGACATGAATAGTTGAGACACTTCAGTATCACTTCCTCTTCCTTAGAGATCTTGCGAGTCAGTTCAGCAATTAAACTACTCAGTCACTTTTGAACGAGTGAAGTCTTGGCCATTTGTGTTCAGAGGTCCACATTCTCTATTTTATAGTGGCACCTCTCAATGTTATTCCCAACCCATTCTATGTGTCTTTCAGTTTTACTCTAACACACTGTTTTTGAGAGTCATCTCTCTTCACAATTCAGGGGTTAGTTATAGTGAATTTTACAGAACATTCGGAATTTTCTGCCCTCACCATATCGAGTAAGAATGTCCTCTAGGTGAATGGAGCTTAAGGTCTCCTCTAATTTGCTTAAAAGGTTACCTCTCCTTACCTGGTTCATCCCTTTTAAACAACTTAGTTGGCTTCATCACTCACCCTATGAGTAGAAGTAAATAAATGAGTGTGTTGAATTAGCAGGCATAAAAAGAGTAAATGGAGGAACATAAGAAAGGATGATTTTCAGCCTTTCCTTGGGAAGGTGCTTGGAAATGATTTGTCTTGTTTCAGCTCCTAAGACCTAGATGATGTTTTAAGGAAGGGAGGCCATAGTTTAACAAAGCTCCAGCTGCTTTTGTGTCAAACAAGGAATATTTCTGGATGTTCTCTAATTTCCTTTTCAATATGCCTGCTGCTTTGAAGGAGTAGGAGGAGAACGTGTGCAGCAAAGAACTGAAGTTTGTATTTCTTTAGCCAACAGGATATTTTGGTGCTGATTCTATTCTCAAGCCTCCTGCCCTAAATATAAAATGAGGGGTGATGTTAATTTTCCTTGAGCCTTATTTGGAATGTAAATAAGACCGAAGATAGTTGCTCACTGTGGAGCTATTTTGTTGTGTAAGAGTTTGTAAATATTTTTGGTTTCTTAGTTACAGGGGAGTAGTTAGTCTTCCCATAAGCTTTCATTTTCTTCTAAAAATAAAGTCATCCAAGTGAGTTTTCCTAAGACTGGAAGTCATTTGTTTTTCCTACCTGATAATGGTTGACAATGCCTAGAAACACCAATTTCCTAAAAGGTGATGCAGTGCCTAATAAATCCTGTAGAAATTACAGGATATGACAGTGTTAGATTCCCAGAGACTTTCTTGGTCCATATTGGTTAATAAATTCTAAGGTTTATTTCCCTGTTGTCAGACTGTAGGTCTGGCAGGGCTGCTGGGTTCTATATTGGTAGATCTTGGGTTAATCCTCTTGTTTATGTGCTTCCACTTGAATAAAACAGTGGAAACACCCAAGCTGTGCTAGTAATGGACAATGCCTGCTAGGACTGCAGGAGAGGTTCCCCTCCCACAATGTCCATGAACACCGCAGGTTAGCTCACCTGTCAGTCAGTCTTTCTTAATTGTAGTGAGGGGGTTTGTGGAGTGACTACTTGGCACTCCAGCCACTGTTCAGTCACAGTAGCTTCTGGGAATGATGAGACATTCAATTAGTGGGGCAGTACCATGGTCGTTATCCTTTTGCCAAGAATTTTGAGACCCATCTTGGGGCCAGAGGTGAAGAGATGGAGGATCTGAGGAGAGCTGCTCTGAGCCACCCTCAGGATGTTGCACATCCAGGCACTCGGAAGGAAAAGTTACACCTTGATCTGCGGCTGAAGTGTTAATTGGATGTAGATTTGCCACCCACTTTCCGTGCTGCTCTCTTGAAGAGCCTTTTGGCTGTCATGATTTAGAGGAGTTGCACGTCCTTGGGCAGGCATAGTGTTGCCATTTATGCCCGTGTGAAAGAGGAAGGGTTGAGCTACTCCCGAAGTACTGCTAAATAAAAAAGCTTAACTCTGTATCTGTGCAATCTATATACATGTCCTACTGACAATCGACTCCCAGGGCTGTGGTTGTTGTGTAGCAACATTTTTTCTTACCATTTTTTCACCATATGTTTTGTGCTGCTCAGTATTTTTTAAGAGAGCTAATTGGGTTGTATTTTTTTCTCAAATAGTTGATGTGAGTCAAGCTGCATTAATACAGGCTCATCTCATAAGCAATAAGTATCTTGCTTTTGTAAGAAAGCTGAGAAAGCTGGGGGTTTTTTTTTGTTTGTTTGTTTGTTTTGTTTTGTTCTATTTTTGAGGGGGAACTGCAGCAAAAACTGAATTAATGACAGTGTCATGTGATTATGGAATATGTACCCTAATTTGATATATTCTGTAATGATACATACCTACTGTAGCTGACTTTAAAAAGATTTTTTCTTTCATTTACTCACTCTTCTGATTTATAGAATGTTTTTGGAAGGTTAAAACCAAGTGAGAAAGGTTCTTGAGTTATTGTGTAGCTCCATTGACAGTTCCAGTTCTTTTCTTTGAAGGTGCTCATCATGTCTGCCATTCTTCAAAGAAATGTTTGTGCTCCAAACATTCTCATGATTTGATGCCCTTTTTAGTAATTTAAATAATAGTCATTACCTCTCTCTGAAGTTCTGTACTAAGGAATTAGAAGCAAGGTGTTAGATGGGTTAAAATTTCTTGTTAAAATTAGAGTGTTTTTATTTGCCCCTTTGGAGCTGATTTGATGGAACATTCTATTACAGCTCCTGGGTGTAGATAAGCTAAAGTCTTTAATCTCAGTTTTCCCATCTGATGTTACCTGATGCTCTTATTTGTGGGGGTGGGGTGGGTGGCTGAGAAACAACAAAAAATCCACACCCACCCCAAAATAAAAACTCATGATCCAAACAAACCCCAGACTAGTTCTTGAGTTCTTGACTTTTTCCCTCCTTCAGTCTTTGTGTCAGAGAATATTTCATTCTACAGAAGACATTACAATGCCTACTAAGAAATTGCAATCAACACTCTTTAAAGAAACCATTAAAGGAATTACGGCTACTTGTAAAAATCCGTTTGAATTAAGATTTTTGCTAGAAACCTTTTTATAACTTTTAACATAATACAGCTAATCCTTTATGACAGACTGCTGAAATGAGGAGTCTTGAGCATGTGCTGATGTTATCACGTGTCACTTTTAAGATGGAAATCAGTATTGCTTTTCTCTTGCTGTTGATTGTTTGCAATGTTTTAAAGTTTCTTATAAAATTCTTGTCTAAAAAATATTAACCCTTTATTTGACTGCTTTCTTTCAGAGATGTGGTACTGGGTTTTCCTCTGGGCTCTCTTCTCCTCTCTCTTTGTCCATGGTGCTGTGGGAGTATTAATGTTTGTGATGCTGCAGAGGCATAGGCAGGGGAGGCTGATCTCTGTCATTGTGGTCAGCATTGGATTTCTGGGTTCTGTAACTGGAGCAATGATAACCAGTAAGTCTGCCTTTTGTTTTTATTTGGGTTTTTCTGTTGGTTTGCGGTTATTTTCCTTTCTTATTTTACATTTAACTTCTAAAAAGAAAAAAAAAAAAAACAACCACCAAAAACCACCTGCTTTTCATAGTGAATTGTTAATTGTTTATTTAGGATTTTGCAATAGTTATAGAGTGACTCTCTGCCCCCCCAAATAAAACCAGTTAAGCTTTGCTGATGTTCTAGGTAAAATGCTGTTTGGCAAGGGCATCTGTTACAGAGTTTCTTATGGTATTAGATGAATGCCTGCCATTCAAGATACATTTTTTATTTCTTGACATTGTATCCTCAGATAGCTGCAACCATATTTTCTGCTAAAGCCAAGAGGTTCACAGAGCTATAGTTAAAAATCACACTCATGTTTAAAATACTGCAGAAAGTAGGAGTGTTTTATGTAGTAAAGTGCAGAAGTGCTACATCTGACCAAATATGACACAAGTGATGTGCCAAGAATGTTTTCAGGAAATGCTGCTCATCTGTCTTCATCTAGAGTTATTGGTATCAGATGCTGCTTTTCCATCTTTCCCAAGAGATTCTGTTATCTGTGTCAGCCTTGAAATATGGGCCATAAGACCTGCAAGACACTTTATTCATTCTTTGGTTTTATCTATTTATATTTATCTAACATAAATAGACTACGATAGCTTTCCCAAACAAGTAAGAGTGTGGTGAATTTTCTGTTATGGGAAGAAAAATAGTGAATGTTATTTTTGCAGGAAAGAATCACATGCCTCATTGTCTGAAACAATGCTGGTAAGGAATTCTCAGCAGTAAAATCCATGTGTTGAATGGTGCCTATGTTAACTGAGCAGTAGTTTCTGCCCCAGAATCTTCAGTGTTATAGAAAAGATGGCCTAACTTGAACGGTCTCTGAGGGTAAGGAACTATAAATCTAGCAATCACCATATAGTCTTAAGGCAAAACTTCCTACCTTTCATTCTGGTTTTCCTGTGTTCTGCCCAGATTATCAGAATAGTGGTATCACTATCAGCTTTGGACATTCATAGAGGATTTGTGGCAGATTATTTCTTATTGCTGCTGAAAGTCCTTCCTGCCTAATGTTTTTCAAGGTTAAATAAAAATGCAAATGTCATGAGAAGCTTCACTAAGACTTTCCTCAAAAGGTTGTTGTAATTGCTACAGATTTCTCATCTTAGAATTTTCACCATTTAACACTGTATAGTTCAGTATAACTACTTTTTTGTTGAGTTTCGGGTTTTTTTCTTTTTGCTAAGATAAGATGGAGCTAGTTGACTGCCTTATGTTATGTGTTACTCTGATTTTTGGCCTAGGATTGACAAGGCAATGGCCTGTTACAAGGTCAGCCATGAATGAGCATTTCTGAAGAACTGAAGTTAGGAAATGTGATGTTGAAAGATCCAGGCAGAGACTTTCACAGCTTTCTGTGGTGGGGAGGTTTCAGGATCAGTGTCTCTCAAATGAAAGTACTTTCTGTCTTTTATCTCTGCATAAAAAGAGCAGCAACACAGTTGTATTTTTGGCATCCAGCTTTGCAGGTCAAAACATTCAGCATGTAAGCAGTCCTGCTTGTGTGCATATTCATCTGAGAACTTCTCTAAGAGACTGTAGGCTTGTTATGCTGTTCCCAAACGTTTTGCACAGAGCGTTGCAACTTGC
This sequence comes from Picathartes gymnocephalus, assembly GCA_013390045.1. Lineage (NCBI taxonomy): Eukaryota > Metazoa > Chordata > Aves > Passeriformes > Picathartidae > Picathartes > Picathartes gymnocephalus. The sequence continues at coordinate 5,765 of WEKY01019210.1, read as the reverse complement.
TTAGCCAAGTGCTTTTACCTTGAAGTGTTTTTTGTTGCTGGCCAGAACTCAGTTGTTTCATACTGAAAGAAATTCTGTGAGGAGTTTCTGAAGGCAAATTATGGTGATCAAATATTGAAGAGGATTTTTAATAGCTATTGTGTTGCAAACTGGGAGATGTGAGTTGAAATATCAGCTGTTTGGATATGCCTGGTCCAGTGCTTAAGAAATTGAAATAGCAAACTGACTTCAATTTCCACTTTGTATTTCCAGTCTTCCACATTGTTTGTGTAGGTGAATGAAGGCAGCATAGACTACAGCACAATGTAAGTTTAATTTTGCTCAGGTAGATCTTTCAAACTTTCTCATGTTCTGGGACCTTATTACTAGCATATAGAAAAGCAAGAGATGCCTCCATTTCTAAGCTTTAAAAAAATCATGGAAATGAATGGTTATTAGAAGAGGTGTTGAAAAATTACTAATTAGCAGGGGATACAGTAAAAAAGAAAAACCAACAACCAAAACAACTGAAACCGAAACCAAACAAAACCATAACAAAAGCAAACAAACCCACAAAACAACAACCAAAAAAACCCCACCAAGCCAAACAAGAATATATAAATAGCAGGCAGCTTAAGGCAAGGATTTTAGCTGTATTTGATCCAGAAGGGCCTGTCCTTCCTCCTCTTCTCCAGCGCACTCCTTTTTGGTTACATATTCTCATTTCCCTCGTTGGCAGCCTACTGTACATACTTTTGGCTCTGTACCAGCTGTGCTGGGTTATGCATTACAGGTTGTACTGCACACTGTTATTTGTGTAATAACACATAATTAGCAAGCTACCAAATTTTTATTGTTTTATTCTGGATATTTTCCCAGAGTATATCAGTGTTTTGTCAAGAAGGCCAAAATTTCTGCTGTTGATCTAGTAGTGACAATTGTGGTATACGTCTTTGGCCAATTTGAATTCGCTTTGAGAGTCCCATCTGAAAGATAATTTTAATGTCGGTAGTGAGCTCAGTCTGAAGGATCTCTTTCAGTTTTTGACAGCAGCTAGCCAAGGAACAAATGGAAAGGCTTATGCAAGGTAGCTGAATGAAATACCATAAGGCCAGCCTTCTGGTGAGATATTTCAGACAAAACATACTTTACAGAATATGTTTTTTAAAAAAAAAAAAAACAGTAAAAATAAATTAACCCAAAAATTACTTAACAGTATGATTAATAGTGTTTGTAAGTACTGTTATGGCCATAATCATTAGTGAATTCTACTCTTCCTGAAGATACTGTAAAAATGAGGTGTTACTTTTTGAAGATGTCAGATGATTCAGTTGCTGATTGTACTTTCAGAAAATTTGTTGGGACTCAATGTATTTCTGTGTCACTAGTGAATTTTTAATCATTTCAGCAGACAGTTCCTGTTAGTGACTGTGCAGAACAAAAAAAACTCCCTTTTTTTTTTTAACTCTTGCCTATTATTTAAAATTGTGATGACTTTTCAGTTCTCTTTGAGCCTGAAAAAGCCTCTGTGATCTCTGAAGGCATTTAATTATGACTAGATAGCATCTGAGATGATACATACGTAAGGTCTGCAATTAAGTTTTGGGTTTGGTTTTCAGGAAAATGTTATTCATTCTGAAATAAAGGACAGTAATGTTTGTTGTGGAGGGAAGAAAAACAAGCACTGTATAGACAATACCAGTTCAGAAAGTATTAAATAAAAGCTTAACTCTAGGTAAGCTTCTGAGGTGTGGATTAAGTACATTTTTTACCAATGGACACAGCTGTATACAAGCCAGTATTTTTTTTTTTAATAACTATTTTACCATCCTTAAAATACTCAGAAATTTGAGCAGAAAATATTTTTCATCATTAGCATGTTTTGTTGGGTTTTTTTTGGTTGATACAAGGACTCATCTTTCCCAGGTATTTGCTCCATGGCATCCCAGCTGTACATTGGTTCTGTGACTTCTGTTCCTCAAACACATATGATGAATTCAGTATGCAAAAGACAGAAGAGATTTAGTAGCCCCCGGCTTTGTTTCCAGTGCAGCATTTTGTTTTTGGTTGATCCCGGCCACTTGATATTATATTTCAAATGTGAATTTGCACACAACTGTACAAGAAAAATGGTCGGTCGATTTTTTTTTTTTTTTT
>WEKY01019208.1:14159-61277 GCA_013390045.1 Picathartes gymnocephalus | reverse complement strand
TTACAATTGTTACATTTCTTTTGATGTAAGTCATTTAATTAACTGGAAATATTTGTATAGTTCTTTTTTTTTTTCCTTTTGGAAAATGAATTCAGAACAAAGTAAATGGATCAATCCTCTTGTTAGTTAAAGTATAGGAAATTTAGGGACCTGAATGTTCAAACACTGTGTTAACAAAAGCACTCCTCTTTATAGTTCATATTAGCCTAAACTGGGAAGAAAATAACCACATTGCATTATTTTATACAGGGGAAAAGTGTATTATCTGGAGGCTTAGATGCTTTGGAATTTATTGGGAAGACAACCATGAATGTTCTTGCAGAAAGTGATCCTGGATTTAAGAGAACCAAAACACTAATGGCAAGAACAGTCTCACTGTCTCAGGTTGGATTTATTTAAATACTGCTCTGTCAATGCAATTTCAGATTCTTTTTCCAGAATTTCACATGCCTCAGGGAGAGGCGTTATTTATTGCAGTAGATACTGGCTGGGCTTGTGGAAATAAATATTATGCTTTTTATTTCCTCTACTTTATTTTTCTTCACAGAACCACAAAACATAATGTAAAATCATCTTTTCTGCATAATCACATATGCAATAGCTGATTTAAATAAGATAGTATATGTGGTGATAAATCATTACATTCTGGAAGCAGAATCAAGTGGTTGGTGTTTGGTAACAGCTGTAGATAGATATCTTCCAGCAAAAACATTACTATACTGTTTTCCTTGGAAATCAGTAATACTGGAATATAACATATGTTTCATTAGGAATTAAACCTGTAAAAAGTTGTATCTCATTGTCCATCTAACTTAATGCTACCCTTACACAGTTGTGACTGATATGTTTTAAAGCTCAGAGATGCGATAAAAACAGAAGTATAAGTGTTGTCAGTACAAAATTATTTTAGTTCTCCGGACACTGACAAGAGGGAAAACAATAGACATGGAAGAGAAACTGTGTTTACTGCACGTTTACTTCCTTGTAGAGAAGAGTAAGGTATTTTTCTTTTAGTGAGACATTTCATCTTTAGTGTTTGTCATTAGAAGAGTTATCAGACTTAGGCTGTGATAAAAATCAAAAGCAATTAACTCTTGTTAAGGCCTGCAGGGTTACAATGAGCTTTTGAGAATGTCTCCTTTAACAACATGCATGGATTTGCACATAGAATCTGAGGCAGAATGCAGCATAAATCAGTTCTCATGGGTTGCGCTATCACTTTTCAGTGATTTGTTCATAAAACTGAGTTAACTTTTGAAGATGCAGAGTTCAGAGGAAAACGGTACCATTTTAAGTCTTTTGTACTAAATGAATCACTGAAGACAGTATTGTAGGAATTTTGAATGATGGAATAGGGTAAGTGGTAGGAGTTCACCTGTATTCAGAGACTTGTATATGACCTAACATGCAGTTCAGGTGTATTTACCACCTATACTGTAGCAAATTCATGAGGGGCCATTTCATCCAGGAATAGGAGGAAGGAGTAGAAGATCCTGTTGGATACACTATTCTATCCTTATACACTGAGAGAAGTGCATTAAAAGAACTCCAAAATATACCCAAGTATATAGGGAGTAGTTCTGCCCCACCTTTGGTATAACTCATCAATCTCTTTTGTCAGTCCTGCTGTCACATAAAACTGACTTTAGTATTTGCTAAGAATATTTTATAGGAAATTTTTATGTAGGTGCATTATTTTTGCAAGTTGGTAAGTAGGTCCTGAAAATAATAGTTATTTCCATTTTGTGGTCTGTAGAATGGCCTGCATGGCTCTTTTAAGGCTGCACATGAAATAGTCCTTTTTATTTATTATAATTGGTGGTGAAGTTTATTATATGGTATCTGTAGCTGACATTGCTTTTGAAAATATAAGGAAGATTTTTTTTTTGTTCATTGTATTTTAAAAGAGAGATGGTTAGCAATTACCATTGGGAAAACCTTGCTTAGAATACCATGTAAATATTTTATCTGAGAAGATTATCAAAACATAAGTTAGCTACTTCGTCTCTAAAATATTAGCTCTGCAGGTGTGATATAGTCCCAAATTGTATTACTACTTCTAGACACACAGAGGCAGATAGTAATAAAATCTGTCACACTTACAGTACTATCAATAAAACATGGTATGATGTATATTTTTACAGCTGTTGAGAGAAGCTAAAGAAAAAGAGAAACAGAGGCGGGCCCAGCAAGTTACAGTTGAAAGAACAGCACATTATGGACTACTTTTTGATGAATTCCAAGGTTTGTCTCATCTTGAAGCTCTGGAAATCCTATCAAATGAAAGTGAAGCTCAGGTACAGTATGCAGACAGCATAAATCAATATGGTTGGTAAAAAAAATGATCTTTACATTAATTTTATTCTGCAGGTGTGTGTAAAATGAACAGTAAGTTTTCTATCAAGTTCAGAGAAAGCTGAATTGATCCTATGGGCTAGTTCTGGGTTTTAGGAACTCAATACATCTAAAACATTACAAGATTAATTCAAAACAAACTTCATAACTGACAGGTGCTTTTTTTAGGACCATATGTAGTGTGTCGTACACAGCTTGTGACACTGCAGATATCTTGCAAATTCCTTGCAGAATTTGCAAGGGGGTTGAAATATTTTGGTTGAAATCAGGTACAGATACTTACATTCAGGAATTCCAGACCTACTACACGTGGAGGCTGATGAACTAAAATTAGTTCCAGATTATTCACTTCTTATTGTGTTAGTTTTTAAAGTTACATAAAACTACACCAAGATAGTATTATTGGAAGCATACAAATTTCTCTCTGAAGATGGTAATGTTAATAAGGCCTATCTGATAAATACGTATTTCAATTTCAACTCTCAATTTATTTGCTCTGCTAGTGCATCAGTAGATCTCTGACAGTAGACTAATAAAATTTTGTAGATTCCTAGCAGTGATATTTTTTGTACTGAAGCAATTTTCTAAATATATTTCTTAAAAACAAGTTTTCTTTTTTGTTTGTTTTTGTAATTAGTATTCTTTGCCCTGCGGGGTACTTCTTAATAAAATATAACCAACTTATATTTTAAAATATTTTATTTGCTCTCACAAGTAAAAGAAGCTTATATTAATAACAGTTAGATGCATACTGTCAATGTTTTTATTTTTTGTTATTATGTCTAGATGATAAACTGTACATTCAAACCCCACACGTAAGGTTCAAGGGTCTGCTTCTGGGGAAAAAAAACCCCAAAACTAAAATGGCCAAAAACCCCCACCCACTAAACAGGAAAGAGATAGAAAACAAGTCCAGGTTAATTGCATGTGTCAACAATATATTTATTTTACTGTGAAATACCACAGGGTGAGAAGACATGTGCAGGTTGTTACCATGAAGTTTCTGATGCACTTCATTTATGTCCTAGACACGTACATAGTCCTACTCAGGCCAACAGGATTGATGGGAACTGTGTGGGCCAACAAGTCCAATACCCAGATAATGTTCCAGTTACCACGCACAGATACACATAGGCACAGAATACAGAAAGAGTACTGTAAATTTGAAACCTCTTCTAACAGCCCAGAAGCCACAGGAGGAGTGCAAGATGTACTAGAGATATATATGTTTAAGCTTTTATTTTAAAAGTTTCCATTAAAAGAAGTTCCCAGTTAGCCCCTGAAATGGGTAGTGCTATAGAAAGGGAGTAAAAAATCCCTATGTAGTCCTTCACCACCTGACTCGAGTCTCATGGCTTTATCTTGTGTTTAACCCTGAGCACAGGAGCTGAACACAAGGACACACCAGTAAGAAAGTAACAGCTGTCTCCAGCCTTGCACTGAGATAGTCTGTACATCTGTCAAGCAAGCCTTAAAAAAGCCCCTTGAAACAAACATAAAGGTAAACTTTTGTGTCAAGGGAAGTAAGGGCATTTCTCTTGGCTTCCATAGGGAGAAAGAGCGCTCTGCTCAGGGGATTAACACCATGTAAATGTGGTACAAGCAGTGATTCAAAGAATCTGTTTCCATCCCTCTTAGGTGTGCCATCCTATTAGGTATGCAGGGTCTTGCAGATACCTGAGACTTGCAAAGACCTGCCAATACATTCTTCAGAACAGGTAGACTGTCAATAATTTTGGCTGCATTTTGATGGCAACTTTTTCCAGCTCTTCCTGTGAGTGCCCAGACTAACCATTCCACCTGTGCTCTTCTTGCCTGCTGTCTTCATCCTGGCAATCCAAATATGCCTGTTATAGTTTGCAGTTAAACCATAGATTTCTAGTTCAAAACTCATGTTCTGGAGGAAGGAAGGGACCTGATGATCTGACAAGGCTGGTGTAATTTTTGTGATATTCAAGAAATTCTGTTGACAAGACCTAAAAGTATGTCTAAGCTGGGAGGTTAGGGACAAGACTTGAACATAATGGAAGTTTCCATTTCTTAGTCTATTTTGGATTCAGGTTCTAAATTAGCATTTAATAATACTTACTGTCCTGTCTTTTCCAGATTCAGTCACATTTAGCAACACTTGATGGAGAACAGTTGGAAACTGTGAAAAATGATTTAATTGCTATAAAAGAGATCTTTGTTCCAAAGGAATTAGATGATGAGGTGGTGAAGGTGCAAAAAGGTAATAAAAATACAGAGACTTAACCATATGAATAATTGCTACTTCTTTATCTGGTAATAGAAAAAATTGCAGTCCAAACTGTAACTTCTGATATCCTAATAGTCGTCATAAGGTATTTACTAAAATTAATACTCTTAAAAGTTCTGGAAGCTGATCAGTGCTCCATTTTGAACTTATATTGTAACTGAAGTGCGAGTTATGGAAAATCAAACATAAATAAATGCTATTGTTTTGCTGTATCATCAGTGAAAGCCAAAAAAGGAAATGAATAACTTTTCAGATAACTGAGTTTTTCTTACAGAATCTGTTTATGAAATGGTATAATCTGAAAGTTTTGATGTACATAGAAATGCTTTTCTGTTCAGCAACTTCACCCTCACTCTGCACCCTCCCTTGCTAGATGGGGGAAAAGATTAGAGTGTCATAAAGAAATTTAAGAACCCTGATTTTTTTGATTTAAAGTGACTTGGAAACATAGTAGCAAAGCTTCTTTATAGGTATTGCTTGGCAAGATGTGGCATGTGGAGTGTGAAAAGGAAGTTAGAGCAGCATAAGTGTTTCCGTGACTGTGACACTGTACAGCATTGAAGAGAACAGGCCAAGCTCACAAAAGTTACAGCAAAATGGGTGGGTGCTTTAGTTAGGGGCAAAGTAGGTGTCTTAAACAGGTCAGAAATGTTAGCATTCCCCCAAACAGGTTAGAACAGAAGGATAAGAAGTCATCTTAAAGCCAGCATGGTTCATGTCTCCAGGCCTGTGAGATCCACACCAAACCTCTTAGAGCTAACAGCAGCAATCCCCTTGACCTGACTGAAGACTGGCTTATGCCATTGAACACTATGTTGTTGTGTTTCAGAAACAAAGAAATATAGAAGGATATATCTTCCACACCCTCTTGACCTTCTCAGGGGTACTTTACCCATAAAAACTACATTTTGCAAGATGGTGAGATACGATTTTTTAGCTTTCAGAAAAGTTAGCGAAACTGTGTTAACATCCACATGTTCTGACAGGAAAGTAATTTCTGCTCAGACTCCTCTTTCTAGCAGTGCTTACTTAGCTAGTCTGATCTCTCTCGCTGTTTCTCATTGTGGGGGACAGCAAGTGCTCAGTGTAAAGTCGTCTTATGGTAAAGTTTTGTGCTGGTTTTTCCCCACCTAGTTACTCTTTAAAACCCCACATTCCTTCGTGGGGTTGTGAGAAATAAAAGTCAAGAAAGTGTATTACCTGCTTAGGACTGAGGATTCGTGAGATATCTGTTGTTTCTTAATTTCTGTGGAAAATAGTGCCTTGCTTTGAAACCAGCTCCCAGGAGAAGCTCCGTTCTTGCACAAAATGATGTTTTCTCCGAAGGTCAGGAGTCCTGTTTTTTTCAGTAAAGCACAACTGCTTATCCTGCTCCTTGAAACATTTACAGGTGTTTTGAATGGACTGAAACCAAGGCAGTGAGCACCTTAAAAAAAAAAAAAGAGACCAAATCAAAGTGTGCTGCAGGTTTGCCCCTGCAAAAGCAAACCACTCATCAGTGAAACACATTCCTTCCTCCTATGACTGTGGAAATAACTATGACTGTTTTCTGGCACAAGTAGCAGAAAGCTACACGCATACCCTTCTCTCTAATGCTTCCTCTCACTTTGATTATGCAACCCTTTCATGTATTTTTCACTGCAGCTTCATTTCAGTTTTTTATGAAATAAGGAGAATATCTGTAAAAGTGACTTTACCTACATTTTGAAAGTCATTAACACCAAAAATTTCATATGTGAGGTTAAACAAGACAGTAACCACAGTGAATATTCAATTGAATATCCCAGTTATCAACAATATACATGCATACCCCCACACATTCCTTTCTTTTGTCACTGTCACTGTTTTTCAAGTGCTGGAATACTTGGTGGAACTATTTCACTGATGTATTTGATCATGCAAAATACTATAGCAGTAGCACACTAACAAAAACTGTCTTGTTTTTTCTTGCAACAGATATGGGAGAAGAGTTTGTCAGCATGCTCACAGAACTGCTGTTTGAATTGCATGTTGCTGCTACTCCTGACAAACTAAATAAGGTTAGCACCTGTTAGTGAGCTGCCTTCAGTTTCTTGGGCAAAGAAGGAGGGCTTTGCTCTGACATCTGACACAGAGCAGTACCCAGTTCACTTCAGACTGCTCAGAAAGCAAAGTACAGGAGATTGAGACTAAAATGCTGAATATAGAAAAGCTTTCACAGAAGAAGTGAGATGAGTAAGGCAGTGCAGTTGGACAAACCCTTTCCAGTGTTAGAAAGCTTGAACCAGGGTGTCTCAGCAGAACAGGGCTCATGAGCACAGCAGATTTGGTCTTATGTCTGGGAATCAAAGTCAGGTACAGAATAATTTTTCTTGTTCTAAAAGTTAGATGTCTAGGAGCTAGTCACATAACTAGTCACATTTGTACTATCAGATCCTTTTAAAGTTGGTTCATCTACTGATCTTAGGCTCAAGTGAATGTTTCTCTCTCTAGTTACATAGCTAGACTATGGATAACTAGCTTAGGCTTAGGTCTTAATGTATTTTAATTTGACTTCATGTTAAAAAAGAGACATCATAAATTTCCTACTACGCATAACAGTAGTCTGAAGTTGTGTAAAGCTTCAAGACTCTTCAGCTCTGATCTATTTTCATGCCAGGGAAAGCAGCTCAAGATGCAGTGATTGTATATTTATTTTTCCTTTAATAATTTAGTACATCTCTCTTACCTCTCTAATTTTTTTTTCTTTTTTATACACACTTCTCTTTTTCCTATTTAGGAAACTGTGTAAGAAAAAATTTCTGTGTAAATTCATTTGAATGATACCTAATAAAGCTGAATATTAACATTGGAATAATGCCATCTGTATGTGTAGGTTAGGAATATTATACCTTTAGATGATTTATCCCTGGATGATCCATCTTTATGTGGTCCGAAATGCTTCTCCCTACAGTTCCTTAAATATACACTTAACTAAATGCCACTCAGAGGCTTGATATATTCAAATTTCTGATTATAAAAAGGAATTAATTAAATATATTGTTAATTGATGTTCAGGAATGTCATCTGATACTCTCTTTTCAAACTGAACTTTGGGGCTGGGTTCTTTGTTTGGCAGGCTAGGAAAAAAGCTCATGAATGGCTGGAAGAAGCCAGTTTGTTCACCCCTGTAAACATAGAAGAGGAGCTAAATGAAAAACCTGAAGAACCTGGTGAAGAAAAAACTCAAAAAGACAATAAAATTGACAGTGATAAAATGGAGGTGGACAAAAGCAAAACTGTGGAGGTAAAATAACTTTTGGAGGATAAGTTTCGTTAAGTGAATGGACATACTTTGTTTGATAAGATTGTTTTTGTGTGTTGGCTTATATGTCACCCTTATTTTTTAAATTCATGGAAGCAGTAAGAAGTAATAATAAACAACTATTCACTGTAGGCACAATTGAAGACTACATTACATAAGTATTCTTACTGTTACTGTTTCCATATGTAAATACCAAAGTAACAGGTTCTCTATGACATTTTTTTATTGTTTTATATCTGTGTGTGTATACATGTGTATACTCAACATACAATGAACTGAGGGATTCTGTGGTGTAACATCAAACATTATGTGCACACTGGAAGTTGTATCTCAGTGTTTCTTAGTATCTCCTTCTCTCAGTGACACTACATGGGAAAAATGTTCAAACTGTTTAAACAGTTTAATTCATAAACAGACAAAACAGAAATATTATTTAGGCAACTAACTACTGTTCATTCTCTTTGTGAAAGATAGCTCTTAAGGCTAAAATGTTCATTTAGTTCTGATAAGGTTAATTGTGATGGAGTATTTTCTATCAAGTTAATGGCAATATTAAATGTGGTTGCTATCTTTGTTGAGACTATTATTTCTAATTAGAAATTATCTGTCGTGTTTCCTTACAAAAAAGTCTAAAGAAGCAGACAGAATATATACACTGTGTATATTACAGATTTTTATGTGATTGCAGATTTCCAGCTTGCATCAACTTGTGAAAGCTATAACCCCACTGTGCTATGTAGAGATTTCTATCATTGTTGATAAAAGCCACTTTTTTATTGGGCACATTCTCTATTTCTGCTCTGGAGATTCAGCTAAGGGATGACTCAGTACTTTTGGCTCCATATGAAAATAATTATGATTATAACTTATTCTAGAGTTTAGGTATCTTTCTATTTGTTAGGACAAGGTTTAAAAGTTGTATGTTAGAAAATCCAAGAGTCTGACCTAGTTCCCACCAAGCAAATGGTAGACTTGATCTTACTCGTTTTTCAGAACAACTATAATGTCTGTAGTTTATAGTATGTGGATATTTCATTTTCCAGTATTGTTTGTGAGGATGACATTATGGCTGATATTACTTCACTATGTATGTGTTGGTATTTCCAGTTGGTGTAGGAAGGGTTCCTATGTTTGAAATTCTTTTATATGTATATATCTATAAATACATTTATCAGTGTTGTTATTGATTATATTATTCCCATTTTTAATTTAAGGAAATCTACATGCTGTCCATTGCAAGTCTGGCTGAGGTAACTGCTCGTTGTATTGAACAGCTTCATAAAGTAGCAGAATTAATTCTACATGGGCAGGAAGTAGAGAAAACAGCTCAAGATCAAGCAAAAGTACTGACAAAGTGAGTATTATGTACTTCCTATATGAACATCTGACATTTGCATAGAACTCATGAAGTTCCATTCAGCTTGAAGGCACAGTAAGTTCATGGATCAGCAAACAGCATTGGCTTCAGGGGTCCTGGTGCTGTATTTTCTCATGAACTCAGGTTCTATAGGCTACCTGTCATTTTTTTACATGGCTGACATATGTATGTTTATGAAAACATGACCTATACACAGGCTAAAAGTTGTTTCTGCTCCAGCAAGCAAATGTACATGCCAACTTGGGTTGCATTTCCTGTCCCTCTTCAGAAGATACTGTGCCTGCATATATGGAATTTGCTTTTAGAGTGTATAATGCAGTCTTATTATCTGCCAACAGAGTTTCATTATCTAGTGTTTATCTCCAAAAATATACAAAAATCAATCTGTAGTTCTAAACAATAGACCACATTTGTTAGCAACTTTCTAGTTAACTTTAGTGAAACATTCAGAAATTCAAGAAGCCAGTCTGTCTAATGGGACTCCAGATTCAAATCTCAAGCTCTCTGTAGTTAGCAAGTCTACTGATTTCAGTAAGTTTTGATGTTGAGATATTTTAAACAGTTGACTCCTAAGTAAGTAAAATATTTAACCAAGTGCTTATCCTTAAGAATGCTACTAAGAATAGCAAAGTCCATAGGAACACTTTAGTCTAAAACAAAGCACTTATTAAGTATTTTCCAGAATCAGAGCTAAGGTATGGTTCACCTTGCAGGATGAGGAGCTATGGGATGCGCTTGTGAATGTCTAGGAAAACAATGAAAGATCTCAGAACAGAACTAGATCTTGGTCTCTCATATTTTAACCACAAGCATGCTTTCCATTTTAGCACAGCGTACATGTTTTGTTGGTCACACAGAAAACTTGTCACTATTCTCATTCAAGTTTGATTTATTTCCAACAGTATTCCCAGAAGTGCTGCTGCAGGCATCAGAAAAACCATAGTTAAACTAGAAGTTTAGAATTTAAACAAGTGAAACATGGCACTATGAAAAAAATTGGTGTGTGCAACAATACATCTTTTTGCTGCTGTAGTCAGCACTGGATTTTTCAGTGAAGGAATATAAAAACTTTATCATTAACAGTCTATGCCTAAATATTTAAAAATATTTACAAGGAAAATTGCTTTAAGAACATCTTTGCTTCCAAGATAAGGTTTGTCATAGGGTTTTTATCGATTGATAGGTCAAGGATGTATTTTTATATTTGTCTCTCTTGTTTTTTTAAACCAGTTTAACAAGTGCCATGTGCAATGAAGTTTCATCTTTATCAAAGAAGTTTTCTGATTCTGTAACAGCAGCTGGGGTAAGATGACAGCATTTTCTGTAGCATTTGGGCTTTTTTTAACATAAACAGAAATTGAAACAAATTCTTACATGGTCCAGTAGCTTTATATCAGCGAAGAGGCCACTTCTTTCCTCAGATCAAGAACACAGAGCATTTTTACAGTGGGGAAAGATTATAACCCTTGATAGACGAGACTGTGTCCCCTGCCTTGTAAAATATCTCTTTTTAGAAATCATTTCCTGTTTTTCCTGATCACCGCTCAACACTTCTTATCTTCTCACATTGAAGGGCCCCACATTTGAAGTTACACAGTTTGATGATAATTTCTTCTCTGACTCAGCCTATCCCTTTTGAACACATTTGTGTAAAAGTCATTAACAGATCGTACTTGCAGTACCTCAAGATGGTTTCACAAGTTGTCTTCTTAGCCTTTACTACCCTGGCTTAGCACTGCAGTGTTTTCAAAAGGTTTAAGAGATTAGAAAATCTGTTTGGTCCATCTTTAAAAAAATCACTCTGTCTTCTACCACAAGGTATTCTGTTTAAGAATATCCATTTATCTGTGAGCATCTTTGCTAGAAATAGTATCCTGCCTTTTAAGATGCTTCAAGGATGACTGACATCTCAGTATTATAGTAGGGTTCGGAGGTAAAAATTGTGCTGTTGCTGAAATCGTTCTGTAAACATCAGAGAAGAACAAATTCTGGTTCTCCTGATTGCTCCATGAAAACATTAATGTACTTCAAAGGAAATTTTTCCAGTTCTCCCATTAGATGTGCTCTTCCAGCACATCTCTAAGCATGTTTTTTCATAGTTATTTCTAAAGTACATGATTTATTTCTTTCCTTTTGTTAGGAATAATTTATATAACTTCCAATTACTGTAAGGAAAAAATGCTTATTTTGCATTTTGGGATTGTATTTTAGTGTATATCTGTGGGACGCTTGAAATAAACACATGTGAAAAAATACAAAAATAAATCGCACACAAAATATTAAACTGGCCCACTAAACAGTGCATTTTGTAATGGATTTTCTAGCAACTGAGAGTAAAAATGTACTTCTTTTCTCTAACCATCTCTGCTTGGTTCTGCCATCTTTTTCCAAACTAAAGTTAAGAAGTTTCATGGTTTTGTAAATCTGTAATATGAGAGCTACAAGGTTGTAAGTGGAAATCCTTCAGTTAAATTAATCAGTATTGTGTTCAGTGTTGAAAGAAAACAACTCCTGCTGGAGGTTACTGTTGTCCTAAAGAACCACAATGCTAAGAACAGTGAGAATAAAAAAGGGAAGAACTTTTGCCATTTTAAAAAGTAGAGGAGCTAATGAATCTTGATTTTTTAATCTCTAATAGTGTCACTGCTCATTGTATCCATCTTTCTTCCTATCTGGTGGTTGAGAAAAATGTCGTGCATGCTGAGCTGTTTCACTGGCCAGCCTGCACTGCCCAGCACATGTGCTGCCTCCAGTTTGGGGATCTGAGTTTCACCTCGTTTTCCTTCTGTAGGGGAGCTACTCCCGACCTTTCATTCCATCCTAACCACAGATATTTGTGTAACTTCTAAGAACTTCATTTTTCCTCTGAGATGTCTTTTTCCTTTTTTTGTCTTTGAGAATGAGCAAGGCATTAAAAATTTTGTGGGATATGAAAACATCAGATAGACAGATGGACAAACAATGTCATTACATAAACCTCACACCTGTAGGAAAGTAGGCAATTTGAAAATCTGTGGTACATGAATTAATGAAGAAGTAAAACCCTAGGCCTCTCTTAGTTCGTTGTACTCTGTGATAGAAATACATAGGGTGTGCTGAGGTGTGTTTGAAATGTAGACACAGTTACTAGCAATACTGAGATAAGAAGACAAAAGAAGACCTTTATAGAATTCATAAAACCATATCTCAGATATCAGTATGTTTCTGTTAAATGTATTTCTTGACCTGACGTTTCATTCTCTTTTCTGGTTTACAGAGCAATATGAAAGCAGAGGTTCTCACCCCCATTATCAATAGTGTGCTGTTAGAGGTAAGCTCCACCTTTTCACATTAGAAAATATTAAAATTACTTGAAATGAGACAGGCACATTTATTTCTAAAGGAAAACTATTTAAAAAGTAATGACAGTATCATTCTGGCTGCTCAGTGCCAGCACATAAATGTCCCAGTTTTGTGTTCAGCCTCTCCCACAAATGCTGTAGTAGTGAGGTTGCATTTACTGAGCATTCTTAAGAGCTGTATGACTGAAGTGAGGCTCTGAAACTCTGCTGCTGTATTGGTCAGAGCACAGTAACAAGTTCCAGCTTCAGACTATTCTTTCCTTTAAAATGTGGATTGTAGGTATGCTACAGTGTTTCCCATCTGCAAGCATTTTAGATTTCTACAAAGATTCACAGTCTAGCAACAGCCATGGTCACCACGTGTCAGACCACCAAAATGTTCATGAGTGATTTCTTTTATTTGACACCATGATCTATTTTTCTTCAGAAAACCACAGTGAGTAAAACACACCTCAGTTTTACCAAGAAGAGGTTGAGATGAAGCAATATCCTCATAACATCCTAAAACTCATAGTATCTGGATCTGCAGAGTTTTTAACTCTGTTGGATCACACATCCCTTAAAACATAAATAAGCATATAGTAGTGACCATAAAATGTCATTCTGTATTTAATAGCTGGATTCCCTTTAAAATAAGGAGAAGATTGCTTTACTATAAGCAATTTTGCACTGAATTAACAATACCCTTAAGGAAAATTATGGAAAGTTGAATAGAGCTGTAGTGAAGACTAGTATGCAGTTCCTTTGGTTATAAGGTAAGGTTGCTGTTGCTGTTGACTTACTTTCCTGTGCTCCAGGAACTGCAAAATCTAGGAATTTTTAGAATTGTGGAATCCTATGTTTTGTACTTCATAAATCTCATGGTTGTATACAAATATGTATTAATACAGCCTAGGATCATGGAGAATTACAAACCGCTATACTGTTCAGTATTAGAAATTCCAAAAATACTACTACATGTTAAAACCATTATAATTCGAACTGTTAATTTCAGTGACACTTCTTCCACCTACAGCAAATTCAAAATTAGTTCAGTTGATGGAAAGACTAGCTGGTTTGTGTTTAAAAACTCAAATCTACTTTTGAACACTGTGGCATTTTATTCTACTTATATTACCAACAAGACTGTCCAAGAGTTCAAACTTAGGGGAAGTCAGATTTTTCCATAGTGATTCAGGCTATGCTTGTTAGTTGTAAACTGCTGTAATTTATCATTTTTCTTATCTACAGATTCTAAAGTCTTGTGTGAAGACATATGCTAATACAGCATGATGCAGATGTAAAAAAAAAAAAAAAGAAAAAAGGTACAGTGTAATTCCTGAAGTACATGGCAGCTGTACTGATGAACCACGTTTTCTCTCCCCATTAGGGCTGCAACAGTACTACTTATATTCAGGATGCTTTCCAGTTACTTCTTCCAGTTCTGCAAATTTCCCACATCCAGACCAGTTGTTCGAAAGCCCATGAGTGACAGTTTCCCAGGAGTTGTCAGCTTGACAGCAACCACAGACCCAAAGTCTTGAGCTGTGCCAAGAGAAGAGCTGGTACAAGAGATGTCTGGCCACTAGAGTTCTTTGAAGACACTAAATGCAGTTTTGCACACACAGTACTGAAAAACATTTTAAAACTCTTTCAGACTTTCAGACTTTAGAAGTAGTTAGTAGAGTGAGCGATTTCTTTTCCAGTACAGTTCATGCTTTATGTTAATTTAAATGGAAGTTTATTGATATTAGCATTGATTTAAATACAGATTCTAAATGTTGACCCTTTCAGTTGTAAACAATGTGTGAAACAAATTGGAATGTAAAGTTTCTTAAGACATTTCACTTCAAATTACCATTTCTATTGTTTATATTATAACTGCAGTTTAAAAAGTCTATTTCAGAAGCTGGTTTCAGTATTTAATTTTTGCCAACATGAACAAATTATCATAGTGTTGAGCTTGCTAAATATTATTTCCAGTAGCAAATAATAACATCATACTAATATGTACCACTAACATAACACTTGGTATTGAAGGAGTTGCGCAGCAGTGGGTATTAAGTTTGCTAAATGAAAATTATGGATGTTATGCATAAAGAACTATACTGAAAAGAAATTTTGTGAGCCAGTTAAGATTACGGGTATAGCTCTGTACTTGCTGACCCGTAAGTTTATATTAATTTAGGTCTATTTCTTCATTTCAATTGTTGAACAACACAGGAGAAAAAAAGTAATCTTTTTAATATGCAAGGAATAGAAAATTTCCCTTTTGTTTGACATTTGAAACACCTGCTAAACAACCTTCTCTCAGATGTGTTACCGAGTTAGCACTTTGGGGTTTACTGATACCTACAGTTCAGAAATAGAAGTTGTAGTAAGAAGTTATGAGAGAATTGCTTTGGATGTGGAGGTCATCTGTCAGAGCAATCACTTTTTTTCTATGGCAATAGTTAGAGCATAAACAAGCAATAGGAATGACATTTCATAATAACACTAGCAACCATGCTAATTTGTCCATATCTTTATTTTAAAATCCTGAGCTTTGAACCTAAGGATTTGTTTAGGCTAGTTTACCTCTTAGGCAGGAAGAACCTTCCAATATTTTACATAGGCTGTTCTCTTGGATTTTTGTCATTTATTATGTTTCTTTCCGTTATTTTTTATTTTTTTCTCTTGATATAATCATGAATTGTATATAAATGCTAATTTTACAGTTAGCATTTTAATAGGTTTAAGCATAGTTCATACATCATAAAAATAATGAAATAGAGCATGAGGCAGTTTCTGTGTTTGTTAGAGAAACCATGTATCTGCTTTGCACATGGCAATTTCTTCGAGTCCAAGTAGGAGGACAGAAAGGTCCTTTTGTATTTTACACTATTGTGGTCCCTGTTCTGCTGTCACACTTGTGGTGACTTTTCCATTTTTTGTTATTTAGAGATTAAGTTTTCCCTATCCCTGAAATAAGGTTTATTATGCAAAATCTGTTTTTTGGCACCCTGTAATTTAACAGATGTGAGATATCTTTCTGGGTAAGTAGAAGATTACCAGTTTTCAAATTCATTTCTACAGCTGAATATAATATCAGAAGCCTCAGGGTATAATGTTTGAAATCGTTGAGGGGCATTCTTAAGACAAAGATTGCTTGTCTGAGATACTCCTTACTAGAGGTTTCACTGCCTTGCTTAAATTATTCATTTATGAATGAAGTACCTTACCCTGAAGTAAAAGAAGCTATGAAAAGTAACACGGAGACCTAAAGTATTTACATCCATACAACATGGGAAGGGAAACAGGGCAGGATGTAAGCATATGGATACTCCAATCTGATCTTAGATTCAATCATTTTTTCCTAGGAAAACTGAATGTTTTATCTTTAAATGAATTTTAAGTAAATAATATTTCAGTAGAAAAGTCCTATGTGGACATAGCCAGAATATTTTGTTTACACTGATTTGTATTTTTCCACCAATCAAATAAATAATTTGAGATACCAACAGTACACTAAAGGGGAGTGGTTTGAAAAATAATGTGATGGGAGTATATTCTCAGTGAAGTAATTTACTTTCTGACTTTTTGATTTATCTTTGGAATGATGAGTGTGATTTTACTGGGAGACTGACAAAAACAGATGTTGCCTTAAACTTTTAATGGAGAGTTTTCTTTCTTTCATCACCACCCTTTTCCAGGTTAGTACACTGAGCGTGCCTTGGCCCTTGGCAAACTACTAGGTTTTAAGTGCTTGTGAAGATTAGCTGTTCTTTTGAGCAGATATGTTTTCCATGGCATTCCATTCACTTTTGAACACACCCACCCTGTTACGCAGTGACAAAGGAGGCAGGCTTGTGCACTGACTGAGTTAGAAATTTATCAGCATGAAACTTAAAACAGTGTCTGCATACCTACAGCCTTGCAGATGATCCTCAGTTACAGGTCATCCCTGAAGAACCAGCTGGAATTAGACTGCTAAAGAAGTAATTTACTGTATATTAAGAATATTAACTTATTTGTTTCTTGTGTTTGGGGTTTTTTTTTAGGTAAACAAACCAAAGCAAGCTGTAAGTTGTTTACTGCTTTTTAGGGTATAGTCTATTCATGTGTAAACATCTCTTCCCCATGAGTTCCTCCTACACTCCAGCTTCCATTGCTAGAGACAGCTGAACAAAAGAACTGTCTCTTCCACTTTTTATCATGCTGCTTAAATCACCCACAGAAGCCATTAATATCTTCCTCCAAAATGTGCCTCAACCATATCATACAAAATCACAGTCATTACCAGTTGGGATGCTTTTTAATGATGTGTGCCACCAGAAATGTCCAGTGTCACTCACCAGTCAGGATTCGTAACAATTTCAAGGAGTCTGAAACACCACAGTATTTTGAATGACAAATACAGATTTTCCCCTTTTTTTCTCATTCACGGAAGTGTTTTTATCATAAAAGCATTCACCCAGCTCATAGGATTCTTTGAGACATTCCAGTTCTATTTCACATGACAGGCCCGTCCTTTCTGTTAGACTCAGAAGAATGTGGAGCGTGGAAAAGGACCTTCCTGAGTTCTTTTAAAAAACATCTCGGAGAAGGCTTAACATGATGCCATCAGCCAGCCTGACCTACTTTGAAGTTCTTACAGCTGGACTGGAAAGCCCTCTGGACTTTAAACACTTTATTCTGTCTCAGGTCAACCTTTATTGCTGAAGCTGCTTTTGTTGTGTGACTTGTACATTTTCCATGCTGTCTCCTACTTCAGCATTCATATTGATGGTGTGCAGTTTTAGAATTAAAAATTGAAAATAAAATGTCAAAAATTCAGCTGTGTTAAGAAGATGGGAGACAGAAATTATTTTCAAAAGAAAAAACAAAAGAATGTGCTGTCTGGAAATAGGAACAATTTTCAAGGTTGGATTAGAGAAAAGCCTCTGTAAAAAAAAAGTTTCAGCATTTCTCAGAATAAACAAGAGATGACATCTGATTAGCTCAGCAGAACAGGAATAATGTGCTTCTGAAGTAAAATGAAAATCTGCATGAACTTAAAGGTAGTCAGAGGTAAGAACATTAAAAGAGGAAGAGCTCAGAGGAAAGAAGACAGTTAATTTGATCACTGTGAATCTGTGGTGCTGCATTGCCTGCCCTGCAAAAGTCCCTGAGCACACATTTGCTAAGAACTCCTTAGCAGTCTCCCCACTGTGATCTCCTCTTCACAGCCTCCCTTTACAGCCTTCTGAGGAGGTACCCAGAACACCAGGTAGTTAAAATAATTTTTAAACACCTTAAGAAGCCTCTCAACCCATTTAGTAGATTTGGGAGAATGCAGCCCTGCTCTTCCTGACCTTTGTGATCTCAGAGACTGTATCAGCAGTTTATCTGATGCTGGCATTTAAGGTGGTCTCTGCCTTTCCTCCAGTTCCCTTTACCAGTTCAGCCCCATGTCCATTTTGCACGTTCTCTGCTCCATCAGTTCCACATTCTTCACCAGTTTTGATCACACACACACACCCTCCTCCTCCACCTTCATGTCTCCTTCCCCTTGCTGCTTTCTGAGGCTCTTCCCTCGTGCCCATCATCTAGTGCTTGAGAGGCTGCACCAGGACATCCTTTCTCTCCTCACATGTTCAGTTCTGACGAAGCCAGAGATGAAGACAAGGAGTTACAAGGATGTGGGAGGAGAGAAACCAAACCTCAGGAGAAAATGGCAAGACACTAAATCAGTTGTTTTCAGTCCCTCCTCCAGTGTAAGGAGGTTGGACCAGAGACTGCCTGAAGTCCTTTTCAACCAGAATTACTTCAGGATCACGTTTTTTCTTACCATCCTTACCAATGTCTCCCCATGCTTCCATTATTTCCTGTAGTTTGGATCATACGTAGAAGACAAGGTAAGCTTTACTCAGCAGACATTAAAAGCTTGTAAGAGCCTTTTGGCTTTTCTTGTTTATGGTGTTTTTAAAGGTAACTTGGAAGATGGAACCTTCCAGGGAAGTAAAACCAAACACTTGGAGTGCTGTGGGATAACTGTGGGTAGTAAAATAGCAAATCACAGTTTATTTGTCTAAGGAAAAGAAAAGAGGCAGGTTACAGGCAGCAAGAATAATAATAGAATTAAATTATAAGAGATAGAGAATTAAGTTAGGGTCACAAGAAGCAGGGCTATTCCTGTCAAGATCTCTGGCTTACTGAAGGGGAAAAGTGATAGCTTGAATCACGTGAAGCTTTTAAACACCAACCAAAATGGCCTTAGCAACCCTGTAGTGAATTGAGACAAGTATGTGTTGGGGGTTAGGTTTTCTTTCCTTTTGTTTCCTTCAACGTATAGAATTTTTTCCCATCAAGTTGCTAAGGAGCTCTAACTCCTGGATACTTAAGAAGAACAAAGGATGTGACCAAGCCCCGAGGAGAGGGACATCTCTGTTTTACTGTTCTCCTGTCTGGGAGTTTTCTTTCAGAGGTGGGGGGGAACTATCTCGAGAATTGGGGCTGGTAAAAGGCAGGGGTGGGGGCAGGGGCTGGCGCTGGGCTTCCGAGGAGAACACAGAGGTGCTGCTCTGCTGCTTTGGGAGGGGAGTTTCGTTGCTGCTGCTGGACCCCTCGCTTGGAGCTGTTTCTTCTGCCATGGGTGAGCCCCTGCTCTGAACTGGGACCTATTTACCATCTGCTCAGATGCCCGGGATCCTGAGCCAGCCTCTCCCTGCCCTGCTGGGAGCTGGGCTGCTGCTGTCCCGCCCCCTGCTGCGGCTCCTTTGGCACTGCTCTGGGTTTCCCTGCGCTGCAGCCCCGCACCCCCTGCTTGCCGAGACGTCCTGCTGTCCCACCTGCTGCTTTCTGAGAGTCCTGCTGGGGCACCGGGACCGACTGCCCTGGGGGTTTGTGAAGCAAAGCCTCTCTCTCTCTTCCATCCCTCCCCGTCCCAGCCGAGCCGCCATTGCCACGTGCTGCTGGAGCTCACACCACAGCGCCCCCTGCAGCCGCGGGGGAATCATCGCACCTGCCCTGCCCACCCAGCGCCACCAGCGCCCCCTGCTGGCTGTGACCATCACTGCACCCAAGGGGACAGTGCCTGCAGGCCCAGAGGGCTGGGACCGGGTTCCTGGTTCTGTTTGTTGTTAGTGCCATAGGAGTTGTTGTTTGTTTGCTTTATTATCAATACTAGTAAAGAACTGTTATTCCTATTCCCATATCTTTGCCTGAGAGTCCCTTAATTTCAAAATTACAATGATTCGGAGGGAAGGGGTTTACATTTTCCATTCCAAGGGAGGCTCCTGCCTTCCTTAGCAGACACCTGTCCTTCAAACCAGGACAGTATGTCTCTTCATCTGTAAGTTGCTCTCTATAATAAGAAGAAAAAACAACCAAGAAGCAAATTGTGAGAGGTTTACTTTATAGGCTGTACTAAAAATTCTACTTCTGAAAAGCTTTAAGTTATTAGCACAGACAAACAATTAAAAAAAAAATCAAGAAAGTATTTTTCTCTTTTTTTTTTAATAAGATGGTAACAAACAATAGAAACAAATGCTTCAGACTTATCCAATGAAATACAAAAAATTCTGTATGCCCCCAAATCACTCAGAAGCTAATGTTCACAACTATTCCTATTAAATCTAAACTGCTTGGTTTAGACTGGAAAATGCAGTTTCAGAAAGCTTCAGGAGGGAAAGGCTGTATAAATGTAAGGAATGGAGGTAATGAGGTATTAACTAGATGCTAGACTGCTGCCTATCATATTTGCAATGGGCAGTTTACAATCTGTTCATCCTGATGGATTTAGCACAAGGGAGCCTGAAGTCCTGGCAATTTCTGTCTCTGCCTAGTAATTGATGGCCAAGCTGTACCCACAAATCATGTGTTAGCACCAAAGGAGTTTGGGACCCTGCTCAGCCCAAACAGCTCCACTGCACTCAGAGGACCAGTAGTAAATGGAAAGTAAGGAAAAGTTCCAAGAGATAATGAGTCTGAATGCTAATGATCCAAGCTAGTACAAAAAATAGAAATGCAATTTCTCAAAAGGTACAAACCCATTTAATATCTTAATGAGTTATTAAAAATCAATAATAATGATTTTGTGATTTGAAGCAAATTAGTATTTTTCCACATTTTTTCTTTATCCACTAAGATATTCCACAAATTATGATGGTCTTCCTGGTTTACTGCAGAAATTAACATGCTTGCTGCAGAATTCTTTCTTTCTGTAATACTTCGGCCACCCTACTCAACAGCCAGAAGATGTATCTTTTAGGCAGCTACATTAAGTAGGTTGAAAACTGTGCTCATTTCATGAAAGTAGAGGATAATTCCTAGCTTTATATAGACTTCTTATCCTATGGAATATATAATATAAATTTCTGCCCTGATAAAAAAATCTAGTTATCACAAGAATTATCTCACAACCATATAACTAAGAATGAATTCTGAATAAACAGAAAATAGATGTGAAATCTATACCGTCTTATCAATGTTGTTTATGCAGCAAAACATGCTTGTCCATCATTCATATTTTCTTAATACCAAGTAGTTATGATGGAAAAAATGGAGCTTGTCAACTAAAATCCATAATTGGTATTCCCATGAAAAGATGGATAACATAGCTACCCAAGCTGGAAATGGGGATGGTTTCTTCTGTGGTGTGTGATATGTCTTCTTTCATCCAGTAGTGCTGGTATTTCATAGGGTGATACCTGAAACTAAGAAAATAGTATCAGAAAAAAAAGACGATGTTAATTAAGTCTTCTCTAATTTATCTCAAATGTCATAATCTTCACATGTAATGAATTCTCCTCTTTATTACAAAAGAAAACAACATTGTAACTAAAAGACAGACAAAACAGATGATGCACATCAGAGTGGAGCAAAAAACTGAGACTGATACCTGACAGCTGAGTAGTGGCTCAAGTACCTGCCCCACAAGAGTGTGATACAGGAACTTGAGCAAGGCATACTAGGCCTTACCCACTTTCCAGGGAAGCTGGCAATGGAAGGGTGGCCAGAGCCAGAAACATTCACCACATCCACCTGACTGAAGTACTTTTCTGTGCCCAACTGCATTTCCCATTCTATACTGCTATACGGAAGGATAAATTTGGAAAAAATGATATAAAAAGTTTTTTCCACATTCCAAGTGAAATGCTTCACACTAACCATCAATGACACTTTTGAATTTGGATTGCAGCTCCCAAAGCTCACAGATTCCAATCAAGCTTATCTTTCTTTTTAGGAAACTATACAAGGCTGAGAGAGGGGAAGAGGGAGGTGGAGTGGAAGTACAGGATTTCTGTACTTCTAACTTGCACACCGAGTGAAAAAGCAAATATAGCTTGTCACCCATTCTGGTAGCTCCCATAGCTGCAGACTTGATTACAACATCTGTCTACATTTTCTTTTACATGGTCGGAACTGGGTTCAGAAGGGTTGCTTGGCTGTGAAATTGTACTGGAGGCAGCAGCTGCCCAAGTGAGCTAGAAAATGACGAGTGTAGGCAGGATACACTGCATCAAAAATTGATGCTAGCTAATGGGGCAGTGGGTTTAAACAGCCTGCACAGTGCCCCTTATAGTCCAGTTCTGCCAGCAAGCAGGAGTGTTTCCCTTGGAAACCCTTAGTGTCTCTTTTGGAGAGAAACACATCCTGGCATGCATTTAGTGTGGGACCCAGTAATTGTGCCAAGTACCCTGGAATGTGCTCAGCAGTCTGATTCTGTGAGCTCTGCTGTGCTGAGAGGAGTTGTCATTTTAATGTACGATTAAGACTAGAATCTCTTACGGAAGCAGAAGAAACAGGAGGAATTACCTTTCATGATATTTAAAAAATAAATACATAATTGAGTGCATACAGTTCTGAAAACAATTTAAAGCTCCATGAGGGTGTAAATCATAGAATCATAGCTATCAACAGGAGCTATAGTATAAAAAATGAAGTCTTACAAAAATGGCCAACCCGCAAAGCCAGTAGGTCAGTACTAGTAGGAACTTCTCCCTTCAGCAGCTTCACACCAAATTTTATGATAACTTCAACCACAGTACTATCACCTCAGAACACTGAAATTTTGCTTTTCAGAAAAACTGTCAAAAGGATAATTGGAAGGATCCCAGCAATTTAAAATCACACCTACTGTTCTTCACAAATGCCTGCATGAAAACAGCTTAACTGTAATCTGCCTCTCACTCCTGAGCACACTTGTTACATGCCTTTGCTAGAATGTCTTATGAGTTCCACTGTTTTCTCTGCATAATTTCTGTTTTCTATGTGGGTGCCTTGCTTGAAGACAGAGAGAGAGATTCTTTTAAATTTGAAAACTTTCTTGTAAAGCCACAATCACATAAGGAAAACAGGCAAAGAATATTTTTAGTTGCACTTTCTGTTTGTGCTACTAAGTTCAGCAATGATGACATTTAAACACCTGTTCAGGAAGGCAGCAGCAGCGTGAGCCAAAGCCTAGGTAATACCATAGGTATACCTGCACTGAAATTTCCTGGCATTAGACTGGAATATGCACAATCAGGTTTCTAATTTCCTATGGGAGTGTTTCATTAGACAACAATGACGGCGATGATAATCTGAATGTTGCTGGATAAGAGTCAGCCTCTCATACACTTATTGGTATCTTGTGCCAGCCCTTGCACCCACAGGGGGTATCATCCCCACATGCTTCTCAGATTGTAACAGAGGAATGGGACCCATCAAATTCTTCTATTTTACAATTTCTTTGACAGAGGTTTTCATCTTTTTAGGCATACACTGTGTGTTGTTGTCCCTGCCAGTTACCTGTCATCTATCTTAGGTTCCAGTTTTATAATCCATTTCACCCAAAGATAAGATCATGCCTTAAATTCTATATTCACTGGAGACCAACTTGTCTTATTTAACTGTACAGCTACACTGTCACTCAGAAAGAAATACAGAGACGTGAAGCACCTTATGTGTTCAAGGATCTCAAAGCTCTTTACAAAGACAGATGGCAAAAGGCAGTGTATTAAAAATCATTGGCAGTTGCTGATGTGGAACTTTCATTAGCTTTTAGGCAGCCTTTGACATGTCTATCAGTTTTATTAAAAGAATTAATGGGATGTAGGATACCAAGATTCTTTTATCTTGTCCTTGGGACATTGATTGTGAAAGAGATCAATGCAGTAAATAAAATGTTTGGGTAATAGTGACCAGTTTGTGTGAATTTGATCCAGCATCACCTCAGAGCATAACTCTGGGCACTTTCAAGGAAAAAAATAAAAGTCCACAACAGTTGGCTTTAAGATGATACTGAGTTTTTCTTCTTTCTTTCCTTCCTCATAAAATGGCAGCACTTAATCCAAGAACTGTCAGGTCTCTATCTGTCTCTAATTTCCCCAAATAGAACACTGTTCTGTCCCTAGTCATCCATGAAATCTATTAATGCTGTCTTTGATTCAGAGAATACAATGCTGCTTCCCCTTAAACAGGCAGAGGACAGTGGTATCGCAAGAGAGGGCTCACAGTTTCTCTTCATGCTACAAACACATGGCTTTTATTCTGCCCGAACAACTCTAAGACTGAAGTGGAGCTTTGGTGTGAGAGAGGCCAGTGAGCCCTGCACAGTCAGTCTGCCCAGACTCCACATGCCCCCATGCAAGGAAAAAACAGATTGTCACAAGGGCAGGACACAGAGAGAAAGCCACTCCTCGAGGCAGGCTTCTTTAAGTGTCCAAGGGAAAGTTTAGCCAAAACCTTCCCTACTCAACAATGATTTCAGGGATAACCATCAATAAAACCATATTTCTAAATGCTCCAGCACCTTCATCTTACATACGGGTAAGGTGATTTGGCTCTTACTTTCCCACTCTAATTTCTAACTTCAATTATTCTTTGCCCTTACTGCTTAGGGAATGGCCATTGAATCGAGCACATTCAGAAGTGTTAGTCCTCATGGTTTCTCAAACCAGATATACATCACACAGCATTTTTACAGCTGCTGAAAATAATAGTTTATGCAAGTATTGTTCTTAAAAGTACCAGCTGATGCAAGTAGAGCTTTGTTAAAAGCACTACGTAATCTCTATTTTATCTGAGGATAAACAATTCTTTCTTTTCCTCTTGAAACAGAGGATTCTTGGTACTCAAGTGTAGTAATAGTTACCGTGAAAATACACAGATGCTTTAAGTGATCTATGCTGAAAATATTCACCTTTGACAAAGGCAGAAGTGTAGAAGTTGGTGCATTTTTTATTAGCTGAATTAGCTGTCGGTGCAGTAGTGAACAACAAAGCATTTGAGTGCTTTGCACATCTATCTGCACACACAGATAGATATATAGATATACCACACAATGGGATCTAAGTATATTGATAAACATGACAACACATGTACAGTCATATGTTTATCATTATAGTTACATTTTATAATCAACAGCATTGTCTTAAATCTAAAGACTTTAAAAATACTTTTATAGAGAGAAATGTCTTTTTCTGACATAAAAACAGCAGAAAATTGCAATGTGCAATTGATTATTGATCTCTCTCAATCTAATAGTAAGAGCAATACTTCACTGTTGCAGACTGGAGCAACAAGCAAAGAATAGGCAAATAGGTCTCTCCTGACTATTCCTGTGACTAAAAACAATGTTTTTCAGCTTTTCCTCTTTCAACGTGTTGTGTTAAGGGCCACAGCTGAGGCCATCAGCAGGTTCTCCAGCTCATTAGCTAAAAAATCGTGATCAGAGTGATCCTTGCTTTCATATTTCCTCCTCCTCCTCACAACTGCTGTTACACCTACCACAGCTGCTGTGTAGGTAGTCTCCTGACAGAGAAATCAAACACTCTGTGCTGTGGTTAATGATTTCTCTGAGTGCAGCTCCAGCTGGCTGGAGATGAGGAAAAGTATAACTCGTCTTGCCTGTCTGATTCAGGGCAGGCATTGAGGTAAGCCTTACCAACCAGACAGAAGCCAAGTTTGAGGCAGAGAAGGGCAGACACTAGCAGTATCCCCAGTGGAGTTCTCTCAGGTTTCTAGCTCTGCCTAGAACCCTTCCTTAACTGAGGCTCTCTTATCAGTGGTCTGAAATGCACATGTTTCAGAGGGGCAGCTGTCAGTTATACAGAGATGATGGGTTTTGATCAAGAAGCTCCCTGGAACATAATTCTCATCTCCACCCCACCTCCTCCTTCAGAGAAAAAACCCACACTTTATCAAGCTGATGTAGTCTAGAACTGTCTTTGGCAATTCTGGGAATTTGATACTTTTTGCATTTTTCCAGCCTCTATAATCAGCCTTCATGTGCAGTACTTGTAACACAGCTTCTCCCTGTTGAGCTAACGAGTCTTTAGCAGCATTCTAGAGACTTCACAGAGACCAACCCAGCACTCATGCAAAAAGCAGATCACAATTTCCTTCCCCAGCCTCAGTAACCACAAGCACTTGTAACTAGCAAGCTTTCCTGGAACTGAGCCACCCACAGACACGAGCAATAATGAGTTTCATCTGACCTTATCAGATGAAGGGAGAAGAAACGGATTTTTTGCAGGAAGTAAAGCAAAACTAAAGCAGAAAGTGCTTTTTATTATTTTCACAGAGTATTTAGCTCTGAGAGAGTATTCCTTTAAGAAATGTATTCAAAACAAAACATGATGAAAAGCAAGATCTAGATCTAAGTTTCTGCCTCTGCAGCCTCATTCTTTAATAATATTTCCACACAATGTCATGTAACATTACAATTTACAATGTATTCAGCATTATTCCCACATATCACATCTGGATATCACCTCACTGCGAGCTGCCCCCCTGACAGGAAGACTATCTGGAAAAGCAAGCCTGCTTCTGTACAGCAGTGAACAAGGCTTTGGGGCTTTCTCAAGATACCTAATCTTTTTCTTTCACTCATTCACACAGAGATTAAGGAAAGGGAATAATTAATGCTGAAGTGTCCTGGTCTCATATATGGTCTCACAGAGCAACCAAAAATCTGAAAAGCTATTACATCTCTTCTTTCTATCCTTTAATGCATAACAGTTAAGGTAATAAAAGCAAAAGGTCACCCCAACAGCTACTCCTGCCTTTAGCAACACAGAAGTTAAATTTGTTTGGGAATGAGCCATGGCTTTTTCCCCTGCTTCTAGCAGCACATCCTATTACAACCTTAGAAATGTCTTATTTTTAACCCAAAAGTAAAAAAACAATTAAGGTGGGGAGGTATGTGGCAGACATGGATATGGGAACATGAAGGTTTGCCTGAGAGACAGTCAGCATATATCAGAAAAATAAATATTGTAGTACTGAAGTGTCTGGGAGGAGTCCCTGCAGAAAAGGAAGAAGCTGCCATACAGAAAGGCGAATGGGGCCTGGAAAGCACCTGCTCAGTCAGAAACTGAGTCCAAATGGCAAACAGCTGAACCCAGATGATCTGAGAACTGCTCTCAGTAATGTCACAGAGTTCCCAAGTCATGTTATCTCTTTGTGTCTCCTGATAATCTCATTTTAAAATAGTAATAATAACAACTTCTCATCTTTCTAAGTCTTCAGAAGATCTATGGATGACAATCACTTAAACAAGGGTCAGTATTTTTAATGACTATAATATACTATCCCATAACCCAGCTAGTTTCATTCAAACACCAAAAAATTATCTAGCTCTGTTATTAATTTACTATGGAATTACCTCATCTTCTGTCAGCAAAGCTGTTCAAAATTTTGTCTTTAGCTCTGTTCTCAATGTACAATTTCATCTTCATGGTTTCACATGAAGCACAAAAATCAAACTGCTCTTCAGTACATCAATTTTTTTAACACAATAAAAAGATAGCATGACATGATATTGAGTTTCCAATAAAACTCCATCTAATTTAAACAGAAATATAAAAGAAGGACCTCCTTAAGATTTCAACCTAAAAATATCGCAATACACAATAATATTGCTTGTGCAAGTAGCCATCACCTTGTCTATGCACTTGAAATATTAGTCTGTATTACTTATTCAAGTAGCATCTGTTCTGTTTCTAGACATTACAAGTATTTTCAGGAAGATGTGTCTCTTACTGCACATTTCTATGAAGATTTGTTTCCCTACATCTGGACTTTCTGAAACAATTACTGCAGCATAGTGGCTGAATAAAGTTAGGAGTGGGAGAACAGTTTTAGTTCTAAACAGAAACCAGCTTCTTGTCATTCCTTCTGACTGGTGTAAAAACAACAGAGCGATCAATTTCTTTTGCTTCAGGAATTTCATAAAGAAGCTATTTATTTCAAATATGGAATTTCCTTCAGAGATCATTTGCAAACTGATTTTTTCCTCTGCCCTTGTCAGAAAAAAAAATGTTGGCACAATGCTGAAGTGTAGGACACAGTATTTTACACCAGAAAAAAAGTGTCAGAATTTGCACCAAGGTCTGCAGGGACACACAGGGCTTAATAGGCTAACACATATGCATATAGATTACTTTTGGTAGCAGAAGGAAAGCTGATTATGTTTTCATGCCACCTAGCTATCACAAAACACATTATCCAGTTTTTCATCTCATATACTTGGCTAGAAGAAGTAATAATTTATTTTGTGCAGATATTCATACTATTAATTCTAAATATATGAGGCAAACCAGAATAACCAGGGTGGTAAGATGTTTACTTACCTTCTACAGCTGATCCACATAACAATACTCTTGTTCAGGAATTATGGGCAGTATCTTTGTGGTCTGTGCAGGAAGTGGAATCTGTTTGTTGCTGCTTTTCACTACTGAAAGTTAAAATAATTTTTATCCATATTATTAACAAATATCCATATTATTAGCAAATATATCTGCAGAGTGTTGAACTTGCACATGCAAATTTGAAAATAATTGAGACCTATCTGAACACAAGACAGAGATGGACAGACAGATTTTCAGTGGGATTTCAGTGCCCAGAGATGCAGACACATGTCAGGAACTCCTGAAAGTACTAACCATATTTTGTACTTAACTTCCTCTTAATACTAGTAGGACTCCAATGTGCTGATTCTAAGTCTACCTGGGAAGCAGCTTGAAGGTAGGCAAATAAATTTGTGTGAAATAAATTTGTGAATAAATTGTAGTGAAAATCCAAAAGCATGGAAATTTGAGTTTATGTAAGAGTCCCCCAAAATACAAACCCCTACATTTGGCCAGTTAAGCAGAAACAACGAAAATTTACAGTGTGAACTTCCTGACTCATTTTCACATAAGGGCAGCACATATTGCCACAGGCACACGTGGTGTGGCCTCAGCTCACAGGGAGAGCTACTGGGTATCACCCAGTTGTCAGCAAAGATGACAGCACACACCTCAGAAGTAGGAAGGGGTGAGGTAATGCCTTTAGCACAGAGATCCTGATACAGTATCTCAGTGGAATACAGATAAGGAAATGCAGAAATAGCATTGGCAGGCAAATGCACGCAGAGTTGTTTATCCAATGCATTTTTCAAAGAACTGCTGTAATAACATTTTAACTCCAGGTCCATCCTGTCCCTGACTATCCATTACTTCTGTAAACCTACAAATGGGTTTCTAGTGAGCTGACAAGAAGAGAATAAATTGTGTCACTTATATCTAGCTATGTTGCTTCACCACTGACTATATCATTTGGGCTTCTCTCTTTACAAATGCAATTAAAAAGCAGAGTTTGGATCTTGGCACTTAAGCAGCTGAATATGAAAAAAAAGTCAAAATAAGAGTGGGATAGTTTTAAAAAAATAACAATGGATTTTGTTTCATCCTCAGGATGAATCTGGAGAGAATGGGGATATAGGGTGACACCCCTTTCAGTGCCTGTGTGTAACAGTGTTCTGCATGCATACAAACTGAGCAGAGAAAAGGTCCTTTGTGCATCAGTGCTCTATGGAAAGCATACAGGGACTATAAAAAGCTCCCTAAAATTACCTGCATCCTATAGATATTATCCTTCTTGTTATCTGAAAAAAAATAAAAATTTAAAAGTTCCAAAGAGGTAATAAGGCTCCACAATTTTCTTGGGATAGTTGCATTTCAGAAACATTTAAGTCTGTGTTAAATATTGAATACTATGAGAAGCTTTGCTTTTGCCAGTATTATTCATGTAAGTTGCAGAGGGACAGATAACTATTCAGCTATGTCAGGAACTGAGAGGGACCAGAATCAAATAGGTGATGTTTCAGTTAGCCAAGATTACACAAATTTCTCTTTTCTTGGCTTTGAATCTATCTGCTGCTGTAGAAGGTGTGTCTTGCCTGTTTTCTTTGCTAGAAAGAAAATGTATTGCAGAATACAGGGAGGAGCGAGTCTGAACTCCCTGGGATGCCAGCCCTGACACTACTGAGCCGGCATTTGCTTCTATTTCCAGCATGTCAACTAACCTGAAGCAACACATCAGAGAGATGGCAGAATTTCCCCTATTTCCTCTAATCTTGTGGGAAAGGAACTACTATTTTAATAGGATAGCACAGAAAACAATACAGGAATTCAAATGGGAGGGAATTCGTCCTGTTGTTTCTTCTGTGCAAATTACAGCTGTCAAGCCCACTTATATCAAATGGTATGAATGTCTCAAACCCTAAACAGTCCAGCAGGCCAGGAAGCCTGAGGGTTTATTCTCTGAATCCTGGTTGCCACTATGACCCTGCAATGTTCTTCTTTCAGGATGAGTTATAAAATTACCGTCCATGAGCATTAACTTTGCATTACTGTGAGCCACACAAGTGAGTCAAGGAATCTTGTAATTGTATCCTAAAATATAATGAACCAAACTGTGACTCCATGAGCCAATGGAGTATCACTGAAAATGAGTATACTGTTTGAGCAATGTAGAACAAGACGTTATGCTTGAACTAAGGCTGCCCTCACAGACTGTAGAGTAATAACATGATGATTTTAACAATATGATTCCCTGTCTGTCCAGTTCTAGCACAGGAATGAGAGCAAGCCTTTTTTTCCAACACATCTTATGCCACTTTCAAAATAGAATAAAAATAAACAAGGAACGTCATTCTTACTCTAGGAGAAGAAAGTCTAAATGGGAATTTATACCGATAGGATTCTAGTAATGTAAAGGCCCACTTAAGTATAACGCATCTAATTATATTAATAAGTCTTACAGACCCTCCTAGGCAGATTCAGCTTAGGTATTAAATGCTCTGATTTATGCAATCTGATTCCTCTACAACTTCTTCTTGCTTTTTCTTTGTCCCTTTTTTTTTTTAATAACGTAGTATACAGTTCACAGACACTGGCCTGTTCCCAACATGTAATTTTGTGCCATGTCCCCAGGCTTATCGTTTTTTTATAATACAGCTGTATGAGGATAACTACACTTAGTTACTAGTAATGGAAGAGGTACCAAAGCGGTTAAGGGAAAATGGGCTAAGGAAGAGGAATAACAGCAGGGTAAGTATAACTTTCTTCCCTTTATCTGCATCTGAGACTGATTTAAGCAGTAAGCTGCAAATGACAATTCAGCAGTTTCCATCTGAGTTCTTTTAAAATTCTGTGGGGGATACATTCTAGTCCTTCTAATTGCCATTATTAATTTATTAAGCTATTCTAAAACCTCTTCTACTGCCTCTTCAATTTAAGAAAGCTCTTCAAAGAAATTCTTGCAATAAAATTCTCTTATGTGGAAATCTCACTAAGATTCTCTGTAGTAAATGCAAAGCAAGGAAGTGACTTCAATGGGTTATTTTCCATGTGTTATTACTATCAAGTGCTATTTGATGAAAATGCTCTGTGCCTGGAAATACAGATCAGCCACTTAAACAGTACTTACTTCTTGCACTAAAAGAAAAGTACCCTCTCTTCATTCCCTCATTTTATGGATGCATTTAAGGGCAACACTTTTTTGTCAGCTCACACCATTCAAGGGACTGTTACTACACATAAATACAATGGCAGGACCAGCTCCAAAGTCTAGAAAATGTGCTTTGTACAACCCACGGTCTAGTGTATTCTTTTTTGGCTTAACAGCCCAATGTTTAGTCAACATTTATGACTAGAATGCTATAAAGCTTCCCTCTCCTCACTATATATGCTTAATCCTTTGCAGTACTGTGAATTTGAAAGGTTGTAAATTTAATCCTTCCCTAGAGAACATTCTCCCACTGTCCTCTGGTCACTGGACTTAATGACAATGATTCATGGATATAAAGCCACTAACAGTTTCACAAAACCATGCTGTAAATTACCTTTCTGTAGGACCACAGTGACATTAAGCCAGTAATTTACTGAGCTTCCTAAGAATTCACTCCCATTCTCAAAGTATAGGCTTCCCTCTTTTTCTACCCTTATAATTTCTTAATTTCAAATAACCTTTAGTAGTACCTATACATCTTTTCCTCTATATGATATACTGTCACATCCTCTCAACTACTCATTACTGTGTTTCCAGGATGTTTGTATTGTCTTCAGTGGAGCTCAATGGCTTTTTTTTCAAGATTGCAAGCTATGCTCCAATTATGGTGAAAATATTGTCAAGGACTGTCAACAAACTCATCTGTAGCTATTTATAATCCATTATCATGGTATCAAATCCTAAGACTAGCAACTGTGGAAGGAATAAACACTTCATATGGATTTGATTGCACTTTAGATTATATTAGTATAAACTGTGAAATTGACTGGATCGACTGAAATTACAGTGTGTGAAACCAAGGAATTTTATATTAAAATAACCCCCATTGTAGCACTTATTTCTGGGATACATGGATCGATTGTAGGGGAGGCACTTAAAAAGTGAGAATGACAGACCAATAAGAGATTCCTATTCTCTTCAGTAAAATCTAGTAAAAAACAGATTTGAATTTCCATAAGACTCCATCATCAAAAATGCCTTGGATATACAACATTAAAAATGCCATGGGGAACATGTGATAAAACAGGTATGATACTGGCTACTCAAGACAATAGATGTCAGAAAAATAATTTATTTCCTGCAGAATGAAAATAATGAGTTCATAAATACATCTCAGAGGTAGCCAGTGCTTTAAGAGGAGCATAAATCTTCCTCACAGGAGAGTTCAGACAGTCAAGGAGCTATTCACTCTTTTCTAGGTAAAAATGAAATGCCATGGAATACTGAGTTGTAGACATAAATTATGATGTCTCCTCCTACTCCTGAAGAACTAAAAAGACAAAAAGTGAAGTATTTAAGCCTAGTCAAATTTAAAACCATTTTTTTCATTTGCTGGCTTTGTATGTTTCTTGTTTTGAAGGGAGATTAGTTTGCCATTCAGAACTATTTTTCTGTATGTTCACGTTAATTTTTTTAAAGATATAGCTCCCTTCACAAAACCAGAATCCATGAAATTTATTAAAGCCTTTCACTCTTTGAGCAATGTCAGTAATACACACAATTACAACTGGTAATTGGCACTTACACAGAGATTTGTTGCCAAATCAAATTTTCTAGAATCCAAGCGTTGAGTTTAGCCATGCCATTTAATTTATATGTGATAAACATACTATACTCTCAGAAGACCACAATTTTTTACCTATCTGAAACTCAAAAATTGCATTTTGTGGATATTTCACCCTAAAAACAGGCTATGAAGTACCAGCAAAACCATTTTTTGAGTCCTGCTACAGTCATTCATTCATTCCATGCTTTGGTAGCAAATTTTATCAAGAGTCACAAACACATAGAGCACACATACACATCTGTACATCTCTGTATACGTTTCATACACACACAAAGCACCCAGCTGCCAAACCTCAAAACAGGCAAATAATGTGACCAAAAATTTAAAAATTCAAAGTCATTAATGCAACACACTGGGAAGACTGGGAGAAGCATTCCCAGTGCTATGTACACTTACATACATGCTATATGTAAGTCGTTTTATAGTTTTGTTGTTAGAATTATTTCTTTAAAATAAACAAGTGTTTCCTTAACATAAGCCAGATCAAATTTGTGTAGGACCAAGGTAACTGAAACAAACCTGAAGCATCTCTTGACAGGAAACTCTTAAAATGTCTTTCTTGACCTTCTCACACCTCAAGATTTGTTAAATGTTATTTTACTGTTATATTACTTACCAGGAAAAGGATGAATTTTAGTAGCAGATACAGTTCTTCTTGGATGTCTGGAGCCCTTTCTTCTTAGAACAGTAGAAACTGATGTTGCTACTCTGTGTTTATAATCTGCTTTAAACAAAATGTGTTAGCAGCAGCCCTGATTAGAAGGAAAGTTTGTAAACTTCTTATTATTAAACTGTTGAACACTTTGGAAAGTGTTCAAAAAATCAGGAATGTGTTGGAATAAGACGATTTGTGTTTTCCTGAATGAAATATTCTAGAAATTCCATTCAGGTTTGTCCCTTTCAAATTATGCCTTGTCTTTTTCTAGACTGTGTACCTTGAAAAAATTTTGGAAGGATATCAAAAAAAGTACATGTTTCAGTACAATTTGGACTCACACTACTGACAATGGAGTAGCAAGGATGGAGTGTACTGGCATCCTAGGAGGCTGACAGACTCCTTGCCAGTGTGGGGTGTTCATATACAGTCTCCACCCCACTGACAAAACTAGAGCACCTCTGGCTGTTCCTCAGCACCCGGTTCATAAACTCTCAGTCTTTCCATCCTTCTGCTGCTCTCTAAATGCTGTGGGTTTGTTGCAGACAGTTGTGCAGCTGTTGTAGTTAGCCCTGTTCAGCCGTGGCTGCAGTCCAGGGCTCAGACAGCTTCTGGTGACAGGCTTGCTCCAATTCCATGTAACAGAATTTGTTTCTATCTTTTTCCTTTGAGAACACTAAGAAATTCATTAAGTTAAAATTATTTAGGTTGTGATTTTTTTTATGAATAGCCAGTGGAGATCTAGAACACTGAAGCCCCAAGCATACACTGTAGCAGTTAATGTCAAAGGAAGCTCTGGAAGTGTTTGTGAGACAAGAGTGGAAGGGGAAAGTCAAAACAATTAATTTCTAGTTTAGGACCTTTTTCATGGATCAATTGTAACCTCCACCAAGTTTATTTGGATATTCTATTTTATGCACTCATGAAAATAGCTTAATGATTCGGAGAGTCTTAGAATCTACCTAGCAGAATATCTTGCAAGATCTCAAGAGGAAATTAACAATTCCACATCTCTTAACAGCTTTCAGTGGTGCTCAGAAATGAAGAGAAAAACTACTAACTGAATTATGTCTGGAAAAATTTATAACAGCTGTTCTAGGAACATAGTAATGTTCTGCTCTGTTCTTTGAGCACCACTGAAAAAATGTATACACTTGCAATGAAAGGTGGCATCTTAATATATACACTTAAATTTTAAAGCTTTTTTATTTTTTTGCACTTGTCTTTTTATCAGTAACATAATGATGTTGGATATGATGTTATATATTATAACTTTAACTTACAACCCCACTTCTCCTCAATTAACAGAAAATGTATCCTCAAGGCAAATAAGTAATTAAAAGCCTCAAAAGGGCACCTTTTCCTCCCTGCTTATGTTCACGATGATTCTGAAAAACCTGAATTTAATAAAAAAGTAATATTTAAGAATAAAGGTAGTAAATCATTAATCATCACTACTTACAGTTCTGCATTAAAAATAGAATGCTATGACTCAAAGCATAGAAAATCAGAGACATGACATTTATAAGTAGTTTTCAAATTACAAATAAAAGTCCTTTAAATTAGACCACTTAATATCCCACTTATAAAGTCTTAATTTACACTTCGTGGGGGTTTTATATGCATAAAATAGGTCTCAGAATTTGATTCTAGCAATAAGTAAAATATCATGTATTTTAAGCAAGATAATCTGGTAAGGAGTTCCTTTCTTTGGGGCAAGGGAGGTACAAACTTGACATCTCAAGCAACTATTTTGCTTATTCATTAAAAATATATGCATAAAGTATTTACATTATGGAAAAAAAGTCACAGCAATATTTTGAGTGTGGGCACTCTTCTTCCTTCTGTTCAATTATGGTTAAAACTAGACTCCTATTGCTCCTTCATTACAAAACTACCTGTGCATACACTAAGGATGATCAGGGGAATGGATTTCTGCTATAATTCGTTTTACTACCCCTGTGGCCAGGGTCTCCTTTCAGCACCTCTGAACTGCAGGGGGAATGGACACCTGCCTGGGAATAGCAACTAAATGCCAGTTGTCTGGAGGCATTCTGCCCACAAGCAACTAAGAGTTATTCCCTCAGGCAACAGCTTAAGTAGCATTCTTTTCACAGTGATGAAAGGGAGTGTGCTCCCAGTACCACCTACCTCTGACTTGGCAAGAGAAACAAGGACCAGCAGCTGACAAGTGGTCAATTTTCTGCACTGTTTTTGTGCAGAGGACTTTATCTTGATTGCTCAAAGGTCTCCAGTTCAAGGTACTCCTACAGTTTTATTCTTGGCTTTATTCATTGTATATACTGAAATCAGTGTGAAATCAGACATTCATATCACTAAGCCACCAATCATCTATCAAAAACCACACATTTAATTTGCCATCAACAAGCTTGGATTTGCATCCACAATTTTTGCATCCACCAAAGAGGTGAGAGGTGATACTGTCAATCATCTGAGTCCTTCAGTCAGTCTCTAAGAAGCTTTTACTATTTGACAAACAAAATATCAGTGTCTGAGCTACAGTAATAATCAACAGTCTTGTTATTATAAATCAATATATTTTTACTTGCACAGAAATTTAAATTCATGCAGATTAACTTTTCATTACTTACCGTTCTGTTTATTTTCTTGGACTATTTTGTAAATGACGATTGAAACAGTAAATACAAAAACTACTGCAATCGTAGTGAGCCAAGTGATCTTTGTCATACACATTGGATCTGTCCATAAAATGTACAAGAGAGAAGATTAAGCAGCAAGTCACTGGCAGAGAAAAGCAGAACATTCCGTCTTGGTAGGTTTTTGGATTGTACCTATCCCCACAGATAAAAAAAAACCAAAACCAAACCAAAACAAAATAAAAAGAGATGATGCCTTTTTGTTTCAGCCTTCTCTGTTTTTTGATGTTAGGTTTCCTGTCTAGAATTCAGCTTAATTTTCACCTGTATTTATCTCCCCACAGCTGAAAGAGATACAGGTGACTAAGTGAATGAAAATTTTTCAACTCAGCCATGGAAAATGCTTCAAAGATCAACATCTATATTTAAGGTAGAACAAGGGTAATACATGTCCCCTCTGTCTGGATACAGCATGGAAGGAATTGCTCCACTGTCCAGCACTGGCCTGTATTGGCATTCTTAACCTCCTGGTCCATCTTCATATATGAGAGAAGGCAAGATTCTACATATAGAAATTTTCTTATAAAAAAGTGAGAAAATGCCACCAACAGGAGCCCTCTGGAGAATTCCTTTAACTAAAGTTGCCTTGAGGGAGAATCACATGAGACTGGATACAGGAGGTAGGCTGCTCTTTCAGACAACAGCCACTGCAGAAATGCATCCACATTCCATAGAAACTAGTTCAATAACAAGTACAAGTCAGGATTATATACAACAAAGAAACGATGTGGAGAACTTTCCTCTCTGGTTATTTGAATGGCCTTTCAAATTTCTTTGGCAATTGCATGTTAATGCATACCTTAGCACTGTCAAATAACTGTTTTAAAAACAGCTATATTCTATGACTCATAAAAAAACAAATTATAGACAAATTTTAGCCAAGCCACTGTTTCCCTTTCCCTGACTTAGAACAGTATAATTAGACCTACTCCAACTTCCCTTGTATCTTCTCCATCAAGAACTCATGAAGTAAATACCAATGACCTTGTTGCTCATCTCTCCTAATTTAGAACTAAAAATATCTTTTATATAATAATCTAGGCTCCTTTTAAACAGAGCACTCTACCCCATCTTGTGTGTCAGCCTTGCTTAATAAAAGTCCTGAGCACCTCTTTAGCTTTGTTTTGAAGTAAAGAGAAAAAAAAGACATGTTGTTAATTTTCATTGCTAATATGAGATAACTACTACCCAGGTAAATCAGTATTAGCAAAGGGTGGTTAGCTCATAGCGTTGACACAAGTTAGCAAGGCAAGTTACAAATTATGCTCCTCTCATGGCTAGACACACAAAACAAAACAAAACAAAACAAAACAAAACAACACAACAACAACAACAATCCTAAGCTGTCCTTTCTTCTCTAGGATTTCCCCTAGACTTATTTAACATATATTAATCCAACTCTAAAAAACATATTTTTTTCCAGCAAAGGTACAGCATAAAATACATTTGCCATGCAAAACCAAATGAATGTAATAATTCAGCAATTTCCACATGACAAATGTTGCATATAGACAGAATGGAAGCCGTGACCCTGATCAGGCAATCAGAAAAAAACTCATGCAGCACAAAGAGAAAAATAAAAAGCTGAAGGTTGTCTTCTGGGAAAACTAAGCTTAGTTCAGCTGAAGATTTATCTTTTAAGCATACTGTGGTAAGGCTATATACTAGGACATTGCAGTACAACCTCAGAATGGTCAAACCCATTTCCTGGTTCTTCTACCATGGTTGTTAACAGGGATTTTAAAATTTACCTCCCAGACAACAGAGTTATGCCATTATGAGGAAAGGGAAAATTATATTTCCAGGTATTATCACATGCAATTTGTGGGTCTGTTGCTGCTAAGCAAAAAACGATGTACAGATATTTACTTGGCTGTATTTCTTCTAGAAAAAAAAAGGCCACAGCTAAACCTGCTTTAAATCAGTAAAAAAGTCATCAGCTGTCTACTAAAGATTGTTTTTTACTAAGGGATGTTCAAAATTGTATTCTCTTCTTGGGAAATATTTAAATATTTTCAAAGGGTTGCTCAAAGCAAAGAACTATCTACTTGAGATTTTTTGCAAGATTATATTGTTTCTAGTCTGATTTCCATTCTGACTCTCCTTTGTAACTTACATTCCATAGAAGACTTCAGTTGCAGTGAAATATTTATACAGTCATTTTGGTCTTCTATCATTGCCACTAGACAAGATTGATTTAGTTGTTCTTCGGCTGCACGTCCTTCTCTGACTATAGAGTTGTTGATATGGATTTCCATCAGGTAGTTTGTACTATGCTCCACTTCTTTCTTGGAAACAGTTGTGAAATTAAAATATTTGTAAAAATAAGTAACATCTTCTGTTTTCACTTCCAGTGAGCCTTTTGCTTTTGGAAATAAAAATTAAAACAAAACTGTTATACAAGTGGTAGACCAAGAGGCAACTCTCAAAAAGAACAGTGAATTCTCTGTCTCATTTGCAAAAACATACAGGTTTCTACACTGACTATGAAAAAGATGGATAAATGTATACTGTGTAAAGTTACTCTGAACAGATCTGAAGAGCATTGGTTGTCTTTACAAAGTACATTTTCCCTGCAAATCATAGCCCCTTTTTTCTGTACTGTCACCTTTCTTCTTGTTTTTTTGTCAGTTGTCAAGGGCAACGGGCAAAAATCAGGCTATGAAAAAGATAGAACCCCAGGAAAAGCCATATGATGATAGAGATTTGAAGTGCACACATCGTCTATCTGCTATCAGTTGCAGGAGGTCCTTGCTTCACTTCAAATCACACAAGCTGTGAGACTTGTGCTATGTTTGCAAAAAACAGGAGAGACATTGTCAAAAGTGTTAGAGTTGTGCAGGCATAACTGAGAACAGAGGTTGTCCATACATAAGTCTATCATACTTGTTAAGACAGCTATTTTGTAATAAGAAAAATACGTGGTAGTAAAAGAACTTAATTTCTTATATTCAGAACTTGGCCTATTGCCCCTGTTGCTGACAATGTTAGAAAGAGGTATCCTCTTCCCCAAAGATTTCCAGATAATTGCAAGTGTATATGGCACAGAAGGAATGTGCTGCTACTGCTCTGAAAAGATGTGGGTGTTGCTACCTCTCCTCTGTATTGCTGTGCCATTCCTTAGTCAGTGCTTCTTTCTATAAAACATGTAAGGCCATTTCTGATACTACACAGTTGCGGATAACGTAGACTACAAACACAAAAATGGTTATTTCTTACATAGTTGCCATTGGAATAGTTACTTACTGAATTAGTTCTTCAGATACTTGTTCACAACCTATTTATCTTCATACCAGCAATCTACACGTAGAGTTCCACAATGACATTTAAAAGCAAATTCAGCTTGAAAAACTGTCAGAAAGTACAACTCCTTAGAAATAAATTAAGTAGTTTAGAAAGTACTTGCTACCAACATGGTTCGCTGACAGCCAGGAATGAATACCACTGAGATTCTCAAATAAAATTTTCTAGCCATGCAAAGAAAAGCCAAAAACTCCCATTGTTCATAGACTTGCAAAGACCATAGAGAACCAGGAGCATATAATTTACTTCTAAGTATCAAACAAAAACTTGTCTTTTATTTTGTAATTATCTACTTCAAAACGAAGTATTTCTCTTATCCCACTTACTTTTTTTGGCTATTGACCCTGATCCTTGATGATCAACATTCACATCCCTCTTGGATTCACACTCTGTCTGTTGTTCCCTCCGGGATGACTGGCAAATACATGGAATATTTTGGAAATTGGAATTATTTACAATGACCTTCAGCAAAATAGTCTGGTTTTCTCTTCTTTGTTGCACTGATCTTCTGTAAGAATTTTTAAAAGTACAAAGTGGGATAGTGGTGTTACTTGATGAACAGGTATCCATGCATAACACAATTACAGTGTTAGCTGTAAAAGAAAGAATGCTGTATTAGCCAGACAGTCATATAGGACACACAGAAAATATGTGCATAGAAGTGTCATGTAGTGGATATTCCAATCATCTTACAATGAAATGCACTCTTTTCTTTTTCTTGAGGGTTATAATAGAATGTTGAAGATATCATATGTAAGAGAAAGCAAGCACAGTCTTTCCACAACCTAGATACTGGATTTTATTTGCTGAATTGTATTAATACAATTGTAATAGTAACTGAAATTTGTGGTGGTATCTAGTCACATTTCTGTTTCAAAGCTGCTCCAATTTGACTGTTCTTCAAAAGACGAGAAAGCACATTTATGCTTCTTCAAAAGAAGAGAGAAGTTTTTTGGAGAGGGAACTTAGCCCTGGAACTGCGTAGTTGCAACACTCCAGTGCAATGTTGTAAAGTAGCTATAATCAGCTTTCTTTCCAAATGATATTGAAATCACAGAGTGAAAATACACAGAAATGCTGCTGAATCCTCCAGCCACATCCTTCACATTCTCTTATATTCAGCCAACAAACATGGATTTTAGTTATGACCACTGGGTTTGGTATTCGTAGTCAAATTTCAGTATCAAAGTTCTGTAGCTAGAGTACATTAATGCAGTTCTAGCAAGCAACAAAAACCACATAGTTATAAATGAGTGTGATTCTGTCTTCCACATTACAGTAGAGCTTTATCGTGCAAATTTTCACTTACGTTAACTTTTAACTACTTTTTCAGCATACAAAAAATCAAGAATAAAAAATTCGTGCTGCCCCATCATGAAATATGTATTTATGAATAACCACTTCCCAGAGTTGATGCAGCACTAACCTATAGTTTTGTAGCTATGTTTCCAATCCTAGTAGTACCCTTGCATCTCTATAAAGGGAAAATTTTGTATCTAACTCCCATTATGAGCAACTGGAGCAATGTGATAATAAATCCTTATGTATAAAGAGCAAAATACAGCCCTTAGTTACTCCAGTGCTCAGCTGCAGTCTGAAGGCTTCAACAGGTCACCTGTGCTCACAGAGCAGCAGGCAGACCTCAGAAATGGCTCAGTCAGGGATTCCAGACAGGATACAGAAATAAAATCCAAACTCCAATGTCAAAGTCAGTTATCTTCCCTTTACTAACACTACATCAGAGAGTCATAAACTCCTTATAAAACATAATAAATTGAAATGTAAAACACACAGGTAAGAAAAAGATCATTTTGATACAAAAAGAAAAAATATCAGTCAAAATTTAGGGCTTGATCTTTCCCTGATCCAAGACAAAGTATTTTCCTTGAAATGCTTACAATCTGACCCACACAACAGGTCATGGAGCAAGCTTCTAAAATCAAATTTTTCCACCTGAAAGAGGCATTTGGTGGAGAACTTGTCTGTGAAGATCTGCCAGGAGCAAAAATTGAATGCTTCCTCTGCTCTCATGGCGGGCCATGACATCTGGGCAACCAGTCTAAAACCACTGCTACAGCTTTCAAGGGCAACTAATCATAATTCCCTAACAAATCCTTTTCACCAAGAAATCTGTTTTCACCATGGGAATCTGTTGACTGGACTGTGACAGACATCTAGGTTCACCACTGCAAAGTCCATTTTGAACTTCACAAATGGCTAAACAGTCTCCAGAGCTGCCCTTGAGCCATGTTGTAGGTATGTAAAAGGCATGTTATATGAGTGGAAAAGGTGTAAATATTGTCGAGTTAGGGAGGGTGCTTACCATCCTCTTGAAAAGTCTCAACTGAGAAAGCCAATCAAATGATGATCTAGCATAAACAAACTTCTTTTATTCCATGTCACAGGACTGTGGCCTTTCAAAGGAGGGGTATAGATTGTCGAACACTTGCAGAAGGGCCACAACAACACCACACTTTCCCAGTTGAGTTACATGGCAGACAGAGAGCCATATCACACTCATTGCTCTGTACTGCAGGACTGGGAAGCACCCTCCCAAATGTAAACATCCCTCTAGAAACGTGGAAAGGTTTTTGTGAAATCTGAACACAGGCAGCCTGAACAGTAAAGAGGATTGCTGAGATGAAACCATGC
This sequence comes from Picathartes gymnocephalus, assembly GCA_013390045.1. Classification (NCBI taxonomy): domain Eukaryota; kingdom Metazoa; phylum Chordata; class Aves; order Passeriformes; family Picathartidae; genus Picathartes; species Picathartes gymnocephalus. Next base: position 19,049 of record WEKY01019208.1, on the reverse strand, counting down.
ACAGTAGCTCTAGGAAACTGTTTTATATTCAAAGACCTGCAACCACATGCTTAATGTTAAGAAGTTCTGTGATTATTAAATTCTTCTATTAAACCTCTATTTACAGGCTGGTTTTTCTTATAAAATCCAAATCCATTAAAATTAAATTATTCACGGGGAAGATCAAAATTTGTAAAAAACTTACTTCCCATTAAAAAGATCACAAATATTTTACTTTGTATGGGCTTGACTCTTTTTCATTTGATCTGCAGTATTCTGAGTCAGAGCAGCAGTGTATACAGTTGCACTTTTTATCACTTCCTTATGGAAGTAGTCACCACATAATATTGTAGCGATACAAGACTTACAGTACAAGTTGGGGAACACACAACTGATAGATGAAAGGAGATACACTCCATTAAGTAGCAGGACCCCAGGGATAGGACTGGGATTGAAAGCATCAGACCCCAAAAGGACAACCTCCTACTCTAAATCAGTGAAATTTAAAGGTTCAATGACTTGTAACCAAACAAGTGGGTTGCTTTACAAATATAAAGGAAACATTTCACTTCTGGTAATGCTGAACTGTATTATTTTGAAAAATTTTAAAGGCTTTTTTTTTTGCAAATTGATTTCCCCCTAAATTTTTGTTTAATGAGAAATTTCCATTTTTCTTTCATTCCCTTTCCAGAATTAAAGAAATGCTGGAACTTCCCCTGGGATAAGACATCCCAGGAATTAGGAGCTTTCTGCCATTCATTTAGGAACTCGCTGAGGAAGAGCCAGTGATTATATTTCACATCTCAAAGATTTGCAACAACTCTGTCTGCTGAAGCTACATGGTGTAACCAACAATTCGAAACATCTGCAAAAAATTCCGTATGCCTTAGGTTTGTCACAAAATCTGAAATAAAACCAGTTTTCAACAGAAGGTTTTTGATGAAACAGAGACTCAAAATCCTTAGAGATTTTGAATAAATCGTTCAACATATTTATTTTCTAATGTAATTCAGACATCATTACAGTCTGTTATATAGTCATCTAGTTTTTAAAACATCCAAAATGCAGCAATAATTCTAATTTTCCAAATATAAATCTGTGCTGTTCCAACTATAATTCTATTCTTCTCATATAGTTCATAATCTTATTTTAGACATTCTGTGATTAAGACAGAATGGCAGTGATCACACTATTGCAGCCTAAAGCATGGCCAATAAGAGCAATCTAGAAAAATTATCATGGAAAAATGTAATTATTCTTTGATATTTGACACTAAGGTTAATGTTTTCTTCTGATAATAGTCATGTAATTGTTTATTTGCATAATCTGTGCCATAAATACTTTATTTACTTCTGCATGGAGGTAAAACATTAATTATTCCAACATCTTAAACTGAATTATCAATGTTATGATACTCAAAACTTATGACAGCTTACCAAGTTTGTTCATTTATAAACGATAAAAATCTATACATTATATTCTAATTACTGACATGTCCATTTTTTATGGTTAATGAAAAAAATATATAAGTAACCTAATCTGGATATTTTGATATTAATTTTTTTCAGAAAATTATATGCTTCATAAAGAAATTATGTTATGATGCCTGAGAATACACTCTTTGTCAACGGGATGCTTTTTATAATAGTAGTTATTTATTCAAAAGCTTTCTTAGGAATGGATGTGACAAAAATATTTTTAAAAAGCACCAAACGAGTAACTCGCACACATGCGTAGTTTGCATTTATCCTAAATCTAGTATCATCCTTTAGAATCACGAAGAAGTATTTGGCATTTATGCTACAAAATTTGCTTTACTCAGTTACATCTATTCTGCTCTACTTTTTGTCAGGTTACCATTGCATATCTCTTTCACAGAAAGCATGTCATTACCAGTTAGTAATTGTACAAAGTTTTACAGCATTTAAGTATAAAAACTTGTAAAAAGTTATTTTTGAAGACATGAGCACCAGCTATTAAAGAACATAAGCACTTTAACTACTGTCTTCATGTTAAAGGCAGTAAAAATACAGTTGCATGGAAATAGTTACCAAAAATTTTGCAGTGTATGTAATTGAATTACAAACTCCTTTCAAAATTACCACATATAATTAAATCTGTTGGTTAAAAATCTGACAAAAATAGTCTATATCCTTTGCAAAGTCCACATGTGTGCAGCATCCTAATCATTGCTTTTAGGAAAGCATGTGCCAACTTTTCAATTGCAGACTTCAGAATAAATAAAAGGTTATTTTAAAAGCTGATAACTCACCTTCATGGATTTTGAAAAAATCAGGTAAACACAAAATAAACACGGTAATTATTCCTAATGCTAATCTGAAGACTACTGGTTTTCTCAAAAGCAAGCACATGTCACTGAAGCACTCCCACCTAGAATAGTGGTGGTAACTTCCTTCCTGGTTTAGCTTTTAACTCAGTGCAGACATTATGCAAAATAACATCTATTCATTTCCTTTTCTTGTAATGACTTTCATTTTCACTTCTCACTACATTAACTTGCAGAAAGCCACATTCTGTTCTTACATGGGCATAGATAAGGATGATTCATTCAAATATGCAGAAGATAAAATTCATGTTCCACAATGAAAATAAGGAAAAAAAAAGAAACTATTTTATATGTTTGTGGTAGTTTTGCTTTAAGAACCATCTAATAACCGGCTTCATATACCTACTAAACAGTAAATCAATTACTTTTGTGAAAGAATTTTGTTCTCATTTGGCCAAGAAGATTTTTTAAAAATGAGTCAGATCTTCATCATAAAAATGAGTCAGAACCACATGAGTCAGTTATGAGGATTTTATTGTTTTATTTGTATACATTTGCATGGACCTAGGTGGAAGACAATGTTATGTAATAGAGGATCTCTCAGACTTTAATAGATTATTGAATTGATCATTGCAGTCTGAAGTTTTTGATCTGGCAGTCAGTGATATACTAAGTACAATGAACTGAGGATGAGTTGTTCTTATTATCATTGTTGCTGTATTCTTAAAAGATGACAGATGTGTTGCCAATCTGTCAAGTGTCTTCAGTTTGCATTTTACTGTTCTTTACACCACAAGAAGACTGGATGGAGCCATTGCTATTTCTATACATCATAGTCACAATTTTTCAGTTAAACTTTCCAGTTAAAAGTGAAGTATTTCGTTTTGACGACTACCATGATATTCTATAAACTTTTCTTATAGATGAGACTGCAAAGAACATTTCTGAAATATTCTGAATAAAAGTACTCTGAATAATGCGTGTGTAAAAACAAACAACTTGACTCAAATATAGAGTAACACTGTATAAAGGATTTCATTAATTCAGAAAGATATATTCTGAAGGATTTTTTCCACAAGCTGTTAAATATTGAGTACTACCCAAATGAAGTAATACTGTTGAAATTAAACTAAGAAATGCCCTACAAACTAGAAATGTTCTTCTTGTCATCTAGTTGTCTCAGAAGATGAGTAAGGCAAGTCAAGGCAAATATGGTATTCATTCTATAGAGAGTCCTAATGAAGTTGTAGTGAATATAAATTTATTGATATTTTAAATGTAGCACTTTTATGCAATGAAAGCAATGAAATCAAAACAAAATGAACTCTGATTTTTTCACAGTATGGCATAATAGAAGCAATAGGATGCAAAAAATCATAGGTATGAGTTTAAAAGGAAAACATAGGACAATTTATATGTCATCCATTAGCAATTTAGTCCTACTTGTTTTTTGTTAATTTGCATTGCCCCTTCAGTATCTTCTGTATCAGTTACTTATATTTTCCTATTTTCAATGTTGTATGGTGTTCACCTATCCTATCTGCCCAGAAGAAATGGAGAAAATACTGGAAAACAGCAGAAGGACTTTTCAAGTACTATGTACCTGTCTCTTTCTGATAGAGACTAACGCCACTAATGCTAGTGCCCAAGGTCAGAAGAGATACTGCCCCACAGGATTCCGCCTAAGCTCAGGCTGATACGGTATTAACCTGTGGAATATGTTGAGCTTCAGATTCTGTGGAAGGTGGCTTCCAAGAACTCTGCAGTAAGCGGATGGGGCAAATCTATTTTAGGGCTATTGTGATGGCAGATTTTAGTTGTTTCTGAGTTCAGAGTGCCCATGTATGATCCGTCTACACATGTCCCAGGGACATCATAACCTTTAGGCACCGCTACCCTCAGGCAGTTCTCTGTATGTGTGTGTGTGTGAACTAGCTGAATCACTGGCCTGGCCACACACCGACCTGGCAAACATAAGCTTTCTTTCTTGGAGACAAGCTTCCCTCCATCTAGCTAGTAATTTTTACACAGTTGGAACAGCTAGCATCTTTGAAACCCCCATCCTTCTGTCAAGTTTAGTTAAAACCGGCTCAGTCGTTTAATGCCAGCCAGGATGAGAACTGTCAGACAGGCGAAGCGCACAGCCAAGCAGGCCGTATTTCCATGCAGATCGAGGCACAGCAAGCTCTGAATACCTTATTACTGCATCAAACCTGTACCGCCATGCCTTGGCAATGGCCTCCTGCACCCTTAAATCAGTTTGAGCAGTTGGAAGTGCATCTGGCTGTCACACAGTCTATTAATTTGGAAAATTATTCAACCGCTGGATGGCAATGGTCACTGGTAAGGCATTGTGTGATGAGGACAGGAAAGGCTGTGTGTGTTCGCATAGGAGGCAGTTAGGACCGGCTGCCTCAGCATCGAGTACAGCGTCCTGAAAGAAGGCAAAAGGCTGTGGTGTGTATTACCACAGGTTTATTTCTCTTAAATGGGGCAGTGGGCACCTACTGGTTGGGGAAATGTTTGGCTTTGTGCTTTTGGAAGAAAGGCAAAGACACCCATGGACAGAGTGAGGCGGACACCGCCTCCTCTGTCGCTTCCCCGCTCCGCCGGCAGGGGGCGCG
>WEKY01019208.1:0-14021 GCA_013390045.1 Picathartes gymnocephalus | reverse complement strand
GCGGGAGGAGAGGGCACGGGAGAGGGTGCGGGGGCCTTCCTTGCGATTTCTTTCTTTCTCCGCCCCCTCCCAGCCGCGCCCCCTTCCCGGACTGTGAGAGGTGAGAAGGGCGGTCGGGGCTCCACGGCGAGGGGAGTGGGCCGCGGTGGGGAGGAGAAAGCGAGGAGGAGGAGGGCTAGGGCCGGCGCCTGCGAGGGGTGGGGGCGGCTTCTCACTTACTGCCACTGGGCTCCCTCCTGCTGGCCAGCTGCGGAGAGGGGCTGCGGCCGCCGCCCGGGGGGCTGGTGTCCGGTGCCCGGTGTCCAGCGCTCGCACGAGCGGAGCGGAGCGGGACGGGGGCGGCGGGGCGGGACACGGCGCGGGGTCCGGTCCCGCCGAGACGGGCAGCCCTGGTGGCCGGCTCGGTTCAAAGCGGTCAGAGCGGAGACCTGGTAAAAGTGCAGTAACACAGCTCTCGGGGACTTAACCCCGTGTCTCTTAACCCTCACCCCCACAGTATGAAATAGAGCAAAACAATTTTTTTATTAAATACGAGACTGGTCGAATAGATTAGAGCAGTGTGTGGCTGCCAACTCACTACATGGGGAGAGGCGTTATTACACGGGGAACAAAAAGAAGTATAAGTGTTGAACATCAAACAGCTGCTGATTATATATATTACTGGTTTACGTTTTTCCTTAAAGCGTTTTTGTGGCTTCGGACTTTGAGCTCGGTCTGGTTGAGCTTCGTGAGCAGCAGGGCAGCCCATCTGAAGTCCAGCCGCCCGAGGTTTGTGGTCGGCTGTTCGGGCAGTAAAATGGGAAGGCTTGGCTTTGTTCCTTTCTTTTACTTAAAAGTTGATGGTGAAATTATATGAGCAAAATTCCAAATATAGTCATCTTTTGAAGAAAAAAGTATTGCTCAGGTCTCCTATGAGCATGAACAAGAATAAAAATTTGAACTCATGTTGATGTAGCTTTTCTATCTAGACAAACTCTATGTGCTGCATGGGTGGATCCTTTTTAAAAACAGATCACACGATGTTATTTCATGAGCAGTTCATCAATTTTGCCAGAAACAATCTGATAATTTGTCATAAAGGTATTTTTGCCTGGGAATTTCCAGAGGCATATGTGGATTAGTATTACAAAAAAAAAAAAAACAAAAAAACCAAGCCACCTTGTTCCTGAACTTCATAGGTGCGTTCCTGATAGTGTGGTGTATTCCCATCTTATGTTTTTCCCATTTTCCCCTTGCTGAACAATGCTAGAGAGCATAAAGCAGGATAAATAATAATGAATAAGATAAATAATAGTAATAAATAAGACTGATCTGAGTCAAATAGTGTTTTCTTCTGCCATGTGTCAACTTCACTGAACCATCCACCCCTCAGTCATGTCCTCTAGATGGGCAGGTCCACTACCAAAGGCACCATGTTTACACCACGGCAGTAGTCTAACACATTGTGTTTCACAGAAATGCAATAACTGCTAATTTAATATAGAAAAGAATTTGAGTGGAGATGAAGGAAATCTTCCATTAGACCATTATGGTCAAATAGTAATTGCAAGCTGTTGCTAACAATGACAATTCATATTGGTGGACTTGTTCCAACTTTCTGGACTTTTGTATCTCCAGTGCTTTAAAAAAGATTATTCTTTGCTTATGTTTATGTCTTGTGGTTTTGTTGATACAATTCAGTGTTTCATGGCATGGTAAAGAAGATAACCTAATCAGATACAACATGACCCAATAATGAAAGTTTCTACAGCTCTTAAGAAATTATAGTATGATCTTACATTTCCCTTACAAAATTCTCACAGTTTCCTCTTTCCTTAGCAATTAAATTGCTTTTCCATACAGCAGTCTTACCAAGTAGAAAAGTGCAGTAGTTACAAACCTGACTATCCACTGTTTGCTTTTTATCCTAAGAACAGAATCTTTCATTCAAAGTTACCAGCAATGCTGACCATAGACACATGTATTATTTGGCAGTGTGGCCTTAAAAAAAAATTATGTGGGTGAGATGAGATTATGTGCTCCAGATGCAAGAATGAGGTGGTGTTACCCTTCAGAGACCTGCAAGGTTCTTGAAGCTAGTAAGAAAGATCAGACCATGAGAGGTTACATATTAGGTATCACATTATGCATGCAGGTATCATGTAAGGCTTCTTTGTTTCACTTCAAAGTGCATATAGTAATTTGTTTGGTGCCAAGCCAAAAGGAGACACATACTATTTCAGCAAGCTAGATTTTTTGAGTAGAGTCGAACTTTGGTGAGAAAATTTTTAGTGACCTGTAGATAGGTAAGGGTTGAGAACCACTGTAACAGTAAGTGAATTTTTATAGAGCTGCTCCATTTATGGAAGCCTGTTTAGTGGTGGCTGGCTTTATTCACCAATGCAGTCAGTGTTATTCTTTGGTACCAGCATTCAGCTTAAGTGCTTCTTGTGGCGGATCAATTCTTCACTGCTTTTCCCTTTAGGGAAGGGAATCAAAGATAAGGGTGACAGTGGACTAAGGGTTTTTTGTTGTTTTTTTTTTTTCAAGAGATAATGTCTTTGTAACCCAGTGTTTCTTGAGAGTTTATGTATTCACATTTCATATTAATTTCCCCTCTTTTTTGTGAGTCTTTGTTGATAGGTATGTAACTTGAAGTTGTGGAAGGAGCTAAGGTGACAGTTGTGCAGTAACACTTTTGGCATCTTCCTGTCAGCAAGCATAGGAATCACAACACATATTGAAAGAGGTTCTATCTGAACAGAGTAGGGAGTCTGCTTTTGAGATTATTCTTTTTTTTTCCTCCCCTCCAATGGGTGGTTCTTACTTGTTTGTACTGTTATTTTTCTGCCGCTAGATTTTTTTCTGCTACCTCAGTTTTTTTGGAAGGAGGAAGACAAATGGAACTACATGATTCTTTGAACAACTAGAGATGATTCCGTTGTTATAGGTAAGTATTGTATTTACTCAGTTCTAACAGTAAGTTATGCTAGAAGGAATGTGATTTTAGCCCACAAGGATACAGAGTCTTCCTTGCACCTGAAATTTCATCCTTTTTTTTGTCTTGTATAGCACATCTTGCAAGGGCTTCTTTCTGGCAAGTGTGCGTAAGCAGGAATGACTTTGCTCTTGTGGGCTTCACATGCTAGTGTTTGGATCATTTTTATGTGATTTCAACACTTGTGCTCTTTATCAAAGCATGCTTTATGGAAGACTGTAAGCATTACTGTAAAGTTCAATTTTGATCTTTTCAAAATTCATGAGAAGCCTTTGAATCTTTTAATCATTATAGGAAAAACAGGAAAATTGTTACTTAGTCTGAGAAAATACTGCTTTATAGACATTCTCATGAATAAAGGCCCACCAAATGCACAATCAAATCTCATCACTCCAATAATACTGACTGGGTTTTGCTTTATTTCATTTTTTTTAGCAGGAAAGTAGTAAGACTGTTTCAAGTGAAAGTAATTTTCAAAGGGAATAATTTTGACGTTTGTACAAAGCAAAAGGATAAAAGAATATTGAAAACATGAATACATGCAAGAAACTAGCTTTATTCTGAACTCTCTATAAAGTGAAATACTGCTGAAAAATAAGTGCTAAGGGTGACAAAAACAATCCAATTAATTTAGAAATACTACGTTTTACTAAAATGAAAAAATCTGCTTTCTCGACTGTGAGATTTCTCTGCTTTGGGAATGTTGATAAATTTTTTTAGAATTTACTCATGTGATACAAATACAGGAGAGAGATGGTTTTTCTTCTTGTTCCTGTCATGATCAGTCACATTGTTTCCCTCATATCCTTGTTGGTATCTTCCACCATAGCTGATATCAACATTTTCTTGAGTTTTAAAAATTACTAGAACTGCTAAGGTTCCTCAGAAATTACTTTGTGAACAGACTTTGTGATTTCACTGCTTTGCAGTCGTTCAAAATGTGGTAGCTCCACCTACCAAAATAGCCAACCTGCTCCAGACTGTCAGAATTTGTGCAGACTTGACCTGCACCCTTTCTGCAGTGGTCATGAAAGTTAAAAGGTATTTGGAACAAATGCTAAAATGTACTACAAAGAGAAGGAACTGAAAAGGATGATCACTATGGGATGTATCTTTATTCCCATCCTACTGCAAGGTAGAATGACTAATTATTGAGCAGGGCTGCTGATAATTATGTCTTATGGACTTTGCTGGCATTTTTCCAGAGGACAAATTTCGGTAAAGTTGATTATTCATTTCAATCTGTTCAGAGGAATACTTTGGCAATTAATTACTTCTTCTGGCAGTGCTAAGTGCAACTGATGTTAAAAATCCTGATGTCTTCCATAACAGCAGGATATACTTCAAAGAAAAATTTTTGAGTGTAGCTTGGATTCTTCAAAGAGCATCCATCACATTTCTGGACTTAATGGAAAACTGTTCATAAAATTGTGCAGGAAGTTTTTATAAAACAGTGACATTTAAGGTAGGGTGAGTGAGTACTGGCTTAATTTCTTTGAAAATGCATGTGGATAGACTTATGTCACTGCCTTAGCTGATGCTTTTGTCAAATAGCAAATATACATTGTATTGACTCTATTGAAAATAACTTAGTAAGGGACAATGATGATATGATCTGTCTAGAAGAGATTTGATCTGATTTGGGTGGAAGTAGTATCATTCATTACAAATAAAAAAGTTCACACCATTCTTATATTTACTGTAGCCTCGACCTCAGAACCAACAGAACTTGTCAAAATGAGGCTGAAGTGTAGCCTTAAAACAGGTTAAATATTCACAGCACCTGGCTGTGTCATATGATACATATTCATAGTGTAGATTAAGACAAAACTCAAGTCCATAGAAGTTTACTAACCTGAACTGTAAAGAATAAAAATAGTCATGTGGCTGAATTAGCAAATTAGTTAAAAGTTCATAAGTAGCGTGTATGTGGTGAGGAGATGTAGGAGAAGTTCCTAGGAAGATGAGATTTTTATCAGTGGTTTTGATGGTTGGATTGTTTGCAAGCAAGTTCTTACTTGTTAGCAGAGTAGACGTTTTATGTTGACTTTTGCACAAACAAGCTATTAGCCTGACAGTTGCTGTGAAGCATTATATGTTGGTTATTCATTAGATCCATATGCATTTGTCTGGTAGATATTCTAAAATGTATTCTAATATTATAAAAAGAAACACTGTTGAATATTAAATTATCACTTCATCCTTGCCAAAGATGAAATCAAAGTTTAAATCTTGCTCTTTTGCATGCAGTATGGGAAATTATATTTTTGAATGTAAATGTAATCACAAGCCTTTGCATTCAAACTATAATGAGACCATTAAGTAGGTAGGGCATTTCATACTGTTATTATAACTTGATATAGCTTGGTAAGATCTTCACCAAGCACCATGGCATGTTAAACTTGGAAGTATTTTTCAAGAAAATAAAAGTAATTAACTAGAATAAGTCTGTGATTTTATAAACATGTGGGCAGATCAAGTGATAAGTAATAGGACTTCACTTTGTACCTCCTCTCACCTCCTGATAGTTTTTGTAATTAACAAATACAACCTCCTCCAGACAAAAGTTGCACCTAGGCATAAGAAATTGTCTGATGGTTCAACCCAAGAACAATTGTACTTAAACCAGATTAAGTGATAGTTTCAGTGAATATTCAAACATTATTGTTGTTTGAAAACTTATTAGCTCAATGAATGAAAAATAATTTTTACAAATACTGGAAGCTAAGTAAAGAATTTTTAGAACTTCGAACTAATGGAGAAGATAGATGGACAAATGATTGCAGACAATCTAAATCTTAGGAGATCTACGTGCAATAGTACAACACATAGTTTTGTATTTCTCTTTAAGAAATGGCTACAGTTGATATGAGAGAATGGAAAAAACACATGCTAAGCAAATAATTGGTTTTTTAACAACTATGCTTTCTCCTGCTGACAGTTTAGCAATCTAGATTGAAGACTTTTCCTTTTTTTGAGCATATTACTTTGGTAATGGACCTCATGCCCCTAGGAGTGCCAACAGTATCCTGTGTTCCTCCTGGCATTTTATTTATATTGCTGATGTCTAGTTCTTACTCTCTCTGCAGAGTAGGAAACATTTACAGGTTCCTTTAAAACTGGGGGTTAGGCAACTAAGATGGGATCAATATGCTGTTTAGGATAGCTGAACAGTTAACTCTGCAAGTACTGCAGTGATTTAAAGCTTTAATAAGTGGTCAGAGATCTGCCATTGTTGCCTCTATCCTTAAGCTCATTTCAGTTTTACACAATCATGGAAGGGTAGGATCTCAGAGCTGTGTTTGAACGATCAGTCAGCTTTTGTGTTGATTTCTGTTCTACTTTGTTTATAAATCCTGAGCTTAGGTGGTATGTAGCCACCCAGGCTAAGGCAGTTGTGCATACTCAGAAGCAAAAGATAGGCAGCTTCTGAGTCTGCAAGTTCTCCAGGCAAGTTTGGTGTATGTCTTGTGGTTTAGTCAGTTCTTCCCTAATAACGTTTCTGTGTGCTTGCCAATTTCAGTCAAACTCTGACAGAATGGAGCCCTTGCTGTGCTTAAATTCATGAAAGGTTTTAAAAATATGGGTAGGTAGGGAAGGCAAAATAAGTGATACTATTTGACCTGCCAGCTGATGAGCCTGTCTGTTCTTAGTCTGAATATGACAAAGAATTTGCTTATCCTGCCTGTTCTGGTACTTGGAAGGGAGGGATATGTGTGCATGTGGGATAAGGAAGAAACACGCAGAAGAACTGTAGTTATTGTCAGAAGAGCTTGTGAAATAAATTATAGTGGAGAATCTGAGATTACTTTCACATGAAACTGTGGAGACAGAATAAAGAACCCAAGAAACCAGTTTTCTGATTGTGGTTAGGAATACATGGTGACTTGATATATATCTTAACCTGAGATTTAATAGTATCCAGGTACAAAATTAAAAGATATTTTTCCTTATGTGCCTCAGATGCATACTATTTTTATCCAGGCAGTGGACTAGTTTTGTTTTAGAGTGAAGAGGATAGTTAAATATACTATGGTTTGTTCTGCATTCTTTTCCCTGATAATACTTCCCTGAGCCAAATCCCTCGTAAAATCAATGGAAGCCTTTAGTTAGCATCTCCAATTTAATCATCTTGCTTTTACAACTTTGTGAAGCTTATTGTAACATGAAAAATCTATCAAGTTACAATGCTTGTAATAAAAGCACTTAATACAAGGTATTCTCTCCTCAAGTGGGGTCACCAAGAGCAAGTTGCCCAGGACAAGGTCCAGACAAATACTGAATATCTCTAAGGGAGCAGACCCCACAACCTTTCTGGGCAACCTGTAGTCTGTCATCCTCAAGTGAAAAGGTTTTTCCTCATATTTAGATGTTGTGTTTTAGTTGTTGCCTATTGATTTTTGTCCAGTCACTGGACACCCCTGAAAGCCTTGGCTCCATTTTCTTTGAACCTTCCTTTCAGATATTTATGCACATTGATGAGATTCCCCTGAGTCTTCCCTAAGCTAAAGAGTCCCAGCTCTCTCAAACTTTCATCAGGCAGAAATGCTCCAGGCCCTTCATCATTTTAATGGACCTCTTTGCACTCTCTCTCTCCAATATGACCATATCTCATACTCTGAGTAGAGGGGCAGGATCACAACCTTCACTTGCTGGCAGCACTCCTAATGCAGGCCAGGGTGCCATTAGCCTTCTTTGCTGCAAGGGCACACTACAGGTTCATGTGCAACATGGTGACCTGCAGGTCCTTTCCTGCAAGCTGATTTCCTGCTATGTGCTCCATAGTGTGGGGTTGTGCCTTCCCAGGTGCAGGATTTTACACTTCCCTTTGTTGAACTTCATCAAGTTCCGAAGGCTGACATTGCTAGTAATGACAGAGGGCATTCATGTCACCATGGCCCTGCTCCATTCAGCAGCAGGCCAATGTTTTCCCTAGGCATTCTTTTATTATCTGCATACCTACACAAGTCCTTTATGTTACTTATGAGATCTCTTGTGAGATTCAACTCCAGGTGGGCAAATGGTGGTAGAAATCTTGATATTGAAAGGACTTTTGTGAGAAGTTCTGTTTGACATCTGCAATGTTATGCACAATTGGATTCTTAAAATGTCATAAGTGCATAAACATTAATCTTGATACTTATAAATTTTGATATGATTCTTATAAAGCATTCTGCCTTTTAGTGTGATGATGATTGTTTTTGTACTTTGATCGTTTGTGTTGCCTTTCTGTGAACCCTGTTTTCTGCAACACTACTTTTGAGTTACAATGATCAATCACATACATGGAATTCCGGATGAGATCACACCATTTGTTCTATAAATACATAATAAGATATGATATTCTCCTATATTATCTCTTATTCAACCTAAAGTTTCAGTTGGGGGGGTGGGCTAAACTGAAGCTACTAATTAAACAGAAGTCCTCGCTGAGAGAGAAATTCATCTCTTGAGGTGTCTTTTGATGTTAGAGGATTCATTTAGAATGCTCAGGACTCTGTCTTGAAATGCTTTGCTTCGGTAACTGTGGCATTGCATAGCTTGACATTTAAATACAGTGTAAACTTTTTGGCCACAGACCTCCATGTATTTCTCTTAGAAGTTTGTGTAGTCTGGCATGGAGTACTATGTTGCATTACCCAATCGCTTGCAAATCTGCTTCTTCGCTGGTTTTTTATGTGTCATAACCTGGTGGATTTTTATATGGTGCCCAATGTAGAACTGTGAATGTTTGTAATTTTTTACCAAATAAACATCCACTCTGCTGTTGATGATGTTGGTAGTATTATCCTTTACCCATTTGTCTGTGGGTTTTTGAGGAAATCTGAATACTTCATGGTGAAATAACACTGCTGCTGTCTTGGAAAAATATTGTCTTTAGTTTGCCCAGCAGATTTGCCTACAAGAAGAAGCTATCTCCTTGTTATTTTATTTTCAATCTGTCCTCTATGGTGTTTTATAAGTTTATTAGGCAATACCTTCCTAATCTGGTTCTGAAGAATGGCTTTACTTTCATCAGGACTTCTTCAAATGTTTGCAGAACAGCATTTTTGTCACCACTCTTCCTTAACAGTGATATTTCTAAAGGAGATGATTTGTGCTGGACTATTACTGTCTCTAGATTGATGTCTACCTTGTTTCCATTAGAATTGGTGCTACCAGTATTCCTGGACTGTATGAACTGGCAATCTTTTGCTTTCTTCACCTTGTATGTTGCTGCATGACCCTTTTGGTACAGAAAACTGGCTCTGTGTTTTGAGAGACTGGCCCTTCACAGTGTTGTCCACTTTGCATTACAAGTAAGTTTTAACTTAAAAACCGCATCTGACCTGATGGACTTGGAGTGCTAATTTTTTGAGAGTGAATAAGCTTACTTGCTATTTACTTAGGAGTAGCTGCAGACTACGGTGTTACCCTGTAGATGGTGCAGTGTAGAGGCCGGTAAGCCCACTAAGCCTGGGTCCATTGTGGTCACGTGGAGGGACAGACCCTAAGTTGAAGACTAGCCCCTTAGTTAGGGTGACAGAAAAGGCTTCTCCCAGGATACTTTGTGACACTGTGCAAGTGTACCCCAGTTCCACCTCCCCAGTTGGCCCATTGGCCTCCCTGCCCCTTTTCTCCCCTATATGGTTACTTTTTGGAGGGTTCTCCCCTCCTTGTTTCCCCATTGGCCCTTATTCCTTGGCCTCTCCTCCCCTGTCGTCCCATTGGCCCACACATCCTGGCCCCTCCTGTGTACCACCCCCAGGCCCTCAGATCATTGGCCCTGATGGTCTCTCCGCCCCTCGCCTACCCAGTATATAACCCTGGACCCTCCCATTGTGCAGATGGGCGTTGAGGTCCGCCGCTCTATAGGCGCTGACCTCTACCACTAATAAACGCCACTGGGAACCTATACGAAAACCCCTCCTGCCTCCGTAGCCTTAAATCCACCGGCTGTGCGTGCGAGAGTGGTGTGCCTTCTCCGCCGGAGCGCCTTCCCAGGTGGAGACGCTTGCAGGAAGGTTGCGGTGTCGAGCAGCCTGCACCTGCGCTGCAACAGTGCAGTCCCTGATAATGCTTCAGTATTGATTGAATAAAGTGATGTTAGTGCTTTAATATTAAAGAAATGTAAATGTCTTGGATCACAACTTCTGCTGTGTGTGAGCTAGTATGATATTTGAGCTTGGATCTGATAGTGTAGTCTTGTATTACATGTGGAAATCTCTCTTGTTCCCCACCCCACCCTTAGCTGAATAAAATAAACAGTTAACCAGGCTGCTATTCTGTACAGGTCTTTTCATGCTATTGTTAAGCTGACTGCTCCCTCATGTTTAGAGGGACAATGCAAAGTAGCAGAAAGTTGCAATGAAGTACCAGTAATTTGGGTACAGCTCATTTCTGCCAGTCAGAACAATGAATTTCAGTACATAAAGTCTGTAGCTGTAGGATGTTTTCCTCTCTTTCTCCTGAATGAACTGTGCTGTAGCTGCTGATGTAAGGCACTTTTCACATAACTGTGAACCAGAAGTGTTTGCATTTATACAAAACTTGGGATAGGAAGTGATTATTGTTCTATAGAATCATGAAGCATTAATATAGCAATCTTCCTGAAGTCTTTGTTGAGCTATTTCTGTAACTTTGGGTCTGGAATGCAGGAATAGGAAAAAAAAAAAGAAAGTAAATATTCAACACTTCTCTAACATAAGCATAGTTATAAGCAGAATTGCAGTTTGAAGTTCGTCTATAGCAGTTTTCTATGAGCAGTTATTTTAATGCCTTAAATTAATATTTTAAAATTTGAAAATCCCATTTTAAAGAGTGCTGAATTTTTAATGCCTTTTAATGCTGTAAGTATGTATTTGATTAATTGATGAATATCTTATGGTCAGTGAACCTATCTTATGTTTTTGAATACACATCTAGGGTCACTAAACATTGACAATATTACTTTTTCACATCTTAATGAGTCTAATTATGTCTAAAACTTATCTTTATCTCTTTAATGCTTTTGTTAAGCTGTATTTTTTCAAGAGAAAAATAACTCTTGCAGTCACAACAAAGACTTTCTGTAATTATTTTGACATTTACCTTCTTAATTGGCACTTAAAAGGATCATTAATATCTTCTCAGGGCTAGCTGAGCTTTTATGGCCCCTTTTAAAATTCATTTGACACACTAAATACCTTGAAAATATTATATCTGAATTGCCTTGAAGTTGAGTGGTGAAAGGTTTTGGAGCCAAATCACAGTAGTGACAGGAAGAATGTTACCATGAGAAGTAGTGTTGAGATTTAAAAGTGCCTCAAAAAAGTATTCCATAAACATATTTGTTTATTTGAAAACTTGATTGATTTCATTTGGCAAGAAAAAGGAAAAATCGTAATGAACAGAAGCACTAGGCCTTATTATTTAAATAATAATATCTCCATATTTCCCAGTGATACACTCTAAATATGAAGTACACCTTCTCTCAAAATATACAGTAGAAGTACCTTGAGACTGAAATTGTTTGCATTTAACTAGTTATGCTGGATTGCAATCTTCCTTTAACACTTGTAAGAATAAATGTATATAGTATCAGAGAATGTCAGTGTAGTAAATTTTTTGGTTAGTAAAATAAAATTTTTTTTATCTCTGTGCAGATAAACTAACTGAAGATTTTGAAAAGAGCAATTTCGAAAGCTGTCATGCTATGTTCTTGGTGTTACCTATTTACACAGTTGCAGATTTAACATACAGCATTTATTTAGATGTTTCTTTTTGTTTACAAGCCAGAGTCTGGGAAACTGTCCCCACTGCTAACTGCAGGGATTTATAGCTTTGTGAAACTCTTCATAGGAGAGAAGTTATGTGCTTAAATGTTCAGGTGGTCCACTTGAAGGAATATCAATCTGTTCAATTAAAAATCAGAGTTCTCAAAATTGTTTTCACAGTAAGCTTACACAGTCTCATTAATACGGTCAGAATTATGTTCTCAAAGGTGACAGTGTACTTATATTTGAAAAGTTATTTTGATTCACCACAAAATAGAAAGTGCAACACTGCCCAAGGTCAGAAAAAATGAATATAAGAACTGTTGTTTTCTCAATAAATGTGAACTTTTACCTTAGTAGATGAAAAAATATTTCAGAATTCTTACCAAGTCTGTATATACTGTGCTTGTCTAAGATTGGTTTTAGCAGGTTTCTCAGAAATGTGTTAGTGCCTTAGAAAGATGTGTGATGGGAGGCCATAGAGGGTGGGCATTTGGATTTGTGAGCACCAATCACCAGATGAGATGTCAAAGATGAAGTTTGGGTGATCCTAGTCAGTGGAAGTCCTAACAGTCCATTATTTGAGACCTCCTCAAAAGTCTGTTAACTCCTGGTTGGGGATCTGGTAAAAGATATCACATTATTCATAGTAACAAAGATTATCCAGAACAAGAGGCCCACAATTATTTCTGAGGAATACTGTCAATTTAAACTGGCGCTTTTCTTATCTTGTCATCTGTAATACAGGTGTTACTATGAAACAGAGAAATATTTTAGGAATTTTTGCAGTCACCCTTAGAACTGTAATTTTAAGAGTGTGTAGAGGAGCGAGAGTTTCTTTAATCTAGAAAAATGAAAGAGAATAGAAAACAGTTTTGTGGTTTGGTCTTTTAAAACTACAGCACATTTTGTTTTCTAATCTCTGTTTGAGCCCATAGCTTCACAGCCAAAGAAAAGCAGTAACTGGGCTGTTTTTGCTAGTAAATCAATGAAAAGTGCTGAAAAAGCACTGAAATCGGCAAATTCACCACTGTCTGAGTAGACTTGTACCAGGACAGCTTGAATTTTAAATGAGTCTGTTATACAAGAGTAAGAATCCAGGTCACTCTTTATGTATAATGGATTTACCATACCAGCAGAAATAAAGGTACTTAAAGCTTACTTTTTATAGTTAAATGGATAATTAAAATATTACTGGCTTGATGAATGCTAACAAATACTTCGATAGCTTGTCCTATTTTGTCACCCTTGGTGAACACCTTGCACGAATACAAAACAGAAGGAGAGAATAAATAAAAAGATGCCATTTTGTTTTTCCTTCTTAAGCCTTACTCCAGTTTCACTCAACTTGCAGTTACACAAATGATGGTATTTGAACACTACAGTTACGCGTTTAATAATTAGCTGTATGTGTACAAGATGAGTGAGGTCTGCGTGTCATATCATTTTGGTTAAACATCCGTACAATTTTCCTGCTAATATATTAAATCATTTACCCTTTCTTAAATGTTTCCCTGTCTTTCTGTGTTTGAATTAAATCCCCAGGAAAGATGGTAAGAGCTTTATAGATTTACCTACTTAATCATCTTGCATCCAATGTATCTTCAGCTATTTTCTAGATACGCTGCAAAGCTCTCAGTATTTGGCTTCTGGTAGGCCAGGATGCCAGCAAGGTACACACTCTGAAATGCATCTCTGTGGAAAAAGCTGGAATGTGTCTGTAGAAATGAGTTTTTGCTAGCCTTTTTGAGAAACACTTAGGTAAATAACTGTGCTCTGGGCAATGATGGGTGGACTTTCCAGGTTAAAACTAGCACTTTCAGTGTTGTGTTTCCTCAGAAAATAGCATGATATTCTCCTGGCACTGAGTTTGAAACAGAGTGTTTGGGTTTTGGGTGGTAAAATTCGGCACTGTTTAAGTTTTCATATGGACTCTGCATACAGCCTGTTTTAAAGAATACTGCAGGTATTCCAATTATAAGATTCCATATTTTGGAGTTCATCATGTTCATCTGAGAGAGTGGCTTTCACTTTTGATCAAAACTGTAGGGTAGTAAAGAAGCACTTCTTGTAAATTTGTTGCATATGTATCCTGTAGAGTTAAACAGACTAACTGAACTGTAAAGTTTGGAAACAGATCTCTGTATCAAGGACTGATAAAATCAAGTGCTTCTTTTTTGTTCTAGAATTGTTATTACAATTTGCATGTGACTGAAATTAATCTCAGCATTAACTAGCTTCATATGTCAGTGAGGAAATAGGCTGGTTTTCATGGGGACTGTAAATTGGTGTCATGGGTTGAAAAAGTG
>WEKY01019133.1:7212-26601 GCA_013390045.1 Picathartes gymnocephalus | reverse complement strand
TTTTTTTTTTTTTTTTAATTTGACTTCTAGTTAAATACAAAGTGTTTCATTTGAAAGCATGTTGGGGGTTTTTTTTAATTGAATCATATACAATTGGGATTTTCCCTTGTTTTATTTCTACCTGCCATATTTGAGTATGTTATTGCTTCTCCTTGGATTGATTAGAGAGAAGAAATTTAGTCTTGTATTCAGCTTTTATTTCTTAAACACTGCTGCCATGCTGGTAACTGTGGCAGTATGAATGTCTCCTCTTTAAAAAGAAAAGAGCAGCATTAAGTCAGTATGTCGTTCTTGAAAAAGTTGGGTTGTGTGTCCTTAATCCTAATGTATAGTCTTAAATCCTGTATGTGGAAAGCATGTCTTGCAGCTACACAGTCCATCGCCATACAGGATCAGTGGATGTTATCAGACCAATGGCTTCTGTTTACACTTCCTGATGGCACTGCAGCAATGTCTAATTCCAGGGATTGCACCAACTTTTGCTTTGCTTTAATCCCCTGGTGTCTACAGTATGTGTGTGATTCGTTTGCAGTGTTCTGCTTATACCTCTCACATGTCTGATCAGTGGCCAGAAAGGCTTTGCAGAGGGTTATTGTTCATTCTGAGTTGCTCTGCTTCACAGAGAACATCTTTGGGCTGAGTAGGGCTTTCCTTTTGGCTACACTAAGGCTTCCACTAGGGTGAAAGTAAGACTACTGCAAAGATCATCATCAGTGGATACTGCAGAATATCTAACCTTGCTGATATCTGTTTCCTTGTGTAGGGTGATGGACCAGCATAAACTCTCCAGAGAGCAGTGGGAAGAACGGATCCAGGTGTGGCACGCTGAACACAGTGGCATGCTCAAGTGAGTGTTTTGTGTTGGTCCTTGGGCTGGTCACCTTGCTGTTTGTTTGATTACCTTAAGTTTGCATTTCTACAACATGGTTTTGCTAGTCTGTGGTTTAGACTCTGAGTTGCCTGTGTGAGCCTACTCCTGGTGTGTATTTTTTAGTTCAGTATTGAATCACATGGTAAAACACAGTAGTATATTTTGTACTGGTGCTGAGAACAGTGTGGCTTCCTGAAGATCTTGGACCTGTGCACATTGTATGAGTGATAGCTTTGAGTGGGAGAAAGAGTAAAGGTGTATGCCAAACCTTACAGTCATTGAAGCATTTGCATTAACAGATTGGGAAAGCTCAGATCCTGTACCTTTCCTACTCACTGTACCCTGAGACATGGATGAGTGCTGAGAGAGGTGAATGTTGCTGATTTTGTCTGGAAATACTGAGGGTTGGTAAAAGGGAATACTGTGTGTGTGTGTGTGCTCGTAGATGTAATATCATAACTTCTAAATCCTAAATGGTGAATGTTCAGTTTTAACGTCTGTATTTGAAGTGAGGTTTAGGAAAAGTGATTTTTTTTCTTCTGAGACATTTGTGCTTTCTGAGATAGCGCAGATGCTGGTTTCTCATTTATCTGACTTTTTCCTCTCTCAATCAGAGAGAATGCCATGCTGGAATACCTGAAGATTGCCCAAGACCTGGAGATGTACGGAATCAACTACTTTGAAATCAAGAATAAGAAAGGAACTGACCTTTGGTTGGGGGTCGATGCCTTGGGCCTCAACATCTATGAAAAGGATGATAAGTAAGGCTTTTGTTTTTACCTCTGATCTTCCCAAAAGGGCTGGTATGGGACATTTTTCATTTACAAGAATGCTTGTGTTCCAATTTTGGATCAGTAGGTGAAGCTAGGAAATGGACTTCCACATCCGCTGTGCTTTCTTGTCTTTCCTGACCTGCTAACACTACCTGCTGTATAAAGAGAGGTGTCAGTTGTACGATGCCATCTTCATAATCATGCACAGTCGTGGAGCTGAACCCTGAAATGAGGAGTTTACCAGGCTTTTTCTTGAATCAGGTCACCAGGTTTGCCATCAGTGGCCACAACACGAGAACCTGGCTAGGCTAAGGTATCTGCAGTGCTCAGACACCTAAGGACACTCCTATGCTGAAGTTAATGATGGATGTGTGTGCAACTGCCCGGTTCTGAAAAAGGCAGATTATGGGGTGGACACAAAAGCAAAGCTGGGTGACACCCAGAACCCAGGGAAGAGCTAACCTAGATAGGTACTGTGAGCAAGGAATGAAATGAGGGCTTGCTGAGGTACGCATAGTTTTAATCAGCCCTTTTAGTAAAGGCAGAGCCATTATTAATTGGCTAGTAGGTGGGAAATGATAGACTACATCTATAAATAAACATAATAAGAAGGTGAGAACAGCTGTGTCTAAGCCTGCTAGTCTCTTCTAATACTCTGCAACTGAAGGATTGAAGGGAGTTAAAATAGATATTTTTTGGATGGAGCATTGCTGTGTAGAGTGGTTTCTTTTCCTCCTCATGATGTTTCAAATCATGTCACTAATCTGTAACAGACTATCATTGAAATACAGAAGGGATTTCACCTGTTCTACATCTTTGCCTCCAAAAAGCTTTGACTGCAACCCAAATATTAATTGGAAGTCTCTGGATCTTCTGTTGATAAGGCAAAGAGAAAGGCAGTCTTTTCTGCAATGCTAATATGTGCTGTCACCCAGAAAACAAGGAGTGTCACTTGAAAGAAAAGTAGTTTCGCTCATGTAATACTTCAGTCTTGAATGACTGGTCTTGCTATGTAACCATGGTCACACAAACAGGTTTTTCAAGCTGCAGAAGCAGAGGGTAGCCATTGACTGTAAAGACTTATCAAGAGTGTTTGCAAAACAAATACAATGCTGGAGTAAACTGCTTATTTCTGCTGCAACTCTTGCCACTATATAATTAAGTCTTTCCAGCAGATATGGGGACTAGAAAAAATAGTAATGTGTATGGCGCCTCTGGTTTGTAGGTGCAAAATTTGGGGACTGAGGGCAAAGGTGAAAAAGCAGAGATTTCATTGAAGTTGAAGTTCAACGTGAGGAAAATGAGGCTGTGCTGTAGGTGTGTAAGCCTCTGTACTGCAGTGCATGTCAGTGTCCCGTTTCTAAGTATATTCAAGCTTTTTTTCCCCTGCATTAAAGAGGAGAATCTGCAGTAGAACTTACTAATGAGTGAATTGTTTTAGTTGTCTGTCATACTGTATTATCTAGGATTTAAAGCAGTTGTACTAATGTGATCGAGGCTGGAGTAATTAGTTAGTCTAATCAAATAATTTTCTTTATAGTTCTTAATGTTACACACACACACACACTGTTGCATAATCTTGCAGTTGAGTTAGAGGTTAGGGAGTGGAAAGTTCTAAAGAGGAGGAATTTTATTCTTGATGGCTGAATTTAAATGAAGCAAGGGGATTTTTTTGTGCTTGGACCCAGCAAAATCTTGTGATGTGGTAGCTTTCCATCTCTTCGACAATGAGTGAAATTCCTCCCAAAATTGCTCTTTTTTTCCGTAATCAATGTGCCTCATAGAATTCTTACAGAATTTGAGTGGTCCACTGTGATGATAGACATTTCTGTAAGTGCTAAACATTAAATATTTGTGTCTCAAATCATTTGCAAGAATAATTGTGACAGAGACCCGTAACTTGGCAGGGTTAGATAATAACAAGAAGATTCGTTGTTGGTATTATCTTTTATGTAAGACACAATTCTTAATCATTAACAGCTATTTCTAGAGAATGTACCCTCCCTTGATAACAGAAGAATAATAATGTGATATTAAATGTAAAAATAAAATATTTGGTTGGGGGAATTAAAGGACCTTATTACAGTTAAATACACAAGTCATGTTAATGTTAGATCTTGCTGCAGAGCTGATCAGGTGTGTGAAGGTGAAGTATTGTAATGGCTCAGAAACATTTGATATCATGACAAACTCTGGGTGCTTTTTATGCGCAAGAGTCTGGAGAAATTAAGGCAGAGGAAAATCTCAAATGTTTAGTGAGTCATATAGAAACAATTTCAAACAAATCAACAACTGGACTCCTCGGCAGCGAGGAAAAGCTGGGAGTCTGAATCTTGCCCTTTGCTTCATAGGAGAGCTTTTCAGTAGTGGAGAGCCACGTGGCACAGCTCCTTGCATGACGAGCGAGTAAAGTTCTGCTTGGTGACTCATGGGATGGGCTGAAAGAGCAGTTTGTATGGAAGGAAAGAACAGAGCCCTTTGTTACTAACCTTGCCTGTAATCCAGGGGAGGAGGTATCTGAAGGGAGGGTGTCAAGAGGGTGTTTCCAGGCTCCTCTCGCTGGTGCTGAGCAATAGGACAAGGGGCAAGGAGCAGACACTGATGCACAGGAAGTTCCACCTGAATGTGAGGAAGAACGTCTTTACTGTGCAGCTGACCATGCACTGGAACAGAGTGCCCAGAGAGGCTGTGGAGTGTCCCTCACTGGAGGGTATTCGGGATGCAATCCTGTGCCATGTGCTCTGGGATGACCCTGCTTGAGCAGGGAGGTTGGACCAGATGACTCTCTGTGGTGCCTTCCAATCTGACCCATTCTCTGATTCTGTGAAACAAAAGAAAATAAATCTTCTCCTACCAGTGGTGCCTGTCCAGCACTTCAGAGTGAAGGTACCATGGAGTTGACTGGGCTAGCTGTAACACAGCAGGGTAGGTTTGCCTGTGGGTGCTGTAGGTGTGGGGAGCAGCTCAGTTACTTTGTCTAATGCCTCCCATGATGTGTGAGAGGCCTGTGCAGGGAAGCACTGCACATAAAGTCTGCACACAGTGGATTTTGGGTTCAGAGTTAAAAGAAACAAGCTTAAAAGCAGCTGAGCATGTGGCTTCAGTAGAGACCATGCCTATGACATAGCCAAAGGTCAGTAGGGTGGCTGATGAAAATGAGAAGAGACTCAGTAAGAGAGGTTACTAGGCTTCTTTTTTCCTACTCCCTGTGGTATTCTAGTTCAATTACTGTCTTCTCTCTGTTGGGAGAGCTTTGTGAAGCATTGCATTCCACCAAGCCTATGTGTTAGAAGCAATATGGGGAGAAAATGTTTATTACATCATCTCTTAAAATAAGTTTTTCTTCTTTCCAGACTAACCCCAAAGATTGGGTTCCCCTGGAGCGAAATCAGAAACATCTCTTTCAACGACAAGAAGTTTGTTATAAAGCCTATTGACAAGAAGGCACCAGTAAGTATATCTAGAAGGGATTCCTGCATACTGCATATGAACAGCTGATACTTTTTCATTTCAAAATAAAGCAGTCTTGGAGAGGAGAAGGCCACAGATATTCTAGATCCAAAATAAGCATTCGTATTTAGAGCATATTTAGAGCTGCTGGTTTTTCTCTGCAGCATAAATGAAGGGCTGATAGCTAAGGTGGAAAAAGATAATGATTTTACAACTGCAGAGTCCTTTTTTTTCTAGCAAACTAGGTAACTTTCATGCTCCAATTTGAGATTCTTTGCTAGTTCTGTGAGTCTTCTCTGCATATCTTTCAGTGCATGGAAGCTGATATGTAAATTTTATTTTTGTTTTTTCATTTAAAAGAAACCAAATATTAAAAACGTCCATTAAAAAAGTCACAGAAGTAGTTCAAATGCTACTGCAAAACCACATGGATACAAACGGCTTCCCATCCATCACTGCTCACTTTCACACTACTGACAGAGTAAAATGGGGTGTTCACTGACTTTCTTGAACACTGAGGTAAATCTCAGGGATATGACTTCAGTGGAGAACTGAAATGTAGCTACCTCTGAATGTTGCTTTTTAATACTTAAAAGTATGTTTTCGGAGTTATTTTAGTGAGGAATTAGAAACTTACTTTGACCTGTTGAGAACATTAAGGTGGAATAACTGGTATAGGTGGATGTCATTCTGTCATCTTGTGAAATTATTGGAGTACTTGAGAAAGACCTCCTCAGCTCTTCCCCCACCCCAGTACAGCCCTGAGAAATAATAGGCAGCCTGGCTTTGGCAAAGGATGATGGCTTATAAATATCTCTAACAGAAGAAGATCCTCCCAGTAATTTAAAGGATACTAATGCACTGTATGCCGCAGGGATTTCTTCTTGCCCCCAGGTAAGAACTTGGGAGAGAGGAGCTTTTTTTCTGTGTGATGCTGTTAGTGAAAACCAACAAAACTCCCCAGAGACAGAAAGCTGGTCTGTCAGGCATGCTTTTCTCAATAGAAGAGCCTCTTGCATGTGTTGTACATAATTACAAAACACAGAACACAGCTTGCCACCCACTCCCCAAAGAGTAAATCTGACTGAATTTGAAATGGGAGGCTAGCAAAAGGCTGGTACAGAAAGGTGTTAATGTTGAAAACCTCAGTTATGTTTCCTCCTTCTCGGTCAATTGTTATTTTCCCTCTGGCTGGTGGTACATTTAAAGCTGTGAAGAATTTATCTGGGCACTAATTCTGAGTATTCAGGAAGTTGTCTGGGTCTTTTCATTTGTTTGTGTCTCTTTTTAAAAAGGCAGTCATTACAACTACAGCAAAATACTCAGTCCACCCAAGTTGTGGGTTGGAAGCTCTCTTTTAATTTGGAGGATTCTACATGCCTGTGTTTAAATTGACAGTAATGTAAAGGGTAGAATCCTGTGGCACCTTGCCCAGAATAAGCTTTTCAATTTTTGGGCTTGTCTCTGCTCATATACTTCAAGATCTTCAGGACATTATCTTTGAAATATCAAGGTGCAATTCTCCCAGTTGTGTGAGATCTGGGGTAGGATAGGGATGAAGAAAGAAAGGGTTGTTTTATATTCTTATTTGAATGTTTTGTCCCTTGATTATGGCCTTAAATGACAAATGCAAGCACCATTTATGCTCTCAGTATTTACTTCCATGTAAGTGAGCTTTGCGTCAGTATAGAACCCGTTCATCACAATGTGCACAAACTGTTTTTACAATTACTTGTCAGAAGTAGGAGGTTGGATGAGCAGCTTACCTTCACAATTACCAGGATCTGCCCTGTGCAGCTCAGAATGGCTGTGGCAGGATTTAGTGGGAGAGCACAACACACTGCCCTGACTGCCTCTTCTGCAGCCAGTGTGCGCATTAGGGAAATGCATTAGAGAAAATCAGTCTTTGTCAGCATATTCATCTTAATACCACTTAGGGAGCTTTTAATTGCTTCTAGTGTGACTTCTGGTTTTTCCAGAGATAGCCACAGTTGTGCTTCTGAGCTCAGGCAATTAAAAACATGATCACTGCTTCCATTCCTGGTTCCATCTCTTGCTAACAGTGAGGCAATCCATAGGAGAGTGATTCCAAGGAGTGGGCATTGTTTTATGCTGGTAATGTGGCAGCTTACCCACTATCCTGGTAGTACACAGAAAAAGCACAAAGATGTTTATCCACTGTGTAAGTTCAGACTGTGTTGTAAATGTGTGTGGTTGTGGACTCAGAAAAATCATCAGGGAGGTAATGAACTTGGGCCCTCTGTATCCCTTCCTTAGCTGGTTTTCTTCTAGAAGGGCCAATCTGGTTTATAGTTTCTGTAAAAGTCTGGTTACAAGACAGATAGTAAGAAATTTAGGAATGTCGGTTTTACTGAACCAGAAATTTTAGAATATCTTGTGTTTTGTTACCACCTGCAACCTGATATTCCAAATAACCAGTGTGGTTGGTGGTTAAAAAATTAGTTTTCATTTGACACTCTTGTAACAGCCTAGGTCAATTTAAATAGGAAATGCCACAGAATGGAAAAGAATTATATTGAAAGGCATTTCTCTCTGCAAAAACACATTTGGGTCCTTGAATGTTGATTCAGATAGATGAAGAAATTCTAGAAAGTTATATTTGTAGCTTGTCTTTCAGTCACAAAACTGCAAACTGAAAAACTACTCAATACTAGAGATCTGTGTGTTGCCCAGATGTTTACCTGCAACATCTAAGTCTCCATTTAAACGAGACTTCATCAATTTGGGATTTTCTCTAAAAGATGCTTTTTCTAGAAGCGTAACTTGTCAGTTCTGTGTAGACTTTAAATGGAGAATATAAATCACAATTTTGGCTTCGGATGATATTTGCTGTGTTTAAATGGCCTTGCTTGTATGTCTGGATTAGAATGAAATTAGTGGCAAGATATCCTGTCTGCAGTTAGCTGGGAGAAGAAAAAGTATGTTTGGAAAAAAATGACTGTGGTGTCTCTCTCCTAGGACTTTGTGTTTTACGCCCCTCGCCTGAGAATTAACAAGAGGATCCTGCAGCTCTGCATGGGCAACCATGAACTGTACATGCGGCGCAGGAAGCCCGACACCATTGAGGTGCAGCAGATGAAAGCCCAGGCCCGGGAGGAGAAGCACCAGAAACAGCTGGAAAGGTGGGCTTGGATGCAGGCAGCTGATGTGGGGTAGTAGAAATAAGTGACACCGAAGTGCCGGAGTTCAGCAAGCAGCTGTACCCCCTGGGCAGGGTCAGTAATGGGGGTTTTGCTTGGGTGAGGCTCTGAGCCATCCTAGGCTCACGAGGAGCACGTGTGGGTGGCCCTGGAGCTCTGGAGCACAGAGGGGCTCGGGGTGTCCTGCAGTGGGACTGTGTTACTCTTCCTGCTTGGCCCTGTGTCCACACAGTCAGCTGTCCTGGCTGCAGCCTCAAGAGCTGCAAGGAAATGTGCAAGTAAAGGCACAGCAGGCTCTGGTGTGGTGGTGTGCACCTAGAGAAGGGTTTTCCTTACTCTTGCGTGTTGGCATCTGATTTATGTGCTGGGTCTCGGGATGGTTGGGACTAAACTTTCACAGGGAGCACATGTGTACAACTGTAAAGACGAAGGAACTGGGAGATCTCTTACAGGCAAGGAGAAAGGAATAGTAATTCTACCACTGGCTGCAGGTTGCTTATGATTCAAGAAATCATGCTGCTTTTCTCCTGAACTTGTGGATTGTTTGTCCCCATTCCCTCAGTGCTGTTGTTTTCACACCTCCGTGACTTTCCATGTGGCAGAAGTAACAAAGTTACACCTCCTCTGCCTTGCAGTATAAGTCCTGTTTTTCCTCTCCGTGTCTGGCAGCTATTTGGTATTCTAAATTTCTGTGGCAACCAACAGAAATACAAATGCTTTTATGAAATGGGATATCTAAAACTGAGCAAAAATTCTGAAGAGATGAAGGAACAGCCTATTTCTGTCTTCTGGCTCCTGTTTCGTGGCAGCCACTTTCCCATTGAGCTGCCTGGAGAGATTCCCAGCCAGCTTTCTTGTGTGGCAGTAGCTTGGGTCTGAAAGTGAGTTTCCAGCATGAAATGTGTTTCTAACAGGAAACAACTAGAAGATGAAAAGAGGAGGAGAGAGACAATTGAGAGGGAGAAAGAACAAATGCTGAGGGAGAAGGAGGAGCTGCTGGTGAGGCTACAAGAGTATGAAGTGAAGACTCAGAAAGCAGAGAAAGGTAAAGTATTTGTCCTGGCTGACCAGACCATGTGTATTGTGCTCTATAGAAGGGGTTGTGCAGGTTGCTGCCTATGCCTTGCCTAAATCTGGTGACACTGGGATCACTTGGCAAGACTTACTAATGTCTGAGTTAGTGTTTAAACTAGTATATTTAGCACATCTGTATATTTAGCTGTATAGGCTAATTAGTTTAAAAACACTAATTGGCCTATACAGCTAAATATACAGATTTGTATCCAAAGTATGAAAGTAGCGTAAAATCTGCAGATTTTATTTGGGAACCGAAGAGCAGGAACTCTACTTTCCCCTGTTGCCAGGAAGATTTAAGTAGCACAGCCTCTTCCAGCAGTGAGCAAGATATCAGCCCTCAAGTACTTTTTACTAACTCCTAACAGAAAAAGTACTTTGGGAACAAGTCGTTCCAGTGAAATGGAAGCTTCTATTTCAATACACAGAACACACTGGAGGCAGCAACATCTGGTCCAAGCAGCAAACTGTCAATTAAGGGCAGCAGAGTCATGTCAATGTTACAGACTTCAGTGCAAACATCTTGCAGAAGAGTTAATTACACTGTGCATCTGACTACTTCTGAATCCAGTTACTTGGTGTATGATGCAAATAATTACTTTGAGGAACACAGTGAAGGGAATATTGCAAGCTGGAATAAAGTCCTGTCACGACTTCTGCAGTTACCTAGGAGACTGAAGTTCCTTAGCTTTGACCAGACTTGTGGACTAACCACATTGATCTGTCCCTTTGCAGAGCTGTCAGATCAGATCCAAAGAGCCATGCAGCTGGAGGAAGAGAGGAAACGAGCCCAGGAGGAGGCAGAACGCCTGGAAGCTGACCGTTTGGCAGCTCTGCGGGCCAAGGAAGAGCTGGAGAGACAAACTATGGACCAGATAAAGAGCCAGGAACAGCTGGTAAGACTCAGTTATTTTGAGAACAAGATACACAGGCATGTTACTGTGCACTTGAGTAAGGCCATCTTGTCCAGGGAAAAACATAGTGCAGTGAAGTACTGGACCATCATTGTGGCACTGGTTTCTATCATAAGCGATCTAATTTTTAGTTCTTAATTTCCTATTCAGTCTCTATTACAGGTAACAGTATTTTTTGTTGTGTTTGGTTTTTTGGTTGGGGTTTTTTTAAGAGTCCGTATAATTCCCATTTTATTATTCAACAGGCTACAGAGCTTGCAGAGTATACAGCCAAGATAGCACTTCTTGAAGAGGCAAGGAAGCGTAAAGAGAGTGAGGTTGAAGAGTGGCAAATCAGAGTGAGTATCTGCTTTACAAGTTGCTCTAAAGTTCTGTGCTTAAGCAGAGCATAGTGTGGTGCTTAGCCTGGTGTGACTTCTCAAATATGGAGGTAAACATCTGTACAGCAGTGAGGAAGGGGAAACTTGTGATGAATGTGCAGTACATCTGCAAAAAACCTTTCTTCCAACAACCCTTCAGTCAAAAGTCCAAATGAAAGCCTGTATAAAATCTACAAATGTGATCATTGTCTTGGAGCCATGGAGAGGAAGGGGCACATGAATAAATGATGCATGTAATCCATTATATAATGTCTGAAAACACTACATCAGTCAAGAGAAGATGCTGCAAATGCAGCCACATTGCAGGTATCTGTTTTGAGGAGTGTGGGCTGTCATCAGTGGCTTCCTGGTACCTGGATCAGGAGAGTTTAATAAATTGCTGCACTAAAACCAAAGACAAACCACCCAAGGGTTGGAGTGCTGGTGCTCCCAGCACACTGTAAGATACATGGGAGGGCAGAACCACTGCAGCAGCAGGGAAGATGACTGCCTGGTATGTAATTGCATTAAAAATGCCAAATTAGATTCCCAAATTCTTACTCTGTGGAACCCCTGTGTCTTCAGCCTACAGCTCTTCAAACAGAGAACAGAATGACTGTAGCTGTAGCTTTTCATAGAACTTTCTCCTGGGCTGGTTTATTGGAAGCATATTCTTTGTTCGGACCCTCTGCACATTACACAGTGGCTGATGATGATAGCATCCCTAGCAAAAAAAAAAAGTTCTCTAATAATAGAATACCATCAGCTGCAGACATTTAATTCTCTCTTGCTTTTCATAGTAGATTGAAAAAAACTAGGAAGATAAGCATTTAAGTGTCCATTATTTAAAGCAAGAAATGCATTTAAAATATTTTTCACTCTTTTCCCAAAGGCCAGGGAAGCACAGGAGGATCTGGTAAAGACAAAGGAAGAGTTACACCTGGTAATGACTGCTCCACCTCCACCCCCACCCCCTGTCTATGAGCCAGTGAATTACCACGTCCATGACAACTTGCAAGATGAGGGCTCTGAGTACTCTGCCTACAGCGCTGAGTTCTCCAGCGAGGGCATCAGGAATGACCGCAACGAGGAGAAGCGCATTACTGAGGCAGAGAAGAACGCACGAGTGCAGAGCCAGCTGAGGGTAAGGCACTGCTTGGAGGAGGCAGAGCAATTGAGCTAATCAGTCCTGGACAACAGGTCCTTTAACCACTTGGTTAAAAACACAGAGTGTGACCGTTTCTCTTTGTTTACAGTTCCTATAGGAAGTTTGAAATAAAGGCAAGATATATAAAGATGACTCTCCTTGCTCAAGCTTTGAGATTGCTTAAATCATCCATAATGTTTTTGGAAAGCTCAGGTCATATCCACATCACTGCTCTGTCCAGGCATTAACAACTGTCAGCTCTCCCCAAAAAAATATTACTTAAATGCTATCATCAAAACAGGAGCTGAGAGCTTCTCACATATAACCCATATTTAATGTTCCTCATATTGCAGGCGCTGACAGATGAGCTGGCCCAGGCTCGAGATGAGAACAAGAGGACCCAAAACGATATCATCCACTCAGAGAACATGCGCCAGGGACGGGACAAGTACAAGACGCTGCGGCAGATCCGGCAAGGCAACACCAAGCAGAGAATTGATGAGTTTGAGGCAATGTAAAGATGCTTCTAAGAAGAAGACAGAACTGTGGGAAAGGCAGATCTTAATGCTGTGTTCTTGTTTTAGGGTTTTTGTTGTATTGGCTTTTTGGTTTGGTTGTTGTTTTTTTCCCTGAGGAGGGATCACTGTATGACACTTAACCAATATTCTTTAAAGCCAGAGGTGTTTGAATCTCCTTTTTACTCTGAACCTTCTGTGAAATTTGGTATAGTTTAAAACTTAGTGTACCACAGATCCTGGTAACTTGCTCATGCCTTTGCTTAGTGCCAAAAGGCCTTATGTCACATCTCTCTTTAAGCAAGACAAATTTTAACAGGCCATGCTTCTATTTAAAGATGTGTGTCCTGTACAGGTGCTGGATTCAGCCTGGTCTAAAAGATAAGCATCTGTGGGTGAATTTTGTGCCATATGTCTTTGTATTATTAGCTACAGTGTCAAGTGTAACAGCTGAGAAGACAGGTTGTGGAACTGAGGATTTGCAAGCACCTCTATGTGTGTTATACATCCACACACAGGTGCTTGTAGATCCTGGTTTCTCCTTGGTCTTGACACTCACGTTCCCTCTCCCCTGCCCCCCCACAAAAAAACTGACAACACCTCAGAACTACTTTGTGTAGAACTTAGATATTTTCTGGTTGCTGTTCTCAACTGGAGAAATTGTGCAGTGATGGCTCAGAAGCGGCATAGGGACACTGATACCCTCTTCACGTAACAAGTAGCAAATATTCCTGGAATCTAAGACACCACTGTGTTTGCATTCCAGCTTCATTACTGATCAGTTATAGTGTAGTATTTATATATATATATATATAAAACATGCAATATGTGAATTGCAGTACTAGTTAAAGGGAAATAGTTTTGCTCTGTATATTTTGTTACTTTTCAGATTTAATAAGACTTGCATCTGTAAAAATGCCTAAACAAGACTGTAGTCTGATACAATGCAGCTGATTATTTACTATACAGCATTATTTGTAAAGATCATTTTTTTACTTAATGAAAACCGTTATATATACACATGATCCAATATATACAATTTTACTGCACCTATTTTTCTAACAAATTTTCTAATTTTTTTAAATGTTTGATTTAAAGTTTCAGACTCCAAAGATGAAGGGACTGCTTGTTTATATCACAGATGTATTCTCTCTAGTAGAGAGCATTTCTGTGACCATCCTTCCCCCACTCTCCCCTTTTTTCCTTGAAAATCTGTTAGAAAGTGAGATACAGTATGTTGTCACCTCTTCTCTTCCATTTATATCTATGCTGCGTTATACTTGAGTTGAATCTTGTGTGGGGTGTTTTTTTTTTTTCTTTGCAGCAGCAACCATCTAAATAAAAGATCTGCAAAGTAACAAAGGTGATGGAGTGAAGTGTTTCTTGTGTGGGGTGTATCTTGCATAACTTGTGCTACTGCTCTTTTAGTTCCTGTACTTAAGTTTGAGTCCCTGTATCTTTAAATCTCAAATCCTTAAAAGCCACACTGACCTAGAAAGGAAGAAGGGGGAATACTTGCAGTAAAGACTACAAGTATAACACAGAAGCACTAGTTCCAGTTGTACACAAGAAGTTTCTGCTGACTGTAAAGCTACATCCAAGGCAAGGCAAACTGACATAGGGGTTTGGCCCTAAGCTTGTCCCCATGAAGAAATGATAAACTTAGCTGAACTCTTGTCATGTGCTGTACACCCTATGGATCAGAGTTGTTAATTCTGCCTTACAGTGGCAGCTAATAAGAAAGAACTTGTTACACCAATCCTTATCCCATTGGCTGTAGTCCCACCCTGCTACTGACAGAATTTATACATTTAACTTTCTAAGCACCATGCTATGGCATGCATTGGAAAGATGTGGCCACAGGCCAAAGCTTTTTAGGGTCACATGAAATAAAGTGGCAGTAGAGATAATGCTGAAGCAGAGGCATCAGCATCACCCATTTGCAGCAAGCAGACAAAGATAAGCTGGTTTTGAATTCTAGGGCTAAAACATCAAGGTAAGAGTGAAGGAATGTAACTTTCTTGCCTTAACAGTTATTTTCTCTGAAGTAGTCCTAGTGGTGATTTAAATTAAATAGTAACAGTTCTGCTAGGCTGGAAATGGAACACTGCATATTGTTGGGCTCCTGTTGCATTGTCAGCATAATGCATCTTAAACTGATGCTGTCACTCCTGAAGAAACAATATTATCCTTACATTCCAGCTAGCGATACAGGTTAAAGCCTTAACTTTTGAAGAAACAAAACATTCAGAATGTCACACAGGTTCAAATACATAATTCTATTCCCCAAAAACTGGAATAGGTGCTGTTGCACTGTACCTTTTCCAGACCTGAAGTACCACTTCAGTTTAAAATATCAGACATGGGGAAGGAAAAGTTATGTGATAGTATCTCATGATTTAAAGTTTTCCTTATTTGAATGGAGTATAAGTGTGAAGTCCATCCACATGTTTGGGTTGTGGAGCACTTCCTGCCATTGGAGCACTGCCTGAGAAGCAAGGTCCATAGAGCCAAACAATTCCTCTGCAAGAAAGCAACAAGAAAGATCAGAGTTACTTTTCGCTTGGCCTTACCCAATTTCTGGCCAACCCTTTCACCTACTTCTACAGTAATTTCAGCTGTTCTGTAGCTCCTAAGGCACTAATTGCAATAAATGGTATTTATACTTTTGAACTATTGTTTAGATCCTGTTAAACTGGGATCACTTTCTGAAGAATGCAACCTGCAGCAGAGAAAGTTTTTGGTTGTATGACTAAAAGCAGAAGAGCAAGCGTGCATGCTCACAATAGCAGAATGACACTAAGTCTCCTGCTTCAGTTCATTCCAGATTTAGGGCTTGGATCACTTTCTGCCTAGCAGAAAGGCAAATGCTGGCTAGGATAAGCAAAAAGAGTTCATGAGGAAGCCTGCATGAGTTACCACCAGTGATAATATTCCTGTAAACTGCATGCTGATACCAAACAACATTTGACCCTTTCCTCTCAAATACTGAAACCCACAGCACTAAAGTCACTGGGAGGACAAGGGTGGGAGACTTTTGGGCAGCCTTCAAGGGACAATGCTTCTCTGCTCAACTACCAGTAAAACAGGGCCTAGTCTGCAAACAGAGGGTTTCTCAGACATTGCTCAGTCCTGAGAAAGAAAGCTCACTCTTATGTTAGAGCAGAGCCCAAAACTTCAAATTTCCAACAGCCCCTTCGGAGCAAGTTTCACCTCCTGTATTTCATTGACTGGATTGATTTGTGGATGTAAAACAATAAACACAAACATAAGCAAGGTTGGAGTCTATGAGATTATTAGACCTCCTGCTTCCTTTTGATGAGAAGTTATTTTAAATAAGCCAGTTCATAGAAAGCAATTAAAGGAATAAGTCTTTAAAAATATATAGAGCTCTGTGTGAATTAGAGCCACACCATTTCTGTGCTTGTCTTAGCATGGCTCTGACCAACAAAAATCATCATGCTAACAAATGGCTTTCCTGGAAATTTCCACTGACAACCCCAATCTTCTGCACAGACCTGAACTGAATCACCTGCATCAGTTCTTGCAGGATCAGAGGCCAAGCCTGCAAGTTGCTTAGGACAGAGGCTGGGACAGCATGTGTAGGCACATGACAGCAGGTAATAGCACAGTGTAATTATTATTGCTTGGGATGTAAACTAAATGAACTTTTTCTCAAACTACCTTCAACTTCAGTGGTAATGAACTTACTTGCACCAAGCTTGGCTCCTCCTAGGAACTGATCACTTGAGCTGAAAGCTGACTTGTGCCAGACAGTGAGGTGTAGACATGATTGCTGTAATTGAGCTGGGGTCACACCATCAAAGACAAACAAGTGTTTCCACTGTGGACAGGCTTCTTTCTTCAGGACAGGAGACTTTTGCTTTACCTCTGCTTGGTCTGGAAGGATAAGACAACTTTTCCCCCCCAAAAAAGAGTTCAGGCTACTGATTTCTCAACCGAAAACAGAACATTTTCAATAATGAACTAGGGCCCTTTGGTCTGCCTTAAATAGCAAAAAAGTTCAGCCTTAATGCAAGGTGGAACATGGTGCTCTTGTGTTTATTTTGGGACTTGCACCTTTTCCTGCCAGCCTTTAGTGCAGTTGCAAGTAGGCTCTTGTAGTCTGCTTTGACTCTGCTGTCACTGATTGCTGAAGGAGTCTTTGGTCCACATGCTGCTACCCAATAGTTCCTGAAACCTGCCTTTCAGGAGATGAAATGCTCACCCATTTCACCATAGATGGGTGCCACAACAAATGAAATGGCTTTATGAGATGTAGGTTTAGCCCAGTATCATCCCTCCAGGGGCATCTGATGCCTGACGGCAAGGAAGTAAAACAACACCACATACAAGCTACTCAGCACACTGAAGAAAAATTCAGCTTCTTCTCTTTCAAAATGTTAAGAATGAAGAGGATAAAAGTCTTCAATGTGTCCAGAGCTCTGCTTAATTTTGCAAAGGCACAGCTGAAACTGTGACAACACTCTCTTTATTTGCACATTTTTTTTCCACCCCTCTAATACCTAAGAACACATACTTAAACTAGTGAACCCTAAATCTTATCTAGTTAAATTCTAAAGTTCAGGACCAAAAGGGCAGGTGGGACCCAGCAAACTGCTGCTGCTCTGCAGACATCCACACATCACCATTACCAGGAAGTCTGACTAAGAGTGTGAACAATCCCACTTTCCCATGCCAGTCACCTGCTAAAAACATGTTAATATGTACATTTGCATGGAACACATGTAACATTCTCTATTTGAAGTGTTAGGTCTCAGACGTACCCTTTAACAAAGGAGTTGAGCATTCCAGCAGATCTCAGCATGGGCAAGTTCTTGGCCCCAAATATCATAACCTGAAGCTGGCATTTGAGAACTCCTTTGTCTTTGTTTCCTGAAAAAGGATCACTTA
Source organism: Picathartes gymnocephalus (assembly GCA_013390045.1). Classification (NCBI taxonomy): domain Eukaryota; kingdom Metazoa; phylum Chordata; class Aves; order Passeriformes; family Picathartidae; genus Picathartes; species Picathartes gymnocephalus. The sequence continues at coordinate 9,423 of WEKY01019133.1, read as the reverse complement.
ATCACATGAAATGCCCAGTTACTTCAGTTCATAGCTTAAGATGCTGCTGAAAGAAAATAGGGGAATGCCTAAGTGGCACTACTGTGATAAGGAGTCATAAGGCTGGACTAGGAACATTTGAAAGATTTGAATGTTTGTACAGTGAATGATTCACACACAAAGCAAACCAAGCAGTGAGTAGCAGGCTGATTTGTGGTCCCTGTTCCAAAGACAAAGCTTTCTGTTGTGTTAGTGAAAAGTAAACAGAGACCAGTATGCACAGAAGCATTTCTCTGGAACAATCAGAAGCAGGGGAGAGAGCCAAACCCACAGTGTGATACTGCTCTGCTCACAGCTCAAGGCACAGAGCAGAGACCCAAAACACAGGAGTGCAGAGGGAGGAAGAACAGAAGATACCAAGTTGGTAACTTAGGGGTCATTTGGGAAAGAAAAGGGAACAAAAATAACAAAACAGTTAATCAGAGCTTCCTATTGGTCTCTACCTGCTGCTGTGGTCCTGACACAGAGAGCACTACGAGAGCTCTGAACATCTGTACACCTCACTAAGCTCTTGGGAGGTAAGGAAAAGGAGGTTTTCCTATCCCTCCCAAAGCATTTATTTCACTCCACCAGCAGGTGCTTTCTCTGACATACTACAGCAATACTTAGTGTACCTTACAAGTTTTCATTACTAGAAACTGAATCCTGACTATACATTTTGAACCTAACGCCTATCAAGTGAAACAATCTTGCTAAGATGAGACCGCTGGAGGAAGACAAGGGTGCTGGTCTGGTACCCTTGCAGATACTTCCCTTCCACTTTTTCCCTAAATTGATAATCTCTGCCTTGGACAGCAGAGCTGCTGTTTCACCTCCCAAATAACCTCTACTGGTAACATCATGACAGGCACAAGTTTGCAAAACAGCTAGATGCTTCGCACTGCTGTCATTATTATGCACAACTTCTGTTGGCATTAAAAAGAACAAATATACAAAGCTTGAAAATGTTTTGATTTTAAATAATCTAGGATGTAAAACACCACAAAGCACCATTTGCTGTAGCTGTTAAAAAACCCATACAGGAATATTACATGGACAATGTGCCAGACCTTCATTGATCTCATTCTTTTCTAGCCAAGGAATTCACAAAATCATAGACTCATTTACGTTGGAAAAGACCTCTAAGATCACTGAGAACAACTGTTAAGAACTCATGTATACCAAAACATTTTATACCTTCAAACTGGAGATTTTGATACTGGGCTGGTACCGACAGCCTTGCAGACACGAGGAGTTCACCACTGTACTGGATAAGATCATCTTCAGGCTTCTCAAGCTGAAGAAAGGGACATACAGGAGTCTGCATTACTGCAATCATCCTCTTCCACATCCTCCTCACAACTTTTTTGTGTTTCCAACACATCTTGCTAATGGGCTAGATGGACAGCATTTTCCCCTCAATGATCTCATCACGGGGATCTTTCTCACAACTTTCACTACATCTTGCTCTTCAGGTACAATTAAGCACAAAAACTTAAAGTCACCTTGGGCTTGAGTGGGTACCAGTCAAACTGCATCGAGTCCTCTTCAAAATTCCATGCTGCCAGGGGAATAACCACTTCCCCCAAAAATACCCTGTATTTGAGAGCTCCTGCATGCCACACAGAGATCTGAAGTTGCCGACTTCTCAGCTGGGAGTATTCAATCTTGTACTAGAAAGATAAACAGCACTTACAGAGCAATGCATAGGATGAATGCAGGCCCATACTCATGACCTGCTCCCAGGAAGCCCAGCCACAGCATGACTGAAGGCCTCTGGATGCAGACTGAACCAGGTTGTCTGAGTGTGCTTTGCAGTCTGAAAAACACCCAACTGCTTAAATATTATACATGCTGAATAATGCTCATTCAAATAGGACACAACATTCCAGAAATACATTGACCTGTCTTGCAACAGTTTTTGATTATAAATTCAGAACTTTGAATAACTCTTGACCATTTTTGCTGGGATTTTGGTGTGGTGCTTCTTTGTTGTTGTTTGGTTGGGGTTTTTTTGTTTGTTTGTTGTTGGTGGTGGTTTTTGGTTTTTTGTTTGTTTGTATTGTGGGTGGGTTTTTGTTTGTTTGCTTTGTTTGTTGGTTGGTTTGTTTTTTGTTTGGTTTGTTTGTTTCTTTGTTTTGGGGTTTTTTTTAGTGGGTTTTTTGGGGGGTTGGGTTTTTTTGTTTTGTTTTG
>WEKY01019111.1:0-11381 GCA_013390045.1 Picathartes gymnocephalus | reverse complement strand
TAAAGTTAGAGGGTGAATACATCAAGTGAAGTTCTTGGTTATTTCAAATGTACTGATGTGCTCATTCACCATCAAGACCACATGAATCTGGCTCTTTGCTGAGTGTGTTTTTGAACCTAAGTTGAGTTATGATATAGTTCCAAGGCTAAAGTTCTAGCGAATTTTTGAATATCTTAAATGTAGCTTAGTAATTCTTATCAATTGTATTAAAAAAGATGCAAGAGATTTCATCCCTTGAAATGTTGAAATATTGGGATCTCTAAACCTGACCCAGGACCCCTTGAGGTCTCTTGTTCTCAGTGGGATTTGATACTGGAAATGTCTGTGGGATGTTCTTATGTCAGGGAAGGTATTGCTGTATGAACTGTCTGTGGTGATACCTCCGTGTTCTCACAGAGTTGCAGCGTGAGGTGTTTTTTGACTGGAATGTGTTTCTAGGTCTTGAGGTGCTCTAAGGAAATCTTTCAGCAATGCTTCCTTGCACAGAGGGGATGTACAATGGTGAAGTTTACTCAGATACTGGGAATACCCTAACAAGAACTTAGCATTTATGGCTATCTGAAAAAAAATTACAATCTAAGTGACTTACCATATCCAAGGAAACTTTTTTTTTTCCAATGTCAGTTTAAAGCTCTTGGATCCTGTTCTATTTTTTAATTAGTTCAGTAATCCATCTGCCCTTGCAGTAATCTTTACAGACCATGATCAATCACTTGCCAGTTTTTATTCAGTAAGATAAACGAAAGGCACTGTAAACCCCTTGCGAGATAGGTCCTACATAGTCAGATAACTCCTAAAGCTGTAGTTTCACAAGTGCTAAAAGTTCTAGGTGGCTGTACTCACAGACCTTTCACAGCATATGGCTGTTGCCAGGATTTTTTCAGTATAAAATACTATATAGAAAGGATGGGAAGAAGCTGAAATGGTACAGAGATCATAATGGTTGTTTATACTGTAGTGCTGGAATGGAAAATCCATGCATATTTCTGTGTATACAAATCTTGCTTGCATCTGCCATCACCTCAGTGCTTCAGCACATCAGAAGGTGAAATTATTCAGGCTGTTGTTCTGTAAGAAATGCTGAAAGTCACAGACATGATTTTAGTTTTTACTAGTAGTGATCAGTAGAATCACTAGTAGTGATTCAGAAGGTAGTTCTGAAAGTAGTGGTGAAACAGTTCTAGAGCCAACCTCACAAAGTGTTCTAGAAATACTTCTGAAATTGACTATGTTTCTTGGGATTGGCTTTAGATGCTTTTCCAGTGCCAATTCCTGAAATATTTCTAGTCCTATCCGCTGAGAAGCTGTTTACTGTGCATAGCTGGAAATGCTTGTGTGTTTGTGTTGCAGAACACTGATAGATGACTCTTTATTTGCTGCTCTTGGGAGTCTGTAGGCTCTAAGAGGACTTCCAGAGCAGTGGTGGTTTCTCAATATGAATTTAAAACGGCTTTCTCTACTATCCTTGGTAGTGACAACCAACAAGGTGAGCATTTTTCACCTGAAGGACAACAACAAACTTTTTGAAGATTAGTCAGTGTGGTGCAATAACACTTTGCCTTATAACATTCCTAATAATAGGGGAAGAGTTTGAATTAAAAGCATATTTTATAGTAAGTTTTAGAACAAAAATAGCTTGAGTGTTACGTCCTCTATAACATTTTAGAGACTTTTTCAGGAAGCACCTGGGTGAGCATTACTGAACAGAACTGACAGCTGCCATATCCTTAGAACTGCAAAGAACAAGCATGTTTGTTCTCTATTACTACCAGCCTTACCATTTGGAAGTGACATAAACTTTACCTTGGACTGAATCTGCACATTCATGTTTCATGAAGGATCATCTCTTTCACACTGCTGGAAAAACAGTAAATGCACAACAAAGGCCTCATTAGATCTAGATATTATTTCACTACAGAAATTGTAACTGAAGACCATTTTCGCTTCCGTTTCAAGCAACTGCCCTCTCTTTGCCAGCCTCGTGAAGTGTTAAGGTAACAGTATGCCCCCTATACTTAGGAACATTGGAAGTAGTGTTTGCCTCATGTCCACAAGCCAATTGCCTGTAGCTTTTGATGTTTAGAGATGGAACATTCATTGCAGCCTTCCTTACAATGAGTCTGTTCTGGTTCATGTGAAAATCAACATCCTTTTTTGTGTTGCTGCCTGACAGGATGCTACAATACTATTAGCATTTGCAAAGGGTTTGCTCCATCTAATAGTGCAACCCCCAGATCACAGACTGCTCAGTTTGTGTTTCTCTATTATGTGAAAGACACAAAGAAGCTGAAGGCTGGCAAAGGCCTGTCAAATCTTGTAATGTAGCAAGCGACCCCAGAGCTTCATTCTGCTTTATATCATTCCTTGTTCCCCATCCCACCCCTTTCCTTGAATGGGCTCTGAGGTAGGTAAATGAATTCAGTGGTATGGTAGGCGGATGATTCCTTTCTGACCTTGTTCCTGTACCATTTGTTTCCAGGCTTGTTGGAGGGAAAAGGACATGTCTGAACCTTTTGTTTCAAATAATTTTCTTGCAGGTTGGGGAGTTAATGCGGACCCTGTCTGAACTCACTCGAGCAGAAAGTGCTCTGGGTACACGTCGTGACACGCTTGGTCCCTTGGAATTGCCAGATTAAAGGAGAAGGCAGTGAATTGGAATTCTTTCACATTTGGCTTTGCTTGAACACCTGGACACTTTTTTTTTCCTCAGTGTGCACGTGTTTATATCCTCTGTTGCGCCTTGGAACATCTGTCTTAAGAGCAGTCAAGAAGCAAACAAAGAATGACCTTTGAACAGCCCAGTGTTACGTGTTTTAGCTGGGAAGGAGGTGAGGCTGAGGCAAAAGCTGAGTACAGCACACACCAAACACCAGTGGCTTTCACAGGAGTATTTCAGGCTGATGTCTGAAACTGGCACAGCACTTCTTGAAGAGAGTCAGATTTGTTTTAGGGATTGATCTTGGGTCACGTGTTTGATGGTAAGGAAGGCAAAGCTTTCCTGCATACCAGGACTGAATCTTGGGAGCAATGAGACTTTTCACACCAGAGTTGCCTGAGCTCTGTATCCTTAAAGGTACTTTTGCAGCAAGAAGACCAGAGGAATGTGACCAGTAGCAAAACATGAGGTGGGAATACCACTACAGCTGTCCTGCAGAGTCATAAATTTGCCCTCTGCACTGTCAGCGCCATGATATTTGGAGGACTGTCCGTACCTACTGACTGATGCATTCTGAAGGTCTCAAACTGAACACAAATTATAGAATCATAGAATATCTTGAGTTGGAAGGGTCCCACAAGGATCATTGAAGTACAGCTCCTGGCCCTGCAAAAATACTTCTCTCTCCAAGTCCTAATTGCCCACAGTAAGTTTGCTGTGTCTGAAGTGTCCGGTTCCAATCTCCCTCTGCTTAGCCCAGCACAAACCCAGTGAGAGGCCTGTTCCAGCCCATCCCTTTGTGTTGCTGGTATCCTTTGTATAATATATAAAGGCTTCTACAAGCCAAAACAGACATTGGGACAGAGCTGTAAGAACAGGCCTCAGAGTCAATACAAAACTCAGAGGCATAGAGGGGATGAATGAGGATGGTCATACCCCATGTTGCCTTAAAAAATGTAGATATTAATGATTTTCTGTTAGTAGACTGTAGCTTGAAAGTGCAAGCATAAGGGATGTTACCTATTGCATCAATGCCTATGCATATTAACATATTTCCTGCATACACTTACAGACTAATAATAATGACATGGAGTTAATGTTATAGAGCAAGTAGCATTAAGTTTGAAAAGCAAACTTCCACATCCTGCAGAGATTCATGGCATCCCCAAAACAAACTCTGCTCATGCTTCATTTGTGATTCCTCTGTGCTACGTTTGTGTATTTCAGAGCGATGATGAGTTCATCTAACAGCTGTAATCTCAAACCCACATAAACAGAAAGTTATTTGCATGTGCAAACTATTTGGGACTCATTATGGACTAAATTTTTAATCCAACTGGAATAGCTTCCCTGCCCCACTTCCTGGATTTCTTGCTAAAACACTTCATGCTTTTACAAGATTCCAGTATTGCAGATATATAGCTTTGTGTAGGCCTTCCCTACTATCTCACAAGCAAGACCAGCAGGAATATTATCTGTATAAAGCCTTTCAAAAACACAGAAATAACTAAATTTTTTTTAATCCGCCAACAATAACTAGGAAGGCAATGTTATCCCTTTTGTTGTATAGTATAGTACCTCTGCTCTCACCAATGATCAGAAGATTACTTTTTATCTGGAAGCTCTGATCAATTAAATCTTTTTGCAAGAAAGCATTATTTAAGCTATTAAATGTTTCTTTTATGACCCAATACTCGTTACCACTGGATACTACTGCTATAAGGAGAACAAGAGCTTCCCTTTTAAAAAGTCATTTTTTCCCTCCTGTCAGTTTATGCCAAACTCCATCCCTTCAGCTGGAGGAAATAACACATCCCTTATCAGAAAAAGAAAATAATTGTCCACTGCCCAGTGCCTGAAAATTGGAATTCCATAAAGCCTGTGGAAGTACAGCTAGCCATAGGTTATCTGGTGAAGATTCATTTCTGGACTCTACGTTCTTGGATGTTTTTGCACATCCTGTTTGCTTTACCTGCCAGCACAACCTTCCCTGTCCTCCTCTGCCCTGTGGGCGTGCAAATTATGCCCTCACATTTTCTGGCCTGTGAGGTACTGAAAGTCAGATCAGATGCTTACAATAATCTGCCTTGAAAATATATGGTAATTTCTCTGTCTGCTACTGCTCATATCCCTTTTCAGTTTTGTTTTAGCTGTCTTGGTTTTAGCTACAGGCATGTATCACATTTTATAAATATATCTGTATCTCAACATTTATATTACATATACATAATTATGCAAAGAAAAAAACATGCTGACTGCCTCAGAAATCGTGACTTGCTGACTGATCTCTGCCTAGCCCAAACCAGAATTTATCTAATCTAGTCTGAAAGACAAACGCCATTAGTAGATGAGTAACAGAGAAGAAACATGGGAGAGTGGTTCAAGGCAAGAGGCTGTTTTCAGCTTGTGGAAACAAGGGAATATTATACCACTTGCTAAAGCTTAGAGCAACTCCCAGATCCTCACTGAAATCAAGCTCTGTGATGAAAAGGCCTGTAGCCTGTTGGGCCAAGAGATGGGGATTATGAGAATATTCATGACTCCTGAGAATCAGCAGGTGAGACCTAATGCACACTATTGCCCCTCACCCCTTTTCCCAGCTCATCCTTTTGGTAAACAGTGCATAAAGGCTGGGTTCCCAGAGTGACTGAACTCAGTTCCTGATCCTTTTTTTTTTCCTCTTTTTTTTGCCTCTATTCTTTATAAAAAAGATTGCAGTGGTTTTGCCACTTGTCCCAAGCAGAAGCATGGAATCTCCTTTTCATTTCTAAAAAGCAACTGTGTGGCCAAACCAGAAGTCTTGTGACATTACTTAAGAGAGCAGAATGGTATCTTAGCATCCAAGGCCTCTTTTAAAACTTAATGAAAAGCCTTTCTGAGAGCTTGGATAAGCTGGAGAGGAATCTCTGTGACATATGTGCATTGTCTTAGAAAAGCATGGCTTGGAGACAACAGTGGGCCTCTGCCTTTAATATACTGGGTATTTGTCATGCCTGTTTTGGTGTACTTGATAGTCAGTAAACACCCTGTGTGTAAAGTCCATGCAGTTGGAAGAAGCTGCAGTGTGTGATTGATGCAGGACACTGTTCCAGGCCAGTGAGTGGCAGGGGATGCTCTGTGAAAGGGAGATTCCTTGGGCAAGATGGGCAAAAGTATTTTGCCAGCTTTTCTCCAGTGCAGCACAAAGCCATATTCTACAGAAGATTTCGTCAATCAAGTTTTTGTAATATTGTCTGACTGTGAGGTGCGTGAAGAGGGATTCTCACAAATGCTGATCCTGTCCTGATTCTGACAGCTTTTACCTGCAGGCATGAAGTTGCACGTTCAGCCTGGTGGGGTAGGGATGATTGTCAGCTCTTTAGCTGAAGTCTAAGTGTTGTCAACCCTTTGAAGCCTGAAATAGTGCCTGCAGTAAACAGAGGAGACCATGCTAGATCTTTGCTTTAACTCAGTGTTGTTGCTTGCTTTTCCTCTGCAGGAATGTGTCAGCCCATTTTGTTTGTGACTCTCTTGTGAATGGACTGCAGCTACAGATCAGTGATTTGGCAGTGGGAGGTGTTGCAGTGGATGCAAGCACAGGACATTTATACTGCTGTCAGCCTCAGGCCTGTGCCACTTATCCAGGACTGGGTGAAACTGGAGTACTAATCCTCCTTATATGTGCCCTGATCTATGACAAGGGCAGGTACCTTTCTAGGCCCATCACCCTTCCCATAGGGGATAGTCAGCTCAAGCCTTTCTGACTGTGCTGAGGCAGGTGATTGCAGAATTATGGTAAAAATGTATCCTCAAGCCAACATTAGCTGTAGCCTAATGCTTGTAGGACATCTGACAATGAAGCCATAGTGATTGCTCTGCATTAAGGCAAAGGTAACATCTTTTTTAAGGTTTTCAGCCTTTCCAGGAAGGATGGTTACAGCATTTTAAATCCGTCTTGGAATTTCAGTCTGCAGGAGCTGTAGTGCCTGGCTCTGACAAAACTGTTATTACAAACTTGCTTTCAAAGTGTCTCAGCATAAGGGTGTTTGTTTGTTGTATCCCAGTGACGGCATCCAAACAATACTTCAACAATTTTTCTGTTAATCTGAATGTAACTAGTAACACTTAGTTCTGTGGCTGGAATTTGGTCCCCAACAATTGAAACTAAACTGCTGTCTGCACAATATAGTTTTTCTAGTAACTGATGCACCTAGGTCAACAAACTGACAGGCAATGCTCATTTTACTACTTGGCAAATATTGAACTAAAGTCTCCAGCACTGTAACACTGTTGACAATTGCAGGATAAAAGCATTGTCCTCTTTTGTTACCATGAAGTGCATCTTCACGTCTGATTCTGGCATAACACACTTGGTAAACAAAAAGGGATGTTGTGCTCTGGAGTCCTAAGTGTTTGCTCTGACAATATAAACTTACTGCCTGCTTTCTAAAACCAAACATCTGTCTCTGCCATGGTTACTTCCAACTGATATTGAAACAATCCACTCTCTTCCTGAAAACACTGGAGGGTGACAACATGACTGCTGTTGAAGGAGCTCTTCTCCCTTTTTGAAAGCTATCTGTACCACCCTCCTTTATTATGTTGCAGGTCTATGTTGAGGACCCAGACTAGGCTTCAAGAGTCTTAAAAATAAAACTTGACAGAAAGATATCACTCTGGATCGGTACAGTTAACAGTAACCCCACTGGAAAGGAAATGCTATGTTGCAAGTCCGCTCTCAATTCTTCCTTTTCCAGGAGAGCATGTTAGAAGAGACAAAAGAACAATGAGCCAAAATGCAGCTGAAAAAATTGTGTCACACGCATCCTGTTACCTGAGCAGAGCACTGCTCCTTGCCTCTTCCTTCTCCTCTCCAAAATTAAACCTCCCCATGACTACTGTGAAGGTCCAGGGTCATTTGCATCTCAGCACCCATAGCTTCAATCCATGGTCTCTCCCTTCTGCTTTGCCAGCATCTCAGGTTCATTCATTTGCAGCTGTGAGTGTCCCCTCTGGATCAGACTGGAGCCATTCAGCTGTGTGTGATTCAATGGGGATGTGCCCCAAAAGAATGGTGTCGTTCACAATGATTTTGTTCCGTGCTACCTTTGGTCTTTTTTTCACTAGAGCTTTGTTATTTGTTTCATATTTAGGCCAAGGATGAAGATTAAAGCAGATCTGCCCTTCCTTTGCTTCGTATCTTCACTTTCACCTACAGTTTGTTTTGCATGTGAAGTGCATGGAACCTTTACTTAGACCAGCTTGCAAGCTGTGATGGTAATCTATATCACACTGACTCTGTTTGAAAAGTGTGTAGCTGCACATCTGTAGTTACAATATTACATATAAAATATTAGCCCAAACACTTACTGGAGGTGAATCTGCAAGAAAGAGCATTTGGGCCAGTAGGATCCTGCTGCTCTAGACTGATGCCCACCAGCCTACAGGATTGGTGCCCTCAGCAGAAGCATTAAAAAATTAATCCACAGCTGTTTATATCCTTGATAGTGACACAGATAGCAACAGCATGTGCTGTTTGTTGCCATTTTGGGTTGAACTACTGGTGCTTCCTTTTCCTTTCTGCCTCAGAAAAAAACCAACAGCTTTGCCTTTGAGGTTAATGCAGTCACATCCTAAAACGAAATCTAAAGCCCTAGAAAAAAGAAAGAGGCCAGCATGGATTTCACTACCAGGTGCTGAGATGGGACAAATCCTGTGACCATTTTGCATTTCAGACTTGCCTTGAGTTACTCAGAGCTGAAGGGAATGAGAGATGGGATTGTGATTGTCTTCTCAGGAAAAGGAGAGAGACAAAGCAGCACGCTTCAGGAAAATGCCATCGTAATTCTTCCTATATTAGTTCAGAGGTTCGTTGATTGTGAGGCTGGAAGCTTTTGTGGCTAATGTCAAGTGACTTCTTTTGGGTATGATTCACCTATTGTCTGTAAGGCTCCTTTTACCAAAAAGCAGCTGGTGAAGCCTCTATTTCCCTTAAACAAAACTGTCTTGAACTTTCAGGGGAGAACAAGGCCTTCACTGTGCTGCCTACACTGAAATCCCAGCCAGGAGGGAGAAGTCAGACCTGTTTCTTGCTTTTGCAAAAGGAAGTACATTTTTTTTTCCCCAGCAATAGCTGTGAAGTAGACAAAGAAAGCAGCCATCAGCCCTGTGAGAGAGATGAGCCTGACCATCCCATAAATCTGCAGTATTTTTGTGTCCACCTGCAAATGTGGATGGCAGAAGTGGTTGCTGTTCTGGCCAAGCCAGTCAAAGCTTGATACAGCAGAAACTGATTTCCCAGCTGCTACCCAGTTCTGGTGTCTGGGTTTGTCACAAGTTTAACACTAATTTTTATACAATAAATTCAGCTCACGTGATATTTGCTTTTAGTTGACATTCATTTTTGTGCACTCTGTGCTAGGAATGAGGAACTAACTTGTAGATCCTGTCTTCCCTTCTGAAGGAAGCAGTTCCTAGAAAGGCTCAGCCAGAGCTTGTGGGTTGTTTGGGTGAAGGAAGCAGAGGGGGAAAGGACAGCCTGGTACTTCAGTAAAGACAGTAGTGAGTTCATGTGGGAAGGGGAATGGCAGCCTCCTGATGAATAAGTTGGGTTCTTTGTGAGGCAGCATCTTTCAGCTTCCCTCCTAGCAGGAGCTCATCAGGCCAAATACAGCTGGCAACAGCTCTCCACCCTACTGAGGCTTTGGAGTTGTACCTATTACATGGTAACAAACTACCATTCCTGTACAGATGGACAGCTGGTTCTGTATTAAACAAAGGCCAGAATATTTTATATAGCCATTTTAAAATACCTGACTGTTTATTTCACAGGTTTGGTTGTGGCTTGAAAACTGCATATATGTGTATGACAGCCTGCGAGTACCCCTATGGACTGATGTCAGTTCATTAACTCTGCTCCTTCAGAAAATGTTGTCTTCAAATGTATTCTTCAAAATTATCCAAATCCTGTCTTTACCCCAAAAAGGCAAATTTTTAGTTAAGAAGATATTTGATAACTAGACTTCTAATAAATCCGAAGTCCAGTTCCTAAGTAAAGAAGCTCCAGAGATTCTCAGCCTTTTCACTCTATATTCAACAGCAACAAAGAAATCAACTGGAACAAACTAACCAGCAGAAGAAATGTTATTGTGAACAGTTACATGTTGGTAATTGTTCTTTCAGCCAGTAATAATCACAATTTATAATGAAAAGAGCCAAGCAGTCTTTAAGTAGCCTCCATCAACTCCACCTCACAAAAACTGGAAATATGCATTAAGCCATATTCAGAGTGTGTTGTAAGCTTCAGCTTGGAACTGTTGGCTGCACTGGTTTTTACCTGCACAGTTGATTTTAGGATGAAAGTAATCCCTGAATAAGACCTAGAAATCTCTGAATAAGACCCTTTATCTCTCAAAATATTCATTCTAATATGGTAGGAGAGTTTTCCCAGAATTTGTCAGGTTCATTGGGCCTGATAATTTTATAATAAACGCTAATGTGAAAATTGCATTCTGAAATTTAAGAATTTATCATTTAAGGAAATACTCACTTGAACAAAGGCTTCACTGTGGCCTGAACTGAGTGTTTCCTGGAGTTTACCAACACCTGATCCTAAACCTTATCAGAAACACTACTCAAACTCACCAAACTGCAACTCCTTTCCAACATTTAGGGAGAAAGAGGGTTACATGGAGCAGAGGAGCTGCCTTGGGCAGACAGACCGGCAGAGAGAAGAGAATGGGCATGGTATGCCACACTGCACACTCACATAGGGCTATTCCAGGCTCAACAAAGCCCTGGAAGAAAAGATTGTGTTTTAATTGTGCTAACCCATGTGGCTGATGAGAAGTACAAGGGTGGCTTTTTTTGCTTGTTAGTGCTTTGCTACAGACTTTTTCTCTGGAAATGCCTCATGGTTGAAATATGGTGTGTCTGAAATCCCCTGTTTCCAAGTCCTTCTGGAAATAGCTTTCCTGTATGTAGGGCTTAAGTTGCAATCAAGAGACAAAATGATCACCTTGAAATCACGTCAGGTTAGAGGACTGATAAGGTGTGCAAAGTCTAAGTCAAAATCTTTTGGGAGAACCATAGCATAAATTCCCAAGAGTTTGTGTATTTTGTTTTCTTTTCAGTGATTTTGCCAGTATTCCAGTTTTCAGGTTCCCCAGAATGTCATTCCTGTTAGTTATGTTTTGCTCAGTCATCACTGGGACAGTGCTGTGAACTTTGCTTGCAATTACTCTAATGAGGAACAAGGGCAGGATTAACTCAGAAAACATTGTCCCAGTCAAAGACCCCCATGCAAAACTGAGGGCTTTAGTTGATAATGAAGACAACAGGGTTAAGGAGTGAGAGGTATAATGTTTCAGGTAAACATCTTCAGTATAACACACTTTCCTTTATAAAAAGCTGAAAACAGACCTGTTAGGTCTAAGATACAAGAGGTATAAGAGGCAAGGTGAGTTTGCTTGGTCAAAAGGACATTCTGAGGTATAATGCACACCAATGATCATCTGGTCTCTTCCTGTCAACATTAATCTTGGATTGTCAAGGTTTTTGATATTGCTTGGGTGGGGACCCACTGACTTAAATGAAGTTTTTCCTGCTATTTGTTTCCACTTACAAAGGAGTTCAACAATCCTTGGCATGAAATATTTGAGCCAGACCCAGATTTTGTGCTTTTTCCTGCTTGATTTTTTGTTTTTATAAGGCAATTTTCTAGTGCAAGGTAAATATTTCATATAGA
>WEKY01019093.1:0-38746 GCA_013390045.1 Picathartes gymnocephalus | reverse complement strand
CAAACTGCGTAAAAGTTTGGGGTTTTTTTTTTTTTTTTTTTTTATTCAATTATTTTCTAGTGACAGTTGAGCTTTTCACTGTACTGTTCAAACAGAACTCAGTGTTGAGGATTGAATGGTTTGCCAAGAGCATGATAACTCTTTTCATTGGGTTAAAATAATTTTAATGTTAAAAATATAGAGACTGCCTCTCAGTTGCTTCAATGCCTTCACGTTAAGTCTCCAGATGAGTAAGATGAACACGTCTGGAGCTGGAGAATCACAGTTAAATCTAATATGTGATAAATCTTGTTTTTCAGCAACTTCTCTGTGGTCACAGAAGGTACAGCATAGTTTGTGGACTTCAACTGTTACATACACAACTGCTTCTAAATCTCTTACAGTAAAGCTCAGCATCTGTTTTGTGACTTGATGAATGGCTTTGATCTGTTATTTTAATTGCTTCCTAGTAAGACACTAATGACCTTTTTTGTTCCAATAAACACTGTTTTGCTTAGTTGTAAATTAAATTTAACTAAACACTTGGAGCTTTATTACTTGTTTCTATTTGATGAGTCGTCAGGCAATGTGTTAACTCCATATGCAATGGCTTCTGGAATAATTTGGCTGCATTAGGGGAAAAAAATCCTGATAATACAATAAATAAATAGCAAAAAATATGGATAAACGTCATTTTGAAATAATTGCCAGTTAGATAACTGTGGTCTAGTTATGAATAAAGCAGACATATCTATTCTCTCATTTATTCATTTCTTATAGACAATGTGAACATTTTTTATAAACTTGAAGAAAAGTTTAGGGAAGAGGTAATTCAAAACTTTCCTATTATCTTTGTCTTACTGGATTCCAAGTAGAAAACAGACTAAAGATTTTTACTGTATTGACTCTGTTTTGTGGTAAAATAAGAAAAAAATGTTATATGAAGTAAAAAGAAGATGGTATGTCCAAATAAATAAAGAAACCCACAAAACATTCTGAACAGCTGAACTTTTGGGTACCATTTGCTGTGATTTGTAGTGTGAGTGTGTTCTGTGGACAGAGGTTCTCTCAGGGTTGTCACGGAAGAGAGATTCTTAAGGCATTTTGCATACTGACCTAAGAAGCATATAATGAAAGCCAGTTCTGCATTTTCAGCTCATAGTACTATAATTGTGCTGAAAGCTTCTATGAAATCATTAAGGATGCTTTGGGGAATAAGACAAACAGATTTTAGTGTTTATAGTATGTTTTGTTCCATCTCATATTAATCCTCCCAGATGCCCTGTGTAGGGTGCTGTTTGATGGGAAGTTCAAGCAGATTCAAGTCTGGGCTGCATGTGCCAAGTTGTACATTTCTGCCTCTTTAGTGCCATGCTCTTTGTTGTCATGCCATGGGCTTGGACTGGGAAATGAATACTAATTATTCCAACAAACAAGAGATGCTGAGCTATACTAACTCATTGCATAGCCTGATAGGCGCAGATATAGGATTGTCAGTCTGGCAGTGGTCCACAGTTAGATCAATTTAAATTGATCCCCAAACCACACCCTTAGATCCTGAAAGCCTGAAAGTAATGTGAACTATTCAGGGAGAAGGTCTGCGATTTGAGATTTCAAGCTATAATAGGTCTCTTGAAAGAGTGCATTAACAGAGTTTGTTGCCCTTGAGGTACAAGTACTGACTGCAGTTTTGCTCAAAGAAGATTAATCAGAGGTTCCAAAGGCTTTAGCAGCAGCTAAGGAATCCAGTTTGTCCAGGAACCGTTTTGAAGATTTGTCTTTGGCCTACCAGCTTCTCACAGCGTGGGGCAGGATCCCTACCAATGTGCCTGGGAACAGAAAACCTGCTCTGCTTACAGAGAAAAATGGAGCAAGCCACAAGATTACTGAAGGTGTTAAATGAGTAGACGTGAATTTATCCTGTGTTTTCCTTAGTGATTTTTGGAAAAAAATTGATCTCAAGCTGTAACTTTAGCTTTGCCTGCCATGACTGCTTTTTACAGTAAATCTTGTGTGAAACTGCCCAGTTTTGCCATTTGCATTGGTCTCAGGTAGAGGAATTTTTCAGGAGATTAACTGCTGTTGCAGTACTTCTCCAACAGGACTGGCTGTGTTGTAGCTTGTTTACTTCAAAATTTTCTTCTTTGTAAAACCCCTGGTAGCAGTTTGATGGCAGCAGTTTGAGCTCTTGAGTCTTTGAGTGTTCATATACTGTCTTGCTTCCACGAAATGACAGGAGTTCATTTTATTGAACAAAAAATGGTTAACATTTTTCCTTGCAAAATGAGTAATATTTATTCTTTTGATGCAGAATATGTACCACAATGTCCTAATGTTTCTTTTGATTGTTTTGAAAATACTCATAGAGGACTATGAAAATTGTCAGTCTCAACTCAGCTGAATTCTCATCTGATTTTTCAGTATTAGCCAAAAAATCTAAACTACATATCTCTGTAGTAACAAAAACAAAACAAACAAAAAGGCTAAAAAGAAAAAAAGAAATCCTTTTTCTCTGAGCTGCTTATTTTGGGATTTAATGGGGGTTTTCCTGTGGGCTGAAAAGTGAGTGGTCTGGTTTTCTCTGGGACTCACAGGTCCATGATTTCAGTGACTTCTTCAACATACATAATTAGGAACCTCAGGAAGTCATTCACAGGGCAAATTTGTGAATCAGTGTACTCCAGAGAGCTCCAGTGTTTCTTTTGCCAAGGAGGAAAATAGGTTAATGATGCAGTGTTGCAGAAGGCAACAGTATGAGATGTTGCCTGAGAAGGAAGTGTTGAGAATTCAAGAGTAGGCTGGCTAGGAAATGGAAACAATGCTAATGTTGCTTCAGGGAGAAAATCAGAATGAAGAACAAATCTGTAAAAGCTGAAAGTGAGAAAACATTCAGGTCCATTCAGCAGCAAAGGAGAATACATGCCTGTAATAGACATTCTGACTGGAATTAGAATTTAGGGGAAGGAGGTTTTTTAAGTGAAAAAGGGTGATTTAAAGAAAAACATGGCTAAATACTTCAGCTATAATGGTCTGTTTCAAGATCTCTTCCAGGTTGTAATGATGAGCAGGATGAATAAAGGCTTGAAGCACAGTAGAGATCTATTGGTATTGCAGTTTATTATTGCATGGCTGGTAAAGTTTAAAGAACAAGTTACTTGGTGACACCAGGAATCCATTTTAATTAAAAAGAAATTTTATCTTCCTCTTTTTTCTGTTTTTCAGACTTTCTATCCCTTTGCCTATTGTTACCTTTATTGCCATTTAATTATAGTTGACGTGATGCATTTTTTTTTTAGTATTTTGGCTGTAACTAGTCTGTATACTTTATGTTGATGGCATATGTGAAATATTTCTGCAGCATTTTTTTCCACCTTACTGCTAATTTTGAGATTTCTCTGTTTTTAATTTATACATTAATTTGTAGATCTTATTCCAGCCATAGATTGCATTCAGGCTTACTGTCTGATCTCTCTTGCCTCAGTCTTGCTCAATCCTCTTGCTATATTTTGGATTATTCCCTGTCATAAAGTAGGCACAGCCTGCTTTCTTGTGCTCATTAGGTGAAGCTCTTTCTTCATTCCAAATTATCCTGCTGTTTTTGTCCTAGGTTACATACCCAAACTCACTGAGCATGATGTTCACAACTCTTGCCATGAGGTCCTTTCTGGTAATCCAAAACTGTTCCATTTTGGTTCTCTTCCATCTTGGTAAGCAGCCCTTTCTTTTGGCTGAAATTGCTTCTGCTAAAGTTCCAGTTGAATTTTCCTACTGGTGTGTTGGGCTTTTTTGCTCACACTTTGGTCCAACAGTTGTTTACGATATTCAGAGTAATACTTAAAATCTTTTTTTGGATTTGCTTTTAGACGCTCTCCTCCCTGGCTCCTTCTTCACTGTAACTGTAGTTGGATGGTCTCTTTCTCCAAAATCTGTAGGATTTTCATCAGTTGAAGGTTTTTGACAGTTGAAGTTTTGCACTGAATGTGGAATGGAAACAGTCACAGGATCTGCTGAGATGGGCAGTATGGGGTTACTCGCTAAACCCTGTCCTAATATACCTTTCTTCCCTTTTCTTCCAGGTCTTACAGATCTGATCTGTCATTTGGATATCAGTGACTTACAGGTTCAATACCCTATTGGTGGTGGATACTCTGCTATGCCCAGCCAGCCTGGGATTTCTTCTTGTTCCACCTTGTTCTACTGACACTCCGACAGTCTCTTGTGTAGTGCTGGTTTTCTGAAACGTTATGAGCAATAGTCAAAATAGGATGTACATTTTTGGTGCAGGAGAAGTAGAATTGGAACCTAGTTAAGAGCATATGAGGACTCCTGCAATTCAAAAGTGAAATAATTACCAGAACAAAAGGAGCCGACTATACTCAGATACTCATGACTAGCTCTGGTGCCTCATTATTTCAAGCATTGTCTTGCCTCTGCTCTCCTACTCAGAGGGAGGAGCCTGCACAGTTGGCAGCTGAGGCAAATCCCATTCATCTCCACATGGAGGGGCTTTCTTAAGTAGGTACACAGCTGGTGCTTCTCCAAGGACAGCTCAGACTCTCCTAACGTGTTCTTTTCTGGTCAGGGAGTCTCAAACCTCCAGTGAAAGCCACTCTTACTGTTTGTGGAGAGCAGGACTCATAGTGGTCCTAGTGGACACGGAGTCGTACCTGTGCCGGTTGTTGCTGCTGCCGGGCTGGCTGCTTGCGCTGTGGGCAGAGGCGGGGCTGCTGCCCCTGCAGCCCGGGCCCGGCTGCTCCTCAGCTGCCTGAGGGACCCGCGCCAGCAGCGCCGGGGGCTCTCCGGGGCCTGGCAGCCGGGATCAGTCCCACCACCCCAGCCAGGAGGCAGGGCAGGCCAGGGACAGCCCAAAGCCCACCAGCAAGTTCGGGGTGATGTGGCACGTCTGGGGGCAAGATGGGAGGCCATTCTGCAGGCCAGGGTCAGGACGGAGCCTCAGCTTGGCAGCCAGGGTTTGGCACAGCCCCCTGATTGTGAGGCAGGTCCATGGAGATGGAACAGGTCCGAGGTCAAGGTGGATACCAGTGCACAGGTAGGGATCCACGGGCTCTGTGGACAGGCAGGGGCAGCTCTGCAGCTGAACATCCTGGGCTGAGTCAAAAGGGGGTCCAGGTCCATGGGCAGCAGTGGTGGGGGAGGCCCAGGGCAGCTGGTCGGGGCCATTAAGGACCCGGAGTGCAAAAGGTAGCTGGATAAAAGCCCAGCTGCTGCTGGTTCAGGAAGAGGGTCTCTCCTCAGCCCCTTTGGGAAACAGGACAGTTTTGGTGGCATTGTTCAGGTAGGCTGGAGAAAGAACAGCACCAAAGGAGAGCAAACAGATTAATTTGTTCCCCTCTGCTTACTCTTAAGTAGATGGGAAACATGCTGGCCAATAAAAATAATGAATGTGATGAAAAGTTGGCACATATGGATGCATAGAGAGGAATGGTTTGGGGAATTTTTTTTCCAGTCTTTGAAAAAATTAATCATGTCTTTGTTTAGAAAATCAGGTTCTGTGCCCCTCATTCCCACCTCTAATACTCTAGCCTTAATTATTTTCTGTAACAAGTACTACTTTCTGTCCCGCTATGAATTACATGAATTTCTTTTCTAAGCCCACATATTTACTTAATGTTTGAGGAATGGGAAAATGAAATGCCTTTGATCACATATTGCTCAAATGACAAAAGGATTAAAGAAACCCCTCCAGCTTAAAACTTTTTAATGAACATTTATTTTTGAAAGTTTTACTTGTAATTTGTCAGCTTTTGTTATGAATATATTTAGCTATTTTGTAAATAAGGTAAGGTGGAGCTTTTCCTTAGTACTAGGCCACAAGGGTTTTAATTGTCTTATTTTTCCTCTTACCTCTATGTTACTATAGAGGATTACAAGGCATATCACCTTCCCTCTCACCTTTTTTTTTTCAAATTCTCAGCAGTGAACAGAGAACACAGGTTATGGTGGTTGGACTTCTGAGAAGCTTCATTATGTTATTTTTAAAAATGTCAATAATGGGTTTTCCTCAGTTTATCAATTAAACTTTGTTCATCTTTTGTAGGTAAATTTCCCTTCCTATCACTCTCAGTGCCTTTTTTTCTATGCACATTGTGTTCTCTGATAGAGAAATTAATTCTTTGCTAAATTGCTGTTTTACAGGAAGTATTTTTAAAAAGAGTGGTGCAAATTTATAGCTGTTGAAAAGTTTCTAATTAAAACCTTTCACTTTCTTGGGGGTACCATGTTGGGGATTAATGGGCTTCTCTGACCATTTGGCCTTTGGAAGAAGAGCCTGTTTGCAAGCTGCAAATTGGACAGTTGAATGTCAATATGTTTCTTGGGTGCCTTCATTCTTAATAGTCTCAGAGAAGGTCTCTAAATAGGTGGATGTGTAGGCGGATATATTGCACAGATTGTATTCTTGACATAGGATAAGTCATGGTAAAACAACATCAAAATGAATGCTGCATTCCCGGTATTTTTCTTGTCCTATTTTTATCCTGAGTACAAGATAGTATTTATCTGAAGCTCTTAAATCCAACTAGCCATGAATTTCTCTTGCAGGATAAGGGGAAGTATCTCAAGAACAGAGCTGAGTCAAGTTAGTTTTAGTACTGTAGAATGTAAGAAAAATTCTGGCATTGTTCTTCTGGACCACTATATGTTATATATCACTTTTTTCCCTGGTTAATTGGTCAGTTGTGCAATCAGCTGTACTGTAATGGCACAGTGCTAAGGAATTGTGTGATTTTAATGGAAAGGATTACTGGGTTTCATGCCTTTTAGCATCTGTGGTTCTCTGATGACCAGAGCACTGGTGGGAACAGTAAAGGTATGAACATCCTAAAAGGGCCAAGAAAACTAACAATCTAAGTTCCAGGACTATAGACTTTTTTTTCATTATTTTTATTAAATGTAAGAGATGAAAGACAGGGATCTGGATTACAGAGTTACAGAGGAATAATGTTAACTATGTTTAAAGACTCTGTTGATCAGTTGCTAAATGAAGTCCTCATTTCTTGTTATGGATCTTATTACATGATTGTTATTACATTGACATGGTACTGATTCCTCAAGAAGAACAAAAGAACTACAGAAACCACCAAAAATCTGGTTTTGTTTGTCTTCCTTAGCCAGCCCTTCTGACTCTCTAAAAAGACAGCTGAACTGATTTTTCTCTAATTAAAATATAAATCCTTTTTGGAAAGGGCTTGTTTGCTACATTTTTGCCAAGAAGACGTTCTTATAATGGAATTTTAATTGTGTATCTCTGAAAACAGGGCTATATAATAAGGTTGCTGCCAGTATGCTCACAACAGAGTAGCCAGTGTGATGCTGTGATAGATGCTGTACGATCCAGTCTGCTTTCCCCTCTCCCAGTTTCCCTCCAAGTCTGGCAGGCCAAAACCAGAAACAGCTCTTCTGCTTTAGGGCTGACTGTATTAAGGAAACTGCCTTACGCAAAGCCTTGAGACTTTGCAGACCTATTGGACTATAGCATGGAATATTGTTTAAAAAAATGGGTTTGCCGTGTCTGGATACTAAGCTAATCAATCCAGTGTGGCTGTTTCATGTGCTTAAGCCCATTACAACTTGGTTTGACCTCTTTCATCTTTGTTGAGGATATAGGGTATCATTAATGTTACCAGCTGCATTGTTTTCTCCTAATATCAACAGCAGAGGGGAAAAAAAGAAAGAGGTTCTCATGTTTTCCACTTAGATAGCTCTAGTATTGCCAAACAAATGCAAAACAGGTTTTTACAATAATAATATTTTCCCAAATGCCCTGTTAATTTTCAGTAAACCAAAACAGAATGTGTTATTGTTTATTAAGACATTGTGACCCACATGGATTCCAGATGATAAAAATTTCAATAAAATGCTGCAATTAGATGAAACTTTCCTTTCAGTTCATGCATTTATATGTAGCTCAGGATGAGAATGGTTATTTGTGTCAGCAATTGGATTTTCCTTAAACTGATGATAGTTCTTTTCACTTGCATCCTACTTTTAACTTGAAACTACCCAAGGAGTCTTGAGCCACTTGGGAATAACTTTAATGCAAGAATGTTGTAAGCACATTGATCTAATTGCATGTTGTAACCTACATATTCTGGCTTTGAATAAGGATTTACAGGCTTTATAGGCTACAGCTTCTGGGAAAATTGTATGTATGAGGTGGCCCCTAATGCCCATTCTGTGTTGGTCACACCACAATCTCTTGATGATTTAGATCTTAACTGTGTTATTCTGGTAAAGCGTGTATGAAAAATCCACACAACTTTCTGCTAATCAGGATCTCAATAAATTTCTCCTCTTACTGTATTTGCTATGTTACATCACACTGTTGTAGAGTTGAGTTTTTTTCACTGGAATTGCGATTTCCAGAAATGGTGAAAGGGATTCAAGTGTTTATGTCTAGGAGGAAGATGTCTCACATCTATAACTGAACTTTGAATATGGATTTTCATCCAACAGTATACTGTAAAAATAACCATAATCTGTATTCTATTTGTATTAATTGTCTGAAAAAAATCAAAGTTTCTTAACATTATGAAAAAATTGCATCGTAGGGGCAAAACAGGTGCTGAAGAAATATCTTCTTTTTCCTTGACAGAATAAGTTGCTAATACTTGTGATATGTTTTAATTCACATCTATAACAGGAAGGTCATTCCTGAATTTACGAATCTGCACAGTAATTGCAAATAAATAGGTAACTTGCAGTGTAAAAAATATTTCTGTATAACAAATAGGTAACTAGTGAAAGAGTATGCATTTCAACTGAATTATATGTCTCTATAATGCAAATCTGCTAAAATGTACATCATCTGATGGTCTGTCATTGTACCTGATAAAGAACAATGCTCTTTTGGACAATACACATATGAAGATGTTATCCTAAGAAAAATTATATCTGCTTTTGCAGTGACAGTTTGGGCAAATTTAACTCCAGATCTTATTACAAACCACACAAACTTGCAAGTATCAGCTAATGCTGTTAAAGACCTCAGCTGCATGCTGGAAGTGCCACATTACATTAACTGTTGTGCTCTGTACAAACCTTTTCTAACAATTTTGTAATATCTTAGCTTTCTCTTTTCTTATTTTAGTACAGTGATAATTTGTGTAATTTTGAAATTGATGACTCAGTTGTTAGATGCCACACTGCACTCATTCTTAGCTGTTTTCCTCTTTTATGTCACCAAGGCCAGTGACATGAAAGCATTCTAATATTATGTTATTTGCAGTATTATCTACTTAGCCAAAGAATTGTATGGTCAATATCTAGCTTGAATTTATCATGAACTTATTTGTCATTTATATTGCAGTATTGTATCCTGGGTATTTTTTCATGCTGTCAGATATTTATAAATGACATATTTCACATTCAGTGACTTACAGAAATTAACCATATTTTCCTCTGCACTTTTCTTTAGCAGTGTTTTCCTGTAGTTCTTTAAAACATCTGAGTGAGATGTTTGGTGTCACATAACTAAATTTGGTGAAAGCATAACTGAAACACTAAGAGGCAAAAGTCTGCTGAAAGTAGGTCACCCTTTGGGTAAAAGAAAATTTTCTAAGAAATGAAAACCTTGTAATGAAGAAAATATTTTTTACTGAATTCTTCGTGTCAAAAACATGACTGAGGTGTTGTACATAAGTGACAATTAATCAGCTGTGCTATGTCACTCATTAACTATGCTGATTTCTTGTAATGCCAACCCACTATTATTTATTATTTATTAACTATGTAGTTAATAATGTTGCCTATTAAATTTAAGTAGGTATTTTGTCTTTCTCTACCATTGCAGCTCAGTTTGTTTCAGCTGTAACACAACCTGTGTTGTGATGTTTGTGTTTTTTACTCCATATAGGCATAGACTCATTTTGCAACAAGTGTATTGTGTAGGCTGCTTACAAAAAGAATTAATAAAATTAGCCATGTAAACTTGAGCAAGATATGGTTTGTGCATGTTGACAATGTGACAAGATTAGGCTTGACATGTTTTGGTTGTGGCAGAGACAGTTTCATCCTGGATTTCCAAGCTAGACATTTTACAGCAAGATCTGAAATGCACAGGCTTGCCTGCGTTTGCACCCATTTATTCACCATTTGCTGAGGTTATTTTCACTTCCAGCACAGGCATTAAAAATGAAAGTAAATGAAGTTTTTCTCAAGGAAGCTGGAGCAGCTGTGGTTCAGAAGGCAGCATGTTGGAATTTCTGTATTTTACTTAGGCATTTGTAGACTTCCTCTCAGACCTGCTGTGATCCTATAGTTGCCCAACACACACGTACTAATTCTCTGCTTTGATCCTCTACTCTGTTTGTTTATCTATTTCTGATGCTATTTGGTGAGTTACTCTTTAGAGGCAAATAGAGTCTGGGGAAGATTGATTTCAAAGTTTGGTCTTCATGCAGTTCTTACATATTTTATAATTTTGTGTCTAAATTTCAGTATCTTTTGTGACAACCAGGTGTTTTAGATCAGTGAGGGATAGTTTTACTGCAGAAAGGGCACACGTCACCTTTGGACTGATGAATGTGTTGTGACTGGTATTTTCTTCAGGGGAGATGTGTTCTTTGAATACTTGCTTATGTGTTGTGTTGGGGTTTTGTCTCACTTTTTTGTTTGAAGAAATGAGTTAATTAGACTGTGATATGTATTGAGTTTTCATTATGGCCCTTGTTTTGTTTTGTTTCTTAGACAATGTTGATATAAAAGTAGCTGTGGGCTATTTTGGTGGAGGAGACTAAACACTAGTTATTAATTTGTGATACAGATAGTGAAGGAGTCTACATTTTAGTGCCAACAGTTATATTCTATCCATACATACTGAGATTATCTGGGGCAAGCATAGAGCTTTTTTTGCTTTTCTTGTGGACTCAGGGATAGAATGGAGTTTTGGTGCTTGTGCCTGTTCATAGGGTTTAGAGAAAACACAGGCAGCTGAAAGAGATGTTTTGGATGAAGGCAAGGAATATGGTTTGAATAATGCATTGGGGCTAGAAGTCAGTATTGGCTTTGTCTTGTAGGCACTGAAGCTGGCTGTCATGTTGGATGACACTGCAGCGTGGTGACCATGGAGACAGGGACAGTGTTATTCGGAGGTGGATTATGTTTAGTTTTATGTAAAGTGAGTACATCTTTCTTCATATCTTACTTATACAGTGCATTGCTTGAAGGAAATTCTTTATGGTGAAATGTATTTGTTTTTATAGCCTCATTCATTTGGAGTCCACAAGGGGGTTTAAATGAAATTAATCTTTCTTCTTGAAACTCACCTGCATTTTTGTTATTCAGGAGATACTTTTGCTGTTCTCTTTAAAAAAAAAATACTTTTTTTCCTTCTCTACAAATGCAGTATTCCAGTAAGTTTTAGCTTACCTATTGGCCAGAGACCACACTGCCAAGTGGTGATCACTCATTTTCCAAGCTAGATGCTCCTGCTATTCCCCTGCCTTTGCTGTATTGGTCATGTTACTGCTGAGTGGGCTACATCACTACCCACTGATCTGTCAGAGAAATTACTGTGTCAAAAATAAGGGAAAATAATTTTCAGATGATTGTACTGATGTCATGGCCATATGCAGTGGAGGTTATACAAGGCAAGAGGCAGGAAAAGGTAGGGGTGGCAGATTGATCTGTTGGGAACCCATACATAGACTGACTTAAACATCTGGTGAAACTGCAGTGTTGCTGTGCAGTACTTCTAGCCACTGAACAACGTATTTTGTACTAATTTTTATGTTAACAAACATATCTTGCATAAATATAAATTATGTAAATTTCTGAATCTCTTTGTTTGGTCTTTATTTAAATGAGATTAGAATTTTAAAATTACTCTGGCTTTGACATCCCCCATTTTTTATTTTAATTTTACCCTAACTACTTCAGAAAGCAATTTCAAAACTAAGTTATTGTTACAGGTTATTTAATTACATGTCATATTTTGGATATTTAGTTTAAATAAACAAATAATCTGTGTACAACAGAAACTCAGGGCATAGAAGTATTGCTATTTTTTTATATGTGCCTAAAGAAAATGACTGAGAAAAACTTCTCTTTCAGTCAAGCAAAACTGCTTTTTCTGCTTTATTTACAAAAGCAGAACATAGAGGAGGAAATGATTATGTGCTCAAAAGTAAATGTGAAACAGATACACTGTCAAAATGAGCAATGTATACCAGGTACTGAAGGAAAGACCTAGTGGACTCCCAAATTAAAGAATTTTATTAATGTGAATATGCCTAAGAACCACAAAACCAATAGGTGTTTGTGTTCCTCACCTGGTAATTAAAAATAAAAAATGAGAGTTCACTGCTGCCTCTACTTTATTTCCAGGCTTGATGACTAATTTCACGTGGCTTTGCTATGATTTAACCAGTAACAGCATCTGAGAATGCTTATGGACAGCTTTTCCTATATTTAATTTGGGCAGTCAGAATGGTGGAATAATTTTACAGTGGAAAAAATCATAAGCCACGTTTTTATCTTAGTGCTACAACTGCTGATGAAATACATAACAACTAAAAGACTGACAAATTGGGAAAGAAGCAGGATGAGGATGATCACCTGGAATCTTTTGTATATTTTGCTACTGAAATACTCTAAAACAAAATGTACATTAATCCCAGCTGATGCTGTTTATAGCTAGGAACAGGGTGAGAGAATGGAGAATGGTGGTCTGAAAACTGGGGCTTCTGGTGGAGGAGGTTGTTACTGTAGGTGAACACCTGATTGTGAGCCCCTACATCAGAGTTGTGATAAGGAGGCTTGTGTCATCCAAATAAATACAAGCTGGAAATACGGAAGTTTTTTCATCTCTGTAAAATGGCATTAGAAGACTACTCTATACTGTTTTGAAGTCACTTAAAAGTTGCATAAGGGTAAAAGATGATACAGAACTACCAAGATTATACAAATAGTGAAGAAAATGCCTATGACGAGAGCTGTAGAAAGCCCAATGTGCATAATCTTTTAAAAAAAGAAATTTAGAAGGCACTCACTGTGAAGAAAAAAGTAGAACATTTTAAAGGTGCAGTTAGAATGATGGACTGGCAGCTGAAATGAGACAAATGTTAAATGGCACTTACTGTACCATGAAACAACTTACTAAGTGGAATGGTATCTCTATGTGCTTCGTGTGTTCCAATCATGATCTTTCTTGGGAAAATGTTGAACAAAACATAAATTATTCTGCTCAATACAAAAGTTACTGGACAAAATTGAAATACTTTTTCTAATAATACAATTCAAAGTGATGTAGATACAGATACTCCTCCTGGATGTTTATTGTGTGACTTTCAGGTCCTGGATCACATAATCTGTTGTGCTCACACACAGCTATTTTCACCACTGCAAAGTGGAATTAATTCACTATTCTTATTTCCACTCTGACTAATCTGTAGAGCCTTCCTGATAGTGGCCAGCTGATGCATTAACTGAGGGGCAGATCCTCATCTTGCTGATGGATCCCAGTCCCAAAGACACATGAAAATTAAATTTAGTGAAATTTCACCTGTTGTGCTATAATGTAGTGTGAGAATGTTTAGAAATAGTAACCTGTTTTGGGCAGGAAGAGAGTTATCTCCATAGGGGGCATAAACAGGGATTTCACAGGACATTCTGACCTTCTTTTTCTGTCTGACAAGGGAAGATGGGTAGTGTTTCCAGAAGAGGGCACAAAAATAAATATTTCCTTTGCATCCGTGTTATTTGGTCAGTTGTGTATGATCTGTTTCTCAAGATGTGATGACTTTTTATTTGCATGTCACTTCTATTTGTTGTGGTTCATTTTGCATTTCTGAAAGTCATCAATTCCCAAAAGGTGTGTTAATAGATCTTATAAATAGATGTTTATAACAATATTAATAATAAATACTGGTCATACATCATCTATACACAGAAGTGGTATGTGGGGAGAAAGTATTACAGAGAAAATACTTCATTTTGTAATTTCAGCAAATCAACATTGAAAAGTCTAGTAGTATTTCCAGTGGAAGCTCCTTGAGTATTTTTGGAATTCTAGCAGTGGTTGGAAAAGTCACTTAGAGATTTAATAAAAGGAATATTTGCAAACAATATATAAAATTAATAAATTATTTTATTGTGAATATACACTTTGACTTCTTTAGTACTCGTGAGTTTCCATCATGAAATAAAAATAAAGTTCCCTTTCATCCTGCATACTTCCAATAGTTTGAGAGTTTTACTTTTAAAAATTTGTAGTTTGTTAGCTCTTAAATTTGTGACTAATATTGTTATGTGACTAAATTGTTTTTGAGGAGGAGACTCCTCACTGTGAGATGGATATTAATTTGTTTAAAAGACAATCTTTCTACTGTTACAGGAGCATAGCTTGATTTTGCTCTTTACACATAGGACCATGAACATTTAAATAGAAATAGAAAATTAATAACTAATGTTTCTGAATTTTTGCTATACAGATCTTTGAAATTTAGTGGATGTGTTTACAGTTAATAATTTATTGCTCTATTTATAAAAGTCTTTAGCTAGATTTTGACAAAACAGATGGGGTCTGAAAAGCCGATTATGTACTTTAAGATGAACGGGACATAGAGTTGTCTGGTTAAGTACCATGGCTAAAAGTGAAGGAGCTATTATTTTTTATTGTATTATTGATTGTAGAGCCTAAGAGCTTGTGTAGTAGAGTATGTCTTAGTGGGCTAACTCTTTGTGTAAGTCTTTAACAACTATTTTAGTTTTATTTCCTAACTGTGGGCCTAACTATGTACCACTCTAGTGTTTGGAACTACTTTGGGAAGAATATGTACAATGCAAGACCTCTTGGAAATGTTTCTAGTCTTTTGTTCAGGTTCAGATTTCAAGTGCCCACAAAATCCCCTGCAAACTCAAATTCTCTCAACTTGTTTTATTTTTTTTCTTATTGCTTTTCAGAGAATAACAAAAATACAGTCCTCAACTACTCAGTCCAGCAGAGTTTTGTGCAAAAGGGATGAACACATCCAGGAACAATGAATGAGCCTCACCCAGGCAAAATTACCCTTTGGATCAGGGTATCTCCCTGTCGAATGCAGCTTTGGAGGTAACTTGTTATTTGAAAATTTCAGCTGAAATTTAGAGTTCTATCTATCCCTATTTGATCATTACTGGCTACCATGTGACATCCCCCGTTAATGTTTTTTTTTTTTTTAGTATTATGTCATGCTTGATAGTCATTCATGATGTGCAACCCACATTCTGCTGTCCCTGAATTTCCTGTATTAAAACTTTAATATGTTAAACTTTCATCAAGTTTACCATGAAAGAAAATGTTTTGCAAGATTAAAACTATTCCCCAGTTATGGAAGTGGCATGTGTGTAACTGCTTACACTACACATACCAGTTGATTTGCTTGTTTTAGTTGTACTAATTCAATGTCAAAGGTTTGCTAGTTTGCTATTTGAACAATTTCAATAATTTTGTTGTTTTTTGGTATCATTAAGTTAGTATAAAATAGTAAACAAGATGGCATCAGCAAGATACTTTGGATATTTGATGCCTACATTGTTGCACTTGCCATCAGTTTCTTTTCCCAAACTGTGCTACTAATTACTGAGAATATGATGCTAAATTTCAGCTTTATATTAGATTTAAATGTAGAGACTAAGAGCTTCATGGAAGCATTGTTTATGTTCTATACAATGTTTCCCATTATGTATTGAGTGAAAATTTGTAATCTTTATTCTTGTTATTATAATGCTTTTTTTTGCTTTTTATTGAGCGAGCTACCTTAAAACAGTGCAATTTTTTGAATTTGATCCAGTAATTGAGTCAACACTGAAGATTCTCACCGGAGCCTTTTTATTTATTCTTTTCCTCTTTGTTTTTAGATTTACCATACACAGTCACTGTCCCCATCTTAAAGTATATGAGGATGTGCAAGTGATTACATAACACTGCATTTTCAATTCAACTAGAATTTTTTTGAGACTACATAACCCCAGTTGACTTTACTTGTTCAGTGCCCATGCAGTGACAAATAGCATGCACTATGAGCAGTTAAACTATTGTCCCAATTCTTACATCTGGATTACTGGCTTGCCATGCTGGGCAGTGTAAGTTCCACTGGAGTTTCGTTGGAGAATGCTCCAAGTTAGTCTTGACTGGATTAGAGACTGCCATGATGTCAGGAGTACATGTTGTCTGACTGTAATGTACTTTTGTATATTGGTTTGTAGAGATTTGTTTGCTGTGAATTTTCAGGTTAAAAATGTACATATGTCCCTAAGAAAACGTGTAGCTAGGAGAACAGTATGGTGTAATGAAAGGATACAATCAGAGTTACCTTATTTTTAAAGGAAGGCTTGTCATGTTATGAGTTTGCTTTTCTCCTTTGATACCTCTTTATACTGCAGTGCTTAGGCTCAGGTATGTGCTTAGCAACCCCAGACACACCTGCGAAATGCTTGTAGCTGCCATACTTTGTTTTTTCTACAGTTATCTATCTCCTTAGTATTTTGAATTTCTTGGTTTCTTTCCTGTGGCATAACTGTACAATTTGAATGACACCTGGACAGATTTGAAATCCGGTCCTCTGTTTTTCATTCACCTTAATTACAGCTGTCTGTGGAGGTGCCTTTAGTTGTCATGAGCAATGACAGTCAGAAGTGACTTGTGTGCTTAGAACTTCACAGTTAGCTATTAACCAAAATTATTTGAAAGCTCTAATGGAAAATAGAGGCCACGCAACTGGTCTGTATTCTTAGAAAACTCTTGCATCTGTTTTGAGACTAAAGTTGCAGATTCCTTGGGAAATAATTATCTGATCACTTCTGTGCTGAAACAGAATTCCGTAACAATTATTGAAGGTGTTAGTGACTGTTACACTGTGGTCCATGAATGCTGGTGGTCTCTCAGAAGCTTAATGTTGATGGGATGTTACTATGTTCTAAGTGCTAATTCAAAGCAAAAGAAAATAATTTGTGGTTGTGATATTGCATTTGTTCCTATGAATTTCTTTTAAAAATATCATGGAAGAAGAGGAAAGTGGAGGGGGAAGCAGGGGAGCACAAAAAAGTCCTTTGTAAATGGTAAATAGTATGCCAAGATTTGAGAATACTTTTGGACTTAAGGATTGAAACAGTCAATAATTTAATACCTTGCTAATACTTGATGTGTTTTCTGTATTTGTCTTCCAAATTGACAATGTCTGGGAAATTTTTCGTCACTGTTTTATCTGATTCTTCCAGGGATCTTTGTGAAGTATTCTTTCGTAAAAAATGGCCTCCCTTATTGGATTCATTAACAGGTCTTCTAAAATGGGTCATTGTGGACTTTTGAAAAGTGATTATGGAAAAAAGAGGAAGGATTAGAATTTGTTAGAGAAAAGCCTGTTTTCATAAACTCTGGATAGGGAAATTTTGGCCTGGCTCAAATGTTTATTAATTGTTGTCTTTGTTAATGATGCAGATAATTTATTTTCATTCAGTTTTTTGTTCCAGTAGAACTCATTATAAAAACTGACACAAAGATCAATGGCTAATCAAAGACATCTGTTCTAGCACAGCAGATTGTGTGTCCTCATGCACATGCATGTGCACACATACTCATGCCCTGTGTAGGTAGAAGGCATGTGGTGGAGAAAAATTCTGCCCTTAGGCAGTGGATTCTACCTGTGGATGCAGACAAATATCTGGAAAACAAACTTTGTGTAGAAGTACAAGATGTAGAGGGTCTCCTGTCCTTTTGTTGTTTCTTTTCATCCTGTTCTAAAGCTGGAGATATATTGTTTCCTGACTTTCTGCCAAAACCCAGCATAAAGTCTCTGGCTACAAAGTGTGAGAGATTAAAAAGAGAATGACTTTTGAATGAGGAGGCTGCTTTAAATTATTCAGAGACCCTCCCTCTTCCTCTGTTCCTTTTCTTGATGTTTTGGATCAGCAGCACATTTCTAGCTGTAAATGTCCTTAGAAAATATGTTTTAAAGGAACAACTTCAGTGTGTAAGAATCTTTGAAACTAAAGCATAGAGAAGTAATTTTTGCTTCATTGCATGCAGTATAATAGAAAAGTGTAACTTTAATTTGGAAATATGAGGGATCACTAAATATACAAGTTCTGCATAATCTCTTAAAATCCTTGTAAAGAAGAAAAGCCTTTTTGAGGAACAAACCTGGGAATGGGATTTGCTACAGTAACTGGTTTAACTTCCAACTTTTGGCATCAGGGTTCATTTGCTGATCCTTTTGTCAGTGAAAATATATGGTTTTCCAAGACATCTCTAGGAAGAGAATACTCCCTGAGGGTGCCTAGGCATTTTGAAGAAAATAAAAACTGATTTAAATCTTCACTGAAAACTTGAACTAGACCCAAACGTAACATTTTTTGAAGCTTGAAAAGTTTGGAATGCTTCCTTCCCCCCACCCTCATTACTTTTCATTTTTATGCTCCTCTGCGTTTCCAGGATCTGTCCAAGATGTAAGCTCTGTGTTGCCGGAGTTCTGTACCAAAGAGGGGCAATATTTGTGTGGTGTATTTTGGCCTGCTTATAAGAAAAAAGTTCTCATGAAACTCAAGAGGGAACTTGTCCTTATCGAAATACTGCAGAACTCTTGGCAAAAATCACAGTGTTAAGGTATTATTTTAGCAATAATAGCAATTGTTTAAAATTTAAGAAAATTATTTACAACAATTTCCCTTCCTTTCCTGTGCTAGCTCTAATGTGGTTAACATAATTACCTAATAGTAAGATTATACTATAGCAAGAAAGGGAGATTTAAGCAAAACAGGATGAGAAAAAAGCCTATACTTAAAAAGAAAAAAAGTTACTTTCTTAAGCATTTTACATTTGGTCATTCCTAATACTTGCCTGAATTTAAAGTTAAGGATTCTACATAGTTGACTGAGATGTCTAAGTACTGTTCTTGTAACCTTAAATGAACTAAGGATCTGCCAACACACTCTCCACTTGCCTCTTGCACATTTTTCTCAGTATGTACTCTGCCAGTTTCTGAATGCAATAAAATCTTCAACATGTCAGACACTGAATGTAAACCTAAATAGCTCTGGCTTGCAGAAATCAAACCAGTGAACTAAGCTCTTGAGAAATTCACCCTGTAAAACTTGTCTTGCTGCTGGAGGTTTTTTCCTTATGAGATTCAGTGATGTGAATTACTACTACTAAGTACTTGTACATTTATGTTGTGATGACATTGCTGTTTTAATGAAAGATAATAATAAAAAGGGTTTTTTTTCTCAAATATAAATAATTTTGGAGTCATGGGTTCCTCAGGGACCAGCAATCTTCACAGCCAGAAGGTACATTTACTTTGACAGCCTGTCTGACTCTTCTTGATGGCAGCTACCCTGAAATTGCTGTGGGCCTTTGGAAAAATTCACTGGTTTTGATTTATTTGTTTTAAAATATTATTTCAAGGATCTAGCTCATTTTCTTTCCATTCTGATTGGAGATGTTTAATAACATCTTTGTTACTTATCTGTAATATGCCTCCTGAAATTGTTGTTCCTTAGGTATAGAAATACACTTCCCAAAGGCATGAATTTATCTTAAGAAGAAAACATAGAAGTTAGGGGTGGGGAAATAACCTTCTGGGGTGACTTAGTTTGATTTGATGCCATTGTTGTGGGGAGCAGATGAGGATTTGGGAGAGGGGAGTAAGTGCATTGTGTTCACTTGTTACACCTGACTAATAGATTTTACTTATACAGATTTTTTCCTTCTCTGATGAAATTTGCTTGGGTCATCCTGTACAGACAATTTGTAGCTATGGATTTTAATGCACGGTACTTACACCAGGTCTGCAAAAATAAAGGCATGGATGTATTCTCATTGTGCTTATTTACAGGTTTTGATGGTTTTCTTTGGGTGTGATTGAGCCTATAAAAGTTTATCTTTTGCAGCATTGTTTGCTTAGGTGTAGCTATAGAATGGCAGCCCATGAATTTCATCAGGCAAAAGCTATTCTTGTGAATGAATTTGCACTTTGATCATATCTGGAAAAGTGACATGGAAGGACAACCCCAAAACCACTCCCTGGTCCTCTGTGCTAGAAATGTTGAACTCATTTATCTTAAAGATGAACAATTTAGGATTTACCTAAAGTGGATCTGGCCTCTCTACAGGCAATTCTTCTTCCAGATAACTATCTTCCCAGATTAGCTGTTAATCCTAGATTCCCCTGGCTGTGTATATAGCCAGATTCTGGGCTTTTAGAAGTCTGCAGAGCTCTCTGAAAGAGGAAGTGCTGTGTTGGTTTAGATGAGCTGACAACTTTGCCTGCAGCATCAAAATCACTTTTCCCAAGCCATTGCCATTAACCATTTTTCTCGCCTTCTGCCTGATTTCTAAAAAAATAGGCAGCTGCTCTTTAAACTAAAATCTATAAATTTTGTATGTAAAGGGAAAATTCACAGAATGAATGTGATACACCTAATTCAGCTGGCTAGCCCGTGCCCCACGTTCCTTTTACTGCCAGCTGAGAGCAAAGGACAGTCTCCAAGGGACCCACAAGAGTCTTTATGTTGACTATACAGAAACCAAGGAGTATTTTCCTGCTAAAGCAGGTGCCTAATTATTAATGATGAGCAGTAACCCTGATTGTCATCCTTCCAGATTATCATATGATGCTTCTGTTGCTTGCATTTAACAAATGTCACTTGATTTCAGAGTATACACTGAATCATTGCAGAGCCTTTACACAAAGCCCCAAAGTTATTTGTCTATCAGTTTGGCTAGAGAACCCTTGAAGAGAAGTCCTGATACACTGTTTTAATGAAAAACAACTTGGACTTGCCAGTTTATGGATAGGGTTTTCTTTTTTGTTATTTTTTCACTGTACTGTAAGATGCAGCTTGTTGCTTTGGTACCCTTTGGTCACTTGGATCTTTACCACACCAAGGTTCCTTTTTCTTTGGCCAGGTTCTGTCCTGTGAAAGGTGATGAGCTCAGGAGAGGATACGTGACACAGAGCAGAGCTGGTGGAGAATTCTTGTGCATATCATGCATTGAAGACAGATAAAGTGTTTGCTTTAGATATTGAAGTATTGAAATATTTTAGAACTGGAAATCAAAATTATTATATTTCCAGTTTTAAAATTTAATAAGGAATTCACATTGTACAACACACTTTATTTTGAACAATTCACAAATGCATTTGCTGTGGGTATCTCTAATGATTGTTATACCTGTGCAGTATGGCATAGCAGAGCACATAGAATGTCTGATCACTTTACAGATGAACAAGGCTGGATATTTGTTCTATGTCATTTAATAAATGCTAAAAAAGTATTTATAAATGGAAGAATAATAAAAATGCTACCATATGCTCAAAGTAATGATCAGGCATTTACCCTCACTCATGAGAAAATGTTTTGGATCCAAGCTTGTTATACCATATGGACAGGGAGGAGGAAAGAAAACAATTGTGTGTCTTTCATGGGAATGTAGAATTTTCACTTCATTATGAACAAGAGGAAGGGAAAAATTAATCAAATAATCAAGTTTAAAAAACTGTTTCTCAAACCAAAAAACCTTGTTGCATTTATTGCAATACACATTTTTCACTTCTCACATTGATACCTTGCCAGTAATGCGTCTCAGATGCAGTAACTGGCAAATAGGTATAACTTATCACATAATTTTAAAATTTTTTGGATAGAAGACTTTTTCTTTCTTTGGAATTTCATTATTTAGGGAGAGAGAATTTGAAATTTATTTCTTTCTGATTTTATGATATAAGTTTCAAGTGCAAACTCTCAGCCAATGTGGAAATTGGCAGAACTCCATAGGAATCAGAAGAGCTGTGTTGGTTCACACCATCTGAAATGTCACCATTTATTTTATTTTTAGCTAATGATATTGTATACAGATAAATTATTTGTAATATAATCCCAAAGTTTTGTGCAGAAAATGTTTCTTTTATGTCGTGAAAGTCTGTCTTAAATTGCTCAAGTTAAGCTGAAAATGAAAAAACATGAAATGGAAAACCCTAGAAACAGAATTATTCAGTTCTATTATCTGAGTACTTAGCACTTTGCCTGAATGATAATGTTTTTCTTAATACATAAGGCATAGTTTCTGCATGATTTCAGTTGTCTTTTCCTTCTTAAAAGAGAAATGAATATTTGGATAAGGTAGTGAAGCGATAAGGGGAACAAAAGAGGTAGTTTTTTTTCCCTTCAGAGATAATGAGGGAAAGCAAGTGCCCAGAACCAAATGTCTCTGTCAAGCAGTCACACTTCTAGGGTCCTAGGAAATAATAAAGTGTAAGAACAAACAAAACAACTCAATGAAACAGAACCAACCCACAAACCTTACCTGCCTCAAATAATAAAATAATTGTAAATCCCGGACACTACTATAGTGCTCCCAACTTTCCTATCAGAAGAAAATATCAAGTTTTATATTACTATAGTGATATAAATGTATGATTTTTAGAAAATGTATAGAAGTAGTATGGTCTAACTAGGAAATTCTGTTTGCTATTATGCAATGACATGTTTTTTCCATGGACTAATTAATGGAATTTTTAGAAAATTTCTCCATGCCTGTTATTTGTCTCACTGATAAAGACTAATTTCATGTCCTAAACAAGGCCTGTAAATCGGTCTGCTAGGAAACCAGAAGTACTTAGGGCATTAGCAGTGGTCCCACAGAATGTAATCATAAGGCTATGATTCCTTCTTTAAATAAGTTGGTAGGATTGGAAGGAGTATATTTACAGCTCTAATCTGAAGTTAAAATTTAACCAAACCTTACAGCAATTGGCGATTTTCTTATGGATTTAACAGATAGTACAATAGCCACTCTTTAACTGCAAGTTGCTTAGTACTGTGAATACGTATATTTTTTATACATGCAGGCATACATTCTTCACACTTTGCCATGTGTTGACACATCATATATATATTTTCTCTGCACTAAACAGTGCAGCTACCATTCATTTCCCCTCACACCTGTCTGAAAATTTCATGTTTTTTCCATCTGTATTTTTATTCTGTCAAGAAAAAAAAATAGCTTCACCTTTATACATCAAGGTTTTCCCTATATTGGTAAGTGTAATGTGTTCTTGGTTTGGCTACGCTGTGCTAATTAGCAAGAGAGAGAAATCCAGCCCAGAAGCAGCAGTTATCTGGTCCAATCAGTGTTAGAGCAGTTAACCATTTCATGGTTATGCAGCAGAATAAATTGCATCCAGGAAGAAGGTAGTTAACTGCATGGGCAACTAGTGGCACCATAGCTATACTGCTTAGCAATTCCTGAGCTGGCTAGTTTAAATCTAATACAAATACACTTAGACCATGCTATGGAGTCATGACGTATTCAAAGACATGACTTATGTTTTTAGACATAACTCAAAAAAAGGCACGCCTCTGTAAAGAAATTTCCCAGTGAATTTATGTGTCTGTGCAGCCTGGGTTACCAGCACAGCTGGAAAGCCAAGGCTTCCAGGATTGGCACATGAAGTCTGAAAGCTCTGACAGCAGTGAATTCAGCCGAGGCTCTTGGGGCCTCACTCTGCATCGCTTCAGGTGCAGGAAGAGCTGCATTGGTGTGGGGGCTGGCATATCCTGCTGTCCAGGCTCCTGACTCCACCATCTTCAGCTTAGCTCCCGTTCAGGGTTTTGGCACTTTCCTGTAGGGCTCTGAGGACTTTCAGTCCCCTGACTCTTAGAAAACCTCACTTAGTATGGCTGGCCTGGGCTGCAGGAGCCTGGGTCCCAGCCAGGAACCAGCCAGGCCCTGGTGGGTGCTCTGCCAGTGCACTGACAAAAATTTGTTGTATTGGTGATATTTCTGAAAACAATTGAAATTTTGACAGACTTTCCTTTTCAGTTTAGTTAGAAAATTCCTTAACAGTTCCATTTATGAATGTCTTGTGAGTATATTTAGATTTCTTTTGGTCTGTAATTTAAATGAATTTTTTTGAATACTTTTTCTTATTGAAAGATGAGGTAAATGCTTTTGAATTTTGCTTCATTATCACAGTCCTGAATTTGCACATCTACTGAAGAAATGCCTAACATTAAATTTCGGTCAATCCTTATTAACACCAACTTGGATCAATTGGTATTTTAAGAGGTATGTTTGCTTAATACACTGGAAAAAATCAAATTGCTGATTCCTTATGATTGAAATAATCTTATTTGAGTTTTTCTTTTATCCTTGGTTTAGAGACTCACTAAAAGAAAGAATATATACACAAGAACAGCAGGAACACTAGGGATGTTTTTAACTCAAGAGATATCAAGCTTATAACTTTTGATTACTCAGAAATACACAGAAAGAAATCCAGATAAGATTAGAGAAAACCCAGAGGAAGTGAAAGAATATTGTCTGCACTAATATGTTGGCTGAGTAAAGAATAACTTAGCTTTGAATAACATTAAACATATTTTTAAATTTAGGTCTAAAGTCTTAGTTTCTATAAACTCTCTTCTAGTGTGTGCTCTGTAAACACATTCATGAGAGTAGCTCACTGTGAATGTGTGTGATCTGCAAGTCCTTCTCAAGTACCCTCTGTGCAAGTGGATTCTCTTTTACCTTAGTTTCTAAGTGGAAGTACTTTACATTATTTGAACATTCATATCTGAGTACAGATTTAAAAGTCTGAATTACTTTTAAATTCTTTAGTCTGATGTCTGTAACATACGTCAAGGTGATTAGATTTAATTGTATCTACATTTTACTCTTAACAGCAATTTCTCAGTTTTTGGTGCACCTCATTATTACTTCCTTAGGTTTTTGAAGTTGCCCAGGTTTTGCTTGGTGGTCACTGTTTTAGCTTTCTAATGTGGTTTATTCTTAACCGATCTCTTCAGTATATAGTATCATTTTGCGGACAAAGTTCCCAAAATTCAGATATCTCTAGTAAGTTCAACTGAAAGCTGGTGTGAATGTTTTTTCTCTGATGGCTGGTGATCCATGTTCATCTCTGTTTTATCAGGTGAATCTGTCACTTTAGCTTTATAATGACGTATTCCCTTCATATCCTGTTATCGTGTATGTTCAGGTAATGCAGTCATCATAATGAGCTCAGAGTTACCTTGCTACATGTGTATGCTGCCTTCATCTTGCCCACACCTCTTGTGTTTATTTCTGTTTCTGGAAAGAAAACATGACTTAGATCAGCTTCTTTACAGAAAGATACATTGGGGAAGAAAAAGGTACCTGCATCTGTCCTTCCTCTGGCTTCAGGAAACTCTGTTATTTGAGGGAACTATGTTGAAATAGTCACTGCTGTCTTTTCCCGTTGTACATTACTGTGACAAAATTAATTTTTATATGATATTATCCCACTGTTGCTTCTGTTAGGTTTGAATTTGGTTTCACATCTTAATCTTTCTGGGATATATCTGTGCATTTCTTTTTCTGTGTTCTAATATAAAGAGTCTGTGGTATTTTGTGATTCATTCCCTCAGAATATATTAATTTATAGAGGAGCCTAATGGTAGTTACTCTTGCACTACTTCAATTATAAGTATTGTGAAAGGCAATGTAGTGCAATTTTGTTTCAGTTTAATGATTTCCATGCTGGTTTTTTGACTCTAAATCTCCAGTGAACCCTCCCCAAAGAGAGAAAGAATTCAGAATTCTATTTCATTTAAAGAATCTCTGAATAGATGAGATTTTAATTTTTTAAAAGAATTTTTAATCTCTGTATACTTCTGCCATAAGCATTGTTTTTTAAGACTAACACAAAAGCATGCTTGCAAATACAAACAGAGATATGCATATGAAATGGTAAAGGATTTGTGCTGGATACTGTGCCACAAAGGTGTGTTACAGGTTCTTCGAGGTGAATACTTCATGCCTGTTTCCATGGAAGTTATGAAAGAATTCACATCTTTTATTAAATTTTGCTTTCTATATTCAGTTGAAAAAGAATGCTCACAGCTTTTATTTTTGGCCACAATTCTTCTTTCAATAGCAGCACCCTTTGCATGTACATGTTACAGTCTGAAGGTGCAAGGCCTCATTGTAGTATGTTACAGAAGCCATCAAAGAACTTGGAGTTCCCATAGAGAACTTAGGACTTCCCTGAAAGAAAACAAATACCCTGACTTCATCAGTTTCCCCACTTGTATCTGTGTGGTCAGTTTATACTGCCTTGAAGAACTGCACTGTTGTCAAGTCTTTCCTCGTCTTTATAGATAAACTTTTTTTGCGTCTCTAAGCTGCTGTTTCTTCTGTCTTTTCTCTGTCATCCTTTCCACTCACATGTGGTTTAATGGAATGGTGGTAGATATCAAGCAATTAGATCTTCATCTGTCCAGATTGACTTGTACAAAATCTGGTGATCATCCCCACTGTACAGGTCCTTGAAAATACGATTCCAGTTCCATGATTTGAAATTATTCTTTACCGGTTAACAAATTGTGATAGATCAGCAAATCATCTGCTGAAAATTGGAAAGAGTTCATGGTATGGTAGATTATGCGTGGCCTACGGTTTTTGAAAGTCTTAATTTTGAAGGGGCCTGTATATTAATTGAATTTGAAATAGACTAATCTCATGTTAAGCAGTTTTAAGGTCTACATGATAATCACTTAAATGCCTCCTTTAGAGACTTGTGTTCATTTGTTTCTTGCTTTATGATATTAAATATTCTTGGAAGGCTATTTCATATTTAATCATTAGCAAAATGTTGAGCTTTTCTGGAACCTTCTTAGTTCTCCTAAGGTCACAGAATATCCCTTCAAACTCTTAATGTGCCTGAAAATGTCTGCTTAATAGTTTCAGACTGTCTGTTGTCAAGAGTCTTGGTACTGGATATATTCCATTGCCCTAAGATAATTTGTCTTTGTTCAGAAACTTCCTCTGGCACAGAGAGAGGAATCACACACTCTAGAAGTATTCAAGGCTGTCTTGGTAATCACTTGGCTTCCCCTACTTTCCGTGTGTCAAGTCTAGTCCAAGCAGAATAATGAAAATAAGCCTGCCTTGGACAAAATGAAAAGCACCATGTCTCCACTGTGTTACCATCTTGCTGGAAGGCTTTGCCAGCTTAGTCTGCCAGAACATAACTAATGTTATCTACCTAATTGATTAGTTCCTGAGGAGACTTTGTTTAGTTAAGTTTCGTTCTGATTTTTTCAGACAAATCTTCACTAAAGTAGCCAGGGTTTGCTGATTTTCTTCTTGTTTATGGAGTCCTCAGACTCCTGAGCCCTTTGTGTTGTGAAGGAACTGCTTCTTCCTATGTTCTAGTCTGGGAACACCAGAAGCATAAGACAAAGGCATGGTCTTAAAAAGGAGCCTTACTGCAAATAAGCTGCCTTTATGTGTGTCTGAAGGTACATCTGGATTTACAGTACACGTCATAGTGAAGACTGAAAAAATTTCAGACTTTACATAGTAACGGCACTTTGGGGATTATTTGCTGTTTTTTCTTTTATTTTAGTTGGTTGGGTTTCTTTTTCATTAATGATTGTTGTCTTAAAAACACGTTATGAATACTGAACAGTGAATTTTGTCTTAGAAATGGACTAGTACCATTTTGAAGAAATTATGTCTACTTTAAACAAAGCTGTAGTAAAATGTTATTAATTTTGTGGCTATCCTCTTTGAAAATAAGTACGTACATTTCCATGCTGATGAATGATTCTAGTAACTGCTTGCCTGAGAGAGGTAATCTTTTGTTTGCATGTAAGTAATGAGCCGTTGTAACCAAGTTCTGAGACCTGCTGGGAGTGACAGATGTACTGTAAATATAACACAGGTTTTAGGATTTTGTTTGAAGTCTCAAATTACGCTTTAAGACCATGATAACAACAGAATTGTTATGACAGTGCATGTATGGAAATAAGTGTAGGAAGGTGTGCTATATATTTGTCAGAGAAAGCCAAGTCATCATACCAGTAGTTACTATAATGAAAGGTATGCAGAAACCAAGAGTTAGTATTTGTACAGAGAATTAAACCATTTCCTGATTTAGACACCTCAAAACTTTTGGGTTCAGAGTTTTTAGGAATGAACATGCAAACAGTGTTATGTTTGTGTTTCCCAGAAGATATATTGTGGACAAGACTTGTCAAATTACAGAACAAACTTAATTTTTCCTTAGTTTTGAGTACTTTGTAATGCTCTCACAATTTGTCTTAGTGTGGTTTTAGCATGGAATCAGTCATAACTAGAGATACTGCCATTTTACTTGTAAGGAAATCTTATTTCCTTTATGTTTGTCTGTGTGGATGTCAAAGAGTGAATTCCGTGGGTGTTGATAGTTGTGAAAAGATTATTACTATGATTCTGAAAATCCTTCCTTATGCTAGATATGTTATCCTGGCAACTGGAGCTGTCAGATCTGCTAGCAGATGTAGAAAGGGTCACTCCTAGCACAGAGACAATTTGGACTGTTTTGCAGAGATTTTGTCCTCTTTTTAAAATTGCAATTCATTTGTATCCTTCTTGACATATATTTACAGCATGCATTTCAGCATGCATCTTTTCTGGTATAGATTGCTTGTCACCATTAGTTTTTTGATATGACAGCAGAGATTATACATGTTCTGACCAAGCTCTCTGACTGGTTTCTAGTTCTGATAGAAACATCTCTTTTTGTCTTACTGTATATATTTTCACTTCAAATTCTGTGAGCTTTATGTTCTTTTTGTCTTAAAAAACTTAATCAAGCAATGAGATTAAGTTTAGTATTTTTTAATGTCTAGCATTGTGGGTTTTGTCGGTAATTTTCATTTTCTATTTGGTAATACGCTGCATTCCACAGTAGTGCCACGTGTACAATGTAGCAAAGTAGAAAGGTATTTATAATACTGAAAGTCTTTAATATTTCTCATATTTTAAATACAGCATTTAAGCCTTCTTCATAATCCTTATTTCACTGTACTATAAATAGCAGTCCCATAGGTGTGCTTACTGATCTTTTAAAGACATCAACATCACTGAGGTCCCAATAAATGTGTCTTGTATTTTCTATTCATTATATAAATGTTAGATTTCAGTTTCCTCTTTTATTACAGTTAATGAGCACCCAGGAGGCAGGGCTGTCTGCTGGGCCAGAGATGGTGCCGGGAGTCCTGCTTGGAGCATGGTCTGCAAAGGCAGGCATTAGTTATTTATTTACAGCCCCAGCCTGCAGAGCTGCAGCTTCTCAGTCAAGCTTTAGAGTTGGCTGCTTTTAGCACTCTGCAAGCCTCTCTCTAGGTCCTAGATGTGTCTCTAATGTTGTAGGGTTTACTCACTTCCTGATTTGCCAGTTTATGAGACCTTTACCATGGAAAACACAGAGCACACAGAGCTCAGAGACTTAACATGGTTGTTAGAAGGCATTTTCATATTAGCACGATGTCATCAGCATGGACACTCCCTTTTGTAACAGATTTCTTATAAGTGCTGTTGCTGCCAACACCTGCTATGTTATCTAAGTGACTACAGAGCCATTCTCTTGAGAACTACTAGAAGCCAAAAGACTGAAGATGCCGTTTCACATACGTCATTCTCAAAGCTCAAAGAGAAAGTACTTTTCTGACATCCATGGGTTGTTAACACGTGTAAGAAAAACAGTTTTATTGAGGTTTTGAAACCTTTATTAAGTAACATAGACTAATCAACATGGAAATGTTAAAGGTTTCATATGTTGTAGGTGATCATTCTTCTAATGTACATTAGAGGAGACATCTCTCAGTGCATTAAAGTCAGTGTTATTAGCCAAATGGATTTATAAACATTAAATACATCTTCCAATAAAACATAAATATTGTAGCTCCATTTTGACTTTTCTGAAAGCCCCTATAAAAGTGAAGAATATTGATTTATAGCATTTTTGGCTGGCTTCCACATGTAGGTTGAAGGATTTTAAACAAGATTACTTTCTCTTTGCATGATCATAGATTCTCACCAAACACTGGTGCTTTGCCATTGTCTGAATTTCTAAATTTAGAAACTCTGTACCTAAGAGGGATAAGGCCTGTCTGTCAGGTGAGAGCAACTCACAGTTGGGATGTGGTGCTCAGAGTGCAGCATGAAAGCCCAGGAGGGTGGTGATCTGGAGAGACCCCCTGAGTAGCTGTGTAAATCTGGTAGGATACAGGCTGACACTTTACTTCCTGACAAATTTAAAAAAATAATTTGGTAGATAGATTGTGGAATTATCCTGTGTAAGAAGTGTTCTGTTCTAATTCGTTTCCAGTTCCTTAGAAAATGCTTTGAACTTCTCTGTTTATTCTAATGACACACAGAAAAAAAAAAAAAAAGAGATGAAAAAAACCCTGTCATTTTTGAAAGATCGTTCCACTTATGAAAATGAGTATTCTTTGTGTACCCTTCTTTGTAGAGCAGAAAATATAAAGGCAATATACTAATGTTCAGCAAAGAATGAAATAGTGGGGTGGTATTGTGGTGGTTGTGTTAGGGATGGGAAGAAACATAGGTGCAGCTGCTAAATGTAACAACCCCCTCCTATTCAAGCTGAATAAGGGAACAGCTAAATGCATGTGTGTTTAGAGATAGTTGAAAATATTGAAACAACCTCTAAAAATTCATTTCATGTATAGTGCTGTTCGTTACTCTGCTGGAGCAGTTTCTTAGTGGGCTGCAAGGTAGAGTTAAATACAGTCAAATGCAGAGTTTGAGAAAGGATTTTGGCTTTAACTGGGTGTCAGGACGTGTGAGGAGAAGGGTCCACATGCTCTAGGAGTGCACAGGAAAGGCACAAGAAAGCTCCAGGTGCAACCAAAGAAGCAGTTATACTGAAAGCAAAGAGTTTTATGTAAACTACTTGCTAAAAAGCAAAGCTGTGAGCAAGGAAGTTATCTCCTGCTGCTTGATTCCTGTTGTGTTCAAGAAAATTGGGCTTTAACATACAATTTACTGTAGATTGCACTGAAGAAATTCTGGACTCCATCATCATTTCCTCCTCGAGAGAAGCAAGGACTCAGTGCCTGAATTTTGCATAGATGCTTAGGTCAAAAGGGTGACAGCATTTTGTTTCAATACCGATGTTTACTTATTGGCTCTTGATAAAGGAATAGGAAGGCCACAAACTTTTATTAGGTACTCTGTCAAGAGATGGGCCCTGTTCCAAAACAGTGTTTTATGTGGGCAAGACAAACAGAAGGTGTAAGGAGATATATGGTGTATGAAAAGTGTGAGCATTGAAGCTTTTACAGCATTTCTGACTCTCCAGGGTCTCGGACACCATTCTTTTTCCTTGCAATGTCTCCTTCTTCAACTCTCTTTTACTTTTCTTAAAGACCATTTGTTGACTGAG
The DNA here is from genome assembly GCA_013390045.1 of Picathartes gymnocephalus. Lineage (NCBI taxonomy): Eukaryota > Metazoa > Chordata > Aves > Passeriformes > Picathartidae > Picathartes > Picathartes gymnocephalus. The sequence goes on along the minus strand of WEKY01019093.1, from coordinate 7,550 downwards.
GTGCCACTAACTGGTTCCTGATGTCCAGAAAGCAATCATCAATTGTTTGGTGTTCAAGTTGGAATTTATCAAAATACTAGAGCTGATAACAGTACTATAGTGCTGTCTCTTTCCAGTGATACTGTACTTTTACTTATGTAACATATTATGAACTGATTTATTAGCTATTTTCAATATAATTAAAAATGAAACATACCCCTTTTTAAATAGCAATATGATTTAGATACTGGGAAACTTGTGAACCTCAAGGTGGAAGTGGCTCAGTCTATCCTTATAGATAATTTAAAATGCATGAAAATATGAAGCTTGCTGTTGCCAGTGGGGGAAGTGAACATAATTAGGGCTTTCCAGCTGCTTCTCCTAAAGAAAACAAACAAACAATAAGACTCGCACTTCTTATTGCAACTAAAAAGGAATATGCTCAAAGGGATTATATTTATGCCAGAAAAAAGAAGCCATAACCAAGGTAATGCTGTCCTACCAAACATCCAAGCACATTCACAACTAGGGTATGAAACTCTGAGGAAAAAACCCCCCCTTCCTCAGCATCCATTGCCAATATTACAAAAAAACCCAAAGCAAAATTGGAAAGAGTTTTGGCTATGAAAGTCTGTGTAGGTATTTATGGATCCAGGTACATGTAATTGTGACTTTTACAATCCTAGGCCAGAGGTAGAACACTTGCCTCAAAACAGTCGAACACCAAAAAAACTGACCCTTAAATTCCCAAACCATTTCTACTCATTAAAAAGATACCAGTCTTTTTGATTTTGTTTTGACTTTTAGTTGGTTTTGTTTTTCTAAATGCTCAACACTTTATCGTTTGTCTGTCTTCTCTTGTTCCCTACCATTGTTTTTATTGCATAATCTCTGGATCATTAAGAACATGTGTTCTTTTATTATTTCTCAAAGAAAAATTCTTGGAGTGGAGATTAATACCTTGCTGATGCAAAACTGTCAATATGCCATTCTTTTATGTACTTATGTGATCTACAGCAGAATAATATTCAAATCAGTTGGGACAAGTACTAAGCCACAATGTGGTTTTTGCTGAATTTTATGGAGAAGGCTTATCTAGGGAATAAATTCTTGCCACATTGATTTCAAATTACCTGAGTTAATCTATAGATCAGAACAACCCACAATTTTAGATTGAAGAATGCAATGTACATAAAGTCCTTATTCTTCCTTCTTTATATGCTGTTTGTTCAACATAAATGCAGTCAAAATATCTGGTCAGTCTGTATATAATTTGATGCCCAGAAGTGTATAGAAGCCAGGAAAAATTATGAAGAATATTAATTTGCATGACTCATTCATAAAATATGTATTTTGTTCCACTTTTAATGAAGCACTTACCAGAGAAGTAGTAGGAACAAATATTTATGTCTCCTGATGAAGATCTTTTTTCCACTTATTATAGTCACCTGCAGTTCATACACTGTTATCATTAAGTGCCCAGAAACAAAACATGTACTGTACAAAAACAATACATTCGTTATTTGTAAAATGAGTCATATTGCTTCTATCCTGCTTCCCACAGATCAGAGCTTTAATAGGGGTATAAATAAGAAACTTAACATATGTGACCTTCTGACCGCAGAGTGTTAAATTCCAGGGACTAAATTGCTGCACCACTTTTTTCTTTTATTTGAACGTATATTCATCATAGTTCTGTCGGAAACTGCATGATTTACAATTTATATTAGGTTGTGATATGAATTACATTCAGATACAGGGAGAGGAAAATTGTGGAGGAGCAATTCTTGCTAAAGATGTTGAAAACAGTTTCCACTTAACCTTCAAATGTCATGGAAATGAGACAATTTTATTTAGGTAAAGTTTTATCTTTGGGAAACATCTGCTCCTGTAAAAAACCGTTATTTTTTTCTGTCTAATGTAATAGTTAGTGTTAACATTTGTATCTTGAAATATACAATTCCACAAAGGAATGTGCATTGTCACTTGACTAATGAAGTCTGCTAATACAAGTATTGTTTAGTCTGTGCAAAAATTCTTGAAATAAATCCACAGAATGCTACTGTGCAGAATGTGCAGATACAAATAAGGTTTTGCAGCTTGGAAATGATCTGACATTTGCTAGAAAATTTTTAAATTATCTTGGTAATATCTGCATTTGAAACACAGGCAAGCCCCGCCATGAGTATCGTTTGTTCTTCATTATTTGTACAATAGTGATTTTATCTCATTTTTATTGAAACGTTTCAAAGGAAATGAAAAAAATGTATGAATTTCTATGTCAAACCTCCAATCAAGATATACTAAGTATTCTTTAGGAGAAATAATCATCTAGGACCTCCAGTTCAATTCCACTGTGAGTTCCAGCTATTCTGAGAGAAGTTTATTTTGTTTTATGAGCTACTTCTTTAGTGTATAGATTTTTGGTATTTCATCCAGACAAAAAAACACCTTTCAAATTTTACAAGTTTTTTTTTTATTCTGATGCAGTTGCTCTGATCATCACAAAACATGTCAGCTACAAGACTGTTCAGAATATAGTTCAATATCCCTATTTAATAACTACTAATTAAAAAGCCTAGGACTAACAAAAAAACTGATTTGGTGTAGGAGATATCTGTTCACTGTCTACTCTTAGATGGTCAGGAAATCATATTTGGGTTGTACTTGTTTGCACAATTTAGAATACATTTTCTTTTCAGAGCAGCTCTGGTGTTATCTTAGGTCCATTCAGTGTGTTAAGCACTGCTTGATAAAACACCAAAGATGTGACTCAGATGCAGGAGTCTGATGACTGTGTGCTCTGTGTGAGGGAAAGAAGACTTAAGGAAAGTTAACAAAAGTATTAATTGGCTTAAAAGGCAGCATAAGGTCCAGCTGTCTGCTAGGAGAGATTTCGATTGCAGAGGATGAAGGATTTGCTATTATGTTTGCTTGCAAACTGAAAGCGTGCAGTAGGGCCTGTGTTTTGGAATCAAAATCACAAGGCTCAAAGTGTGCTTTCTGGATGACTTTGAATTCTTCTAATAATTGTGCCTGAGGTATACAAAATGTATTCAGGAAGACCAAGCTACAAGAACAGTTAGCATAAAGAAAATACTTTACATTACTTTTTAGTGTTTGCAGAAAGGGGTCTTGAGGTATTTTGTTGTTTCTGTTTTTGTTTTTGTTTTTTTAATTTCTGAAAAACCTACTCGACAAACTATGTGATAGTGCTCTGCGAAAAAATATAGCAAGAGAGCAATATTTATAACATTGAATGTGCTGTTAGGAAGAAATTGCTGTTGCAAGTCAACCTAGAGAAGTTGGAAATGAATCATTGAAAATTAATATTTACCAGTTAAATTTTATGTATCTTTATTATTGTGTAAGAATATAGATTTTTCTTCCATATGAAGAGAGGAGAAAATTTTTGTTTGTAAGGTTTTTTTTTGAATATCTCACTGTTGGTATGACTGAATTTTGTAGTGAAAATACAGCATTCTCTAGATTATGCCTGGAGAAATCTACAGCCTTTTTTAAAACTTAGTACTTAAAAGGTTGCTGAAACACTCAGAGGGTTTTTCTTTGTGCTAAAGTTTACTTTTGGGTGAAACGAAATTTAGTGTTCTGCTGCTGCATAGTAAAGTGCACAAGAACTGAGAAGTGGAATCAAGTTGTGCTGGTCTCAAGTTTCCCATAAAGCAGAATGATGGGAAGAGTCTCTGTGATATACCATGGTCATTAGAAAGGGCTATCTGTGGAGAGAGGAAAAAATATGTATTTGTCAATGCACTCTGGGCTTCAACTTCTGAAGTCAGAGGGGCTGGCTTAGTCTGACTCAGTCTCTCTTCTTCACATATCCATAATTCTTCTGTCCTGTAAGGATCCCACAAGTTTATTGGCTATTCTGTGGTTCAATCTATAATATTAAAACTGCTTTTTTCTCCTCACCTATTCTGACATCAATTGGAAGAGCCAAGAGGTAGCTACAATACTACTTAAGGCAATCTAATAACACTTTTTAAACACAGAAAGGTCTTTGGCATTTTTTAGGAGTAGCTTTCTCTAGAACATTGTGCAGGCATATCTTTCTGTGCAGTAAAACTTTTTTTTAATGCCCATTGTCTAAATATGCAGATTAATAGCTCAAATGAGTCCGAATTTGTGTTTCCTGAAGACCAAGAACTTGTCCTTCAAAGTTGCCACCAAAATTTGCATATACGCTTTCTATTCATTGGAGGTTGGTTGTGTATTTCTTTTGCATGAATTACCATTGCTAACTTAGGATTCCCGTTTTTTTTGGGGGTGCATTTTGTCCAGTTAAGGTAAGCAGTTCAGAGTCAATTCCTCCTCTACTTCACAGCTTAAGACAGCAAACCCTGCTCCCTTCATGTGGGCCAAACACTTCATGTTGTAACAGTGTATTCTTCAGCCTTTTTTATGATGTCTGACTAGCTCAGCACCGAGCTATGTCCTGGTACAAGCTCTTCTTTAGGTATTGGCTTGGCACTTAAATCATCTTGCCAGCATTTATATCTTGCTGAGATTGACAGTTCCTAATGAAATTTCACTGCTATTAGTCCTTCTGAGTCTCTCCTATCATGTAAATGGTCTGTGGGCATCGGAGTTTCTTTCCCTTACTGAATGATTATTTTTTGGGAGGGGGAGAAAATGGGAGGAGTGACTGAAGTTCACGTTGGAGTTTACCTTAGTTAGAAGGAAAAAGAAGTGGGTGGAAAAGGTGGTCTTTAAAAATTAGTCAAATGCTTAATTTTTAATAAGAAACTTTCACGTTGCCTAGTATTGCTAAACTCAACAGATGAAAAAATTAGTTGTTTGATTTTATTACTTTCTTTGAATGATCTTTTTCTTGAGATTCTCTTGCTTATCTCCAGTGTTTGTATGCAGTTAATACTCCCCACACCAGACTTGAAAATGTATAGTTTATCTAAACTCTAAGGCAGTGAATTTGCAGACTTGCTGTGGAGCTCAACATGGAAGACAGAAAGAAGCTGAGGATTCAGAAATGATGGTGATTTTGACATGTTAGAGTGAGGGAAAATCATAACTATCTATTAAATGTTGTTATTCAAAAACTGCAATAGCAAACTGAATAGTTTTCTGAAATAGAAACAGGCAGAAATGTAAAAAAAAACCCAAAAAACCAGAGATTTAAATGATAGTGGACCAATACCCTTAGAAGTTTAAAGACAGCAAACTGTTTTTGAAACAGAAGCATGATAAATTTAAATGGCATCTAGCTCAGATCTGAGGAGGAGCAAAGTTGTACATCAAAGATAATTGAAGGCACTCTTTGAAATGGGCTGAGGGGAGATGACTCTTGACCTGGGATCATTTGGAACTTGCAGCAATGCACAGGGACTCCTCCATCATGACAAATGATTTGAGTTTCCGCTAAGTGAGTGTCTGAGCATCGTTTATGCTGACTCCCTGATATTCCACTGCCAAGAGGTCAACTGCTGCATTTGAGCACAGATGAGAGTCACTTGAAGATGAATCCAGGTCTGGACACCTTGCAGAGAGCAGCACTTAAGGACTGTGTTAGTAGCAGAGCTCTTTTTTTTTTTTTTTTTTTTTTTTTTTTTTTTTTTTTTGTATTTTTTTTTTTCTCCTGGATATTAGATGGATAGCTGTGATTGAAACTGCCACAGAATTGGACATCATTGATGTCTGAGTAGAACCAATCCTGGCTGAAAATCAGAGCATGAATCAGTGATTTCTTGGCTCTTGACAAAGGATGTGATAATGACCAGACTGGATAGCAAGACCAGCTTCTTGTTAGGATTCCAATCCACAAATGTTACCCAGGGGCTGATGACTGAATAAAGCAGAGACTTTTAAGTCTGAGAGAGGCTGAAATTCAGCAATGCCTATAGCTGTGAAGGCATAGTGTCCTGAAAACCCAGAAACTGTTTGGTTAGCAGAGAACAAAATCATGCATTTTGTAATGCAGAGGGTATTCTAATTGAGTATAAAGGACTTAGATGTCTAACACTGGGGATTACTGCAACAAATTAATGGCCCACAAAGATTGTTTGTGAGAACACAGGAAACCTGGCGATTTTTATCAGCTGCTGCTTAACCCAGTAACACAGGATTCTGTAAAGTATATGAATACCATGTGTTCCCAGGATCTTGTTTTAAACAGTTGCCACTTAATTGTTCATTGACATTAGAGAATGAACCAAACCCCTGTGTTTCATTGCAAACTTAGATCTTTTTCCCTGTAATTCAGGGATGTTTTGGCCGTGTATATACAAGCGTGGGCCAAATTTAAATGTGAGATGTGGGATTTAGGGTTCAGCTCTATTTCTGCACATTTGCATTGTTACTGACGTCCCCAAAACTTTCTGTCCCAGTTTCTCAACTGAAAAATGGATGTGATAATGATTCTTTCTTTTCCCAATCTTTTTTTTTTGCTTATTTGTTTATTTTGTTTTGGTTTTTTAGAAGGGTATATTTATTTTGTTCCAAACACATCTAAGTAACTTAAGGCAGTAAATAGTAAAATGCTTGCTGTCAAAAACTGAAAAGCTTTCATGATCTGCGAATGGGAATTTTTCTTTTGACTTTTTGTTTCTGTCACAAGGGATTTCTTAGGGAGGTATCAGTTTCCTACACATGATAATTAAGATTCATATGACTAACTTGACTTAAAATTCAGGAGAATGCTCATATAACCCTCTAGCGGTCCCCAAATCCTAGCTTATTAGTCTGAAATTGGCAAGTAGAAAATAGCAGAGAGAAAACTGGGACAGTTATGTTTAATATTAATGCAAAAAGATACGGAAGAACTATAGTGATAAAATAAAAATAAACTTTATTTTCCTATGCGGTGGAAGTACCTCAGGCCAAAAAAGTTATCATAATACACATTGAACTTAACTAAGATACAGACATAAACATTTAAACATATTCCCCTCTTTTTAACGGTATAAAATATTCAATCTAGTCATTAAATTAGGCATTGATTGAAGAAATAGTTGGTTGTGAAATCTATTTTGTAGTATTTCTATATAACTACAGAGGAAGGGTTCTCTTTTTATCTCTTTGACTAGATTAAAATATTTAATAAATGTCCACTGGGAATAATTTGTACTTAAAATTGAAGGATAAGACAGAGACCTTCAACAAATTAACTTTTAATATAAGTAATGCTAATATTTTAATTATATCTTTTTTTTTGGTGTGTTCTGAATAGAAAAATATAACAAAAAGGCTTCCAGTCCAGAATCAGTTAAAACTTTGAGCATTTATGTATCTTAATTCATTGCTTACAAATATTGTAAAGCAATAATAATAATAATAAATAAAAACTATAAAAAATAATAAAGGTATATATCTGGATTTTATTTACATTTAAATGCAATTGTTGACATCAGAAAAATTGATGTCCTTTTCACTTCTTTTATTCCCAACTTGAAGACCTTTGTGAGCATTTTTCTTGTTAGTAATCGTTTCGTTCATTTATGGATAGAGGTAAAGTCACTTCCTGAATCTTTCAGAAGAGAAAAGAATTTCAGTGCTTTTACCAGTGAACTGAGGTGGTTGATTGGTTGGTTGGTTTT